>JAPDNY010000003.1:6407524-6730024 GCA_029375565.1 Gekko gecko | reverse complement strand
ACAGCTCTTATCAGAACTACGGCTTGCCCAAGGTCATCCAGCCAGGTGCAAGTGGAGGAGTGGGGAATCAGACCCAGTTCTCCCAGATTAGAGTCTGCACACTTAACCACTACCCCAAACTGGCTATGGGGATAAATGTGAGAAGGCATCGTTTCTATTTGTGGGAAGTAAACGGAGAGTCTGCTGCTTCAGTCCAACATGGCCGACCACCTGAAACTTTTTCATTTTGTACCCCCTTAAATGCTAAAATAAAAAAAAATATTTTTAAAATAATAACAATAATTTGGCCTGCTATTACAAAAAAAAACACAAAAAAACCACGAGCGCGCTTAGGCTCTAACGCCACAACGCTTCGCTCTAATTTCCAACTGCACCCCAATAATAATAATAAAAAACTTTCTAAAACACTGGGGGGGGGGGCCCTGCACAGAATCACGCCAACCTACTACGATCCGGGAAGGAAAAGTCTTAGAAAATCATTGTGTTTACTGGAGAATGGTGCCTATTTTTAAAGCCGGCCGCCGTTCCCTCAGAAGCCAGCCGCGGGGCTTCCTTTTAAGAGACCGAAGAGTCCTCTTCTCGCAGCGGGCAGCTCTTTGTGATAAAAACAGAGGTGGACGAAAATGAGTGGCAAAACACCTGGCGGTGTGAACCTCTTAGGCTGACACGGCTTGGAGGGAAAGGGGGTGGTGGAGGTAATGTGTTTACTGGGGAAGGCGATGCCGTGTATCAGGTGCCCGGCTCGTCCAGAGGTAGAAACACTTGTTACATTAACAAGATTTACCGACAGGTGCCATCTGTGTCTCCGCCGCATGCAGCAAGGTCACTCAGTCAGAACCTCAGAAGCCTAATGAGCAAAGTGCGAAGTCTCCTGAGCGATAATGGAGCGGGCTGCTGCTGACTGATGCCTCGGGCAACCGGCAGTGTTTTAGGGCAGAAAAATAAAATCAGGAAAGGTGTGTGTGGGGGGGAGCGGAGAGGAAAAGGGTCATCATTTTTTATCAAGTTGATCCACTTAGAGAACTAGCGAGGTTAGGGGAGGAGGCCCGGAATTTGTTTTCTCGGTGATTTGTGGCTTGTTTTCCCTCTCTCTTCCTCTCAAGGGCTTCTTAACGTTTTCCATCCCTTCACTCGTCTGTTTGCTTCTTGACCAAAGGTGCTCCTGATTCCCTCAGTGGGCCAGTTAGGGGACCAAACTATGGACAAAAATGGAGGAGGGACTTAACCCTGAAACCTGGGATCCCGAACCTAAAAAGGGAGGTCAAACAGAATAGAGGTCCAACAATAAAAAACTTAATATATATCGTATAAAAAGATACACGTACCAGATCACTGCAGATGGTGACTGCAGCCATGAAATTAAAAGACGCCTGCTCCTTGGGAGGAAAGCGATGGCAAACCTAAACAGCAGGATAAAAAGCAGAGACGTCACCCTGCCCACAAAAGTCCGCACGGTCAAAGCAATGGTATTCCCCGTAGTAATGTATGGCTGTGAGAGTTGGACTATAAGGAAGGCCGAGCGCCGAAGAATAGATTCTTTTGAACTGTGGTGCTGGAGAAGACTCTTGAGAGTCCCTTGGACTGCAAGGAGATCAAATCAGTCGATCCTAAAAGAAATCAACCCTGATTGTTCCCTGGAAGGCCAGATCCTGAAGCTGAAGCTGAAATACTTTGGCCACCAAATGAGAAGGGAGCATTCACTGGAGAAGACCCTGATGCTGGGAAAGACTGAAGGTCAAAGAAGAAGGGGACGGCAAAGGATGAGATGCTTAGACAGTGTCATTGATGCAATGAACATGAAATTGAGCAAACTTCAGCGGACAGCGGAAGACAGGAGGGCCTGGCGTAATCTGGTCCATGGGGTCGCGAAGAGTCGGACTCGACTGTGCGACTGAACAACAACAACATTTATTAGCAAAGAATTAAAAAAAACCTTAAGGGCCCAACTGGGGTACAGGGATGGAGGCAACATCTATTGGACACCACCTTGGTTTAATTTGAGAGTAACAGCACCGAGCACTGTATGTAGTTTCTTGGTAATTTATTCTGTTTTATCCTGTTTTTATCTGGTTTTATACATTGGCACTTGGTGCCCCTGTGTGTTAGCCGCCCTGAGCCCGCTTGTGGGGAGGGCGGGGTAGAAATCTAAATAAATAAATAAATATCACACCTCATGTAAAAATACCAGAATCTAGCACGCAAGGGCCAATGGACTTGACCTGATGTGTTTCGGCCTGTACAGGCCTTCTTCAGAGGTCAGACACAAGGAGGAGCATATTGGCTTAATACCATAATGCAATACAATCATACATTTATGTAACACGGATACAAGATGGACCAGAAAAGAGTTGCTGTGAAAAATAGAAAAATGTGAACTTAAATACATATAATAAAATGAATAAATAAATGATACCGATATTCTACTAAAAAAACATATTGACTTACTTCCAAAGTGAAACCACTGGGCACAGAATAAAAGTCTAAATGAGGCCTCCAGAGATGCAATCACATGCCAAATGATGTTTCACTGATAATAATCTAGAAACAAAACAAAAAAATGTATAAACCAATGCACTCTACTATATTGAAACTTAATTCAAAAAGTAATTAATAAATAAGATTATTTTGTCCAGAAAGTGCCTTCCAATGATTGTTTAGCCAAAGCGTCCTCGGTAAAATTGTCCCTTAAGTAAAGAGTAGTTCTGATAAAGTAAAGTGCTGGAGCTTTATACCAGGTGAAGGATGATGCAATCCTATGTGAAGTTAGGGGTTAGGGAAATCAAACATCCATTTCTCATATGGGCTTTTTTGGGGGGCATAGACTTTTCCCCTATTTCAAGATCTTCTCAGCAAGGTTTCAAGATTATTAAAAGAGCCAGTGCTGTCCGAAGACATTTCCGTGGTCATGTGGCCAGCATGACTAAATGCCAAGGTGCACGGAATGCTGCTACCTTCCCACTGAAGCGGTTCCTATTTATCCGTGTGCCTCTGTGTTTAGTCATGCTGGCCACATGACCACGGAGAAGTCTTCGGACAGTGCTGGCTCTTCACCTTGTAAATGGAGATGAGCACCGCCCCCTAGAGTCGGATTCGACTGGCTTTCGAGCAAGGGAAACCTTTACCTTTACCTAAGATAAAAACTGTGGCACTATCCTTCTGAACATGGACCCAGGGTGAGTCACTGGCAAGCTCACAGGGCAGCCTATAGAGTACCTACACTAAAGGGTTGGGAAGAGATCTTCCAGTTGTGCAAATCCACTTTTAATCTTAATACACTTCCGTTTAACCCATGCCATGACTTTTGCATTTCCCTTTGGGGGCATGTGAGGCAGACACTGTATTTTATCTGCAGCTGAGACCTTCTTCACATGCTCATCTTATTCCTTATTTACTTGGCAGTCGATCCACAAGCCCTAGAATGGGTTTGGGCACACTTCTTCCCCGTGTCTGGCCTCCCTGTGCATTTTCACAGTTGTGGAGTCAGTTTGGTGTAGTGGTTAAGTGCGCGGACTCTAATCTGGGAGGACCAGGTTTGATTCCCCACTCCTCCACTTGCACCTGGCTGGGTGACCTTGGGCAAGCCATAGTTCTGATAAGAGCTGTCCTTGAAAAAGAGCAGTTTCTATCAAGAGCTCTCTTAGCCCCACCTACCTCACAGGGTGTCTGTTGTGGGGAGGGGAAGGGAAAGGAGTTTGTAAGCCGCTCTGAGACACCTTTGGGTAGTGAAGGGCGGGCTATAAATCCAATCTCTTCTTCTTCTTCTACCTCACAGGGTGTCTGTTGTGGGGAGGGGAAGGGAAAGGAGTTTGTAAGCCGCTCTGAGACACCTTTGGGGAGTGAAGGGCGAGGTATAAATCCAATCTCTTCTTCTTCTTCTACCTCACAGGGTGTCTGTTGTGGGGAGGGGAAGGGAGAGGAGTTTGTAAGCCGCTCTGAGACACCTTTGGGTAGTGAAGGGCAGGCTATAAATCAAATCTCTTCTTCTTCTTCTTCTTCTTTATTTCCCCCCCTGCATATTCCTTAAATAAAAAGGGTAAAGAAATGTGATTTTTTTCTAAAAAAAAATAATAAGGCTACCAATAAAATCTGATAGTCATTTTTTAAAAATTCTGTAATTTGGATCTAAAATGTGCATCTTATTGATATCACATGGATGCAATAATGTAAACACTGAGTACATCTAGGCAATGTTAGAGTTTTTCGCCCCGGAGTACATATAATGGTTTGTATATAAAATGTTTTTGTTACATTTGTTGGTTATATCTATGCTCCATTCATTACGCCCTAAAGCAAAGGATAGCTTACAATCAGGTGTGAATGACTGGGATCTTTACTCACTGGACTGAGAAGAGGACGCAAATTATGACGACACTGTGTAGACAAATCCGATTGGTTATCTGACATGGTCATGAAGCCTATTCAGAGTAAAGGCAATGCTTTCTGCCCTCATTCACAATGAGCAAATATTTTTGTCCCATTTCATATTCCTGTAGCCACCCCCCCCCAAAACCTGGGAAATCTTGGATTACTTTCAGTAGGGTCCCCCCCACTGGAACTCAGTTCCCTTAGGTACAACCCTTCAGAGCCAGTTTGGCGTAATGGTTAAGAGTGTGGACTCTAATCTGGGAGAAGTGCTGGGGGACCTTGGGCAAGACACAGTCCTCTCAGAGCTGTTCTCTCCAGAGCAGTTTTCAGTCAGAGCTCTCCCAGCCCCACGTACCTCGCAGGGTGTCTTGTTGTGGGGAGAGGAAGGGAAGGAGATTGTAAGCTGCTCTTAGACTCCTTCAGGTAGTGAGGGGTGGGGTATAAATCCAATCTCCTTCTTCTCTTCCAAAATCACAGAGAAAGAAGAGGAATGGCAAGGTGTTTGCCTTTCATCTACTTCTCCTCTGCGGAGGGAGGATGAATTATCAGCTAGTAGCTCTGGCACCATATCGGCATCAGCAATGCCCTTGGGGGTCATAGGATGAGGGGCGTTAGTTCCCATCAACAAGCCTTGTGCCATAGAAGAATTCGGTAAAATATCCCGATTTTCACTTACAGAACAGCAGAGATCTTCAATCTCTTCTGACTTCAATTAATAGTCGCGTTCACAGTTGCAGCTGACGTTTATGGCTAGTCAGAGCCATTAATTGCCGAGCCTGTCAACCCATTAAAGTTGTCTCGTGCAGGAGCTGTTGTGTTCTTGCCCAATAAAATCAATTATTTCATCAATTAAAATGGTACAGTATGTTCACGGGGAACACACCGGAGGGTATTTAATTGGCAAAAGCGTTCCTCTGGATCAAAGAAGAATTGACTGCGAGAACCATTGATCAGAAATGTATGGCCCCGGCCAGCCTTGCGAAGAAGAGCGACGGAGTCAGCAGCCATTGCACGTTTTCTTCCAGTTTTGTGCCTCTTTCCGCACTTTTCACAAGGCCTTGTTTGTCACTCTCCTGATAGCATCGTGCCGGCCTTGGTCAGGTTCCATCCCACCTCCCGCCCCGCACTGAGGGAGGAATCCAAAGGCAAAGCAGTCACATCTATAAATAGGATCCCCAAATACGTGATGTTTAATCACGTCCCTCCTGTTTACTCCGAGTTCGAACACCTGTCTTCCAGTTGGTGCTTTAAACCATCTTGCCTGAAACAGAACAGCATGTTTGAGAATAATTGCTTGTTTTCTTTTGTCAACTTCTCAGCTTACTTCTCCCCCCCACACACACTTTTCTTTATATCTCCTGCCACTTCAAGACAGTGTGGAAAGGGACAGGATTTTTTTTTATATAAAGACTGACAGTGAATGAGATGATCCGTGTTCTTGACTTCATTCTACACTGTTAGGTTGTTGGGAAATAACCCAGAGATTTGTGGGCGGAGCCTGGAGAAGGGAGCTCGGCAGGGTAGAACGACACATTTCTTCTCGGGGAACTGGTCTCTGTAGTCTGGAGACCAGTTGTCATTCTGGGAGCTCTCCAGGCTCCACCTGGAGGTTGGCAAACATGAAAGATACAATATGTGGCTGCACAGGGGTACGTGGACTTCTGACCCAAGAGGAGCTTACTGCCAAGTTATGCGTCCTTATCCTTTTACAGATTTTGATTCATGACCCCAAAATTCCACCTAGGTGCCCCAGAGAGCACTGAGGTCAGGGATCCAGAGTCGCCTGGCTCTTCCTGGCCCGAGAGAGGCCAGGTTGGCTACTACCAGAGGCAGGGCCTTTTCAGTGGTGGCTCCATACTGGTGGAATGAGCTCCCGGAGAACGTCAGGGCCCCGCGGGACCTTCTGCAGTTCCGCAGGGCCTGTAAAATGGAGCTCTTCCACCAGGCCTTCGATTAGGAGCTGCCACTGATCAACTGTACCATCGAAATATGCTATGGCCGCGTGAATACCAAATGGATACTGCTGCTGGTGAGGGGAATGTAAACTGCTGCGGCCATCAGTTTGTCTAGTATTGTTAGTTTTTAGGATGTTAGGTAGGATGTTTAGTGCATTTTATCGCAGTGTTGTTTTATAGATTGAATGTTGTTAGCCGCCTTGAGCCGATTCTCGGCATGGCGGGGTATAAACGTAAAATAATAAATAAATAAATTCTGTTCTTGAGAGACCCCCCTAGGGTTGCCATTCCCTGTCCCCAGTGAAAGGCGGGGACCCCCCACTTCCAGGCCTCACCCCCCTGCTGCCGATTAGCTGGCCTATGGGGAGACTTACCAGCAGGAAAAGGAAGGCCCAGGCCGTATAACTTGCATCGCACAGGAAGTTATGCCATCACACCAGCAATGTCCAGGTGACACTCTGGAGTGCGAGCAAAACTCTGTGGTAGAAACCATTTTACCATAGAGTTTTTTGCCCCATACCCACTGTCACAGTGACATTGCAGTGCAATGATGTCACTTCTGGTGTAATAGACTAGGGACAAAAAGAAGGGGAGGGAAACTCTACCCTGAAACCTGGGGTCCTGAACCTAAAAAGGCAGGTCAAATAGAATGGAGGGTCAACAATAAAAAGCATATGTATACTATAAAAAGACACATGTATTTATTAACAAAGAATTTAAAAACATATAAGGCCCAATCACCGCATGTAAAAATACCAGAATCTAGCACACAAGGGCTAATGGACTTGATGGACCAGGAAAGAATTGCTGTTAAAAATAGGAAAATGTGAAATTAAATACGTATAATAAAATGAATAAATAAACAACACCCATAGGAAAGCATTTTCTGGACCAGGAGTAACAAAATAATTTTATTTATTAATTACTTTCTGAATGAAGTTTCGATATTGTAGATTGTATCAGTTCATCCTGTTTTTAGTGAAACATCATTGGGCATGTGATTGGCACCTTCGGAGGCCTCCTTTAGACTTTTATTCTGTGCCTAGTGGTTTCACTGTGGAAGTAAGTCAATATATTTTTATTAGAATATGGATATTATTCATTCATTCATTTTATTATATGTATTTAATTTCACATTTTTTTCTGTTTTTCACAGCAGTTCTTCTCTGGTCCATCTTGTATCCGTGTTGCATAATTATATGATTATACTGCATTATGATATAAGCCAATATGCTCCTTGTTGTGTCTGACCTCTGAAGAAGGCCTATACAGGCCAAAACACGTCAGGTCAAGTCCATTAACCCTTGTGTGCTAAATTCTGGTATTTTTACATGAGGTGTGATTGGCCCTTATATTTTTTAAAAAATTCTTTCTTAATAAATACATGTTTCTTTTTATATACTATACATATTAAGCTTTTATTGTTGGCCCTCCATTCTATTTGACCCGCCTTTTTAGGTTCAGGACTTCTGGTATGATGCCAGCAATGTGGCCTAGACCTTCCTCTTCCTCCTGGTAAGGTCCCCCCCATCCTCTCCCAGTTGCCAGGAAGGACCTGGCAACCTTAGACCCCCCCGTTCCCCCAGAAGCAGTATGGAGGGCATTTCACACTGTATCAGGAAGGGGAGGCAAGACAGTTGAATTCCATAGGTTGAAATCAATCTTCCCATGGATACATAGCACTGTACTAGCTATCAGATAGATACATTAGCTACCAGATAGAAAACTAAAATACATCACCATCAAAACATTGAGAATATAAAAAAAATAAGATTAAGGACTACCAAAAGTTTCTCAGAGGTGTTGTGCACAATGATTGTTTGACAAAAAATGAGGCATTATAAAATACGGTTGCTCACTCTGGGTTGGGATATTCCTGGAGGTTTGGGGGGTGGAGCCTGGGGAGAGTGGCTTTGAAGAGACAGAAAAGGAAATTGTATTTATACTCTGAGTGAAGGGTGGGGTCTCAGAGCGGCTTACAAATTCCTTTCCCTTCCCCTCCCCACAACAGACACCCTGTGAGGTAGGTGGGGCTGACAGAGCTCTCTCGAGAACTGCCCTTGAGAGAACAGCTCTGAGAGAACTTGTGACTGACCCAAGGTCATCCAGCAGCTGCAAGTGGAGGAGTGGGAAATCAAACCTGGTTCTCCCAGATTAGAGTTCACACACTTAACCACTACACCAAACTGGGTCTCTGTTTGGGGCAGGGAAGGACCTCAGCAGGACATAATGTCATAGAGTCCACCATCCAGAGTAGTCCTTTTCTCCAGAAACTGTTCTGTATTCTATGGACAGGAGACCAGTTGTAATTCCTGGAAATATCCAGCCACCACCTGGAGACTGGCAACCTTAGTCTATTCAGGGTATACATATGTTCACTGT
Organism: Gekko gecko; assembly: GCA_029375565.1. NCBI lineage: Eukaryota > Metazoa > Chordata > Lepidosauria > Squamata > Gekkonidae > Gekko > Gekko gecko. Next base: position 6,721,322 of record JAPDNY010000003.1, on the reverse strand, counting down.
AACGTGTAAACATAACTTTGGTGCCTTTCTTTTGGTAGGGCGAGGGGTATGGTTGCAAGACTCCAGGAAGAGCCTGGGGATCTCCTATAGAGGTGTGCAAAAAATAATAATCAGTTTTTCCCCAATTCAGGTCTATTGGAGCTGGAAAATATTGGAATTTCTAAATATTCATGAATACCAATATCAGTTTTGTATTGGGAATTGGGTTAATATTCGGGAAGCCCAAATTTATTCGGCTCCATTATACTCTATGGAGACAATCCCCATAGGGTATAATAGAGAAGGCATCTAAACTTTTATTCCTTCTGAGTTCACTCACTGAGTTGCACCACTCCAGCAGGTATTTTCCAGGTATTTATTCATCTCACTATATAATAAGTGCACACTCCTAATCTCCTGCTATAAAATTGATCTCCGGGCAATGGAAATAAGTTCCCATGTAGATAATAGCTGCTCTGGAGGGTGGACTTTATGGCATTACACCCTGCTAAAGTCCCTCCCCTTCCCAAACCCCACCCTCTTCAGGCTCCACCCCAAAAATATCCAGGTATTTCCCCATCCAGTTCTGGCAACTCTTGTGAGGAAAATTCCTAATTTTAACAGCAAATAACAAAACCCCGGACAGACATTTTCCCCAAACGTTGTTCTAATGAATTATAGATTTTCTTTCCTACAGTAAAGAAGAAAGAAAGAAAGAAAGAAAGAAAGAAAGAAAGAAAGAAAGAAAGAAAGAAAGAAAGAAAGAAAGAAAGAAAGAAAGAAAGAAAGAGAAAACTCACATCAATTCAGCTGTGTGCTCTCATTTTAAAGCAAAACACATTACTAATCAAAGAAAATGGTGTTCAAAGGAACACGTTGGGTTCTTCTCGGTAGGGGAGAAGGCCTCAAGGGCATTTTATTTGACTGAAACGCATTAAGCCTTGCCTTGTCCTTACGCTAATTCCACATAACTGATTGTGAAAACTCCTTTAGTCAAAATTAATATTTTACAGCACTGTTGGGGGGAGGGATATCTTTTTAAAAATAATAATAATAATAATAAAACGTGCATCACTTCAGCCTTCTCCTTTCATCGCCCCTGTCAACCTGTCACTGTATACAGCTTCCGATGTGGGAAGGCTGATCCTAATGAGCTCACCGTACCTCGTTTCCCGCACGAAAAGTTGGCTACTAATGAGGGGGAAAATTCCCAGACTGCACTAGTCCGCCCCCCTCGGATCAAACAGGCTTCTCCCGTCAAAACAGTCATTAAAGCCATTCGCTGTACATGCTCAACCTGGTGGGTCACATTTGACTGTCATTCGGGTACAAGCGTGTTTGTGTGTCGGAGAGACAGGAGGGCTTGACGAAATACAAATAGAGAATTATACGAGGAGCACTGGAATGGACAAGAAACACCACAAGGTATAATTTACTAGCGAGATACAATGAGCGGAGTTACGCCTGGGGGTTGCCAGGTCCCCCCTGGTCACTGGCAGGGGATGAGGAGAGGAGGAGGAGATTGGATTGATACCCCGTCCTTCACTACCCAAGGGAGTCTCAGAGCAGCTTGCAAACGCCTTTCCCTTCCCCTCCCCACAACAGACACCCTGTGAGGGAGGTGGGGCTGAGAGAGCTCTGACAGAAACGACTCTTTTTCAAGAACAGCTCTTATCAAATATGGCTTGCCCAAGGTCATCCAGCAGGTGCAAGTGGAGAAGTGGGGAATCAAACCCGGTTCTCCCAGATTAGAGTCCGTGCACTTAACCACTACACCAAACTGGCTCTGGATGAGGGGGTGGGGTTGCCGATCCAGGTTGGGAAACTCCTGGAGACTTGGGGATGGAGCCTGGAGAGGACAGGGACCTCAGTGGGGGGTACAATGCCATGGAGCCCACCTTCCAAAACATCCATTTTCTCCAGGGGAACTGATCTCTGTAGTCTAGCGACAAACTGTAATTCTGGGGGATACCCAGGTCCCACCAGGAAGCTGGCATCCCTAGTTACACCTTTCTAAGCCAATTGATTTCAGTGGATTTAGGCTAATGGGATTTAGGCTTTAGGCTGCGGTGGCTCAGTGGTTAAGACGCTGAACTGCAGACCGGAAGGTCAGTAGTTCAGGAGTTCGAGACCCGAGTGCCGCTTGATGGAGTGAGCTCCTGTCTCTGGCCCCAGCTCCTGCCAGCCTAGCAGTTCGAAGGCAAGAAATTGCAAGTAGATAAATAGGTACCACTTCGGTGGGAAGGTAACAGCGTTCTGTGCACCTCAGCGTCTAGTCATGCCAGCCACATGACCACGGAAATGTCTTTGGACAGCGCTGGCTCTTCAGCTTGGAAACAGAGATGAGCACCGCACCCCTAGAGTCGGATTCGACTGGCTTCTGAGCAAGGGAAACCTTTACCTTTAAGCCACTTGATTTCAGCGGATTTAGGCTGATGAACTTAAACCACTCAACTGGGGGAAACATGCGGTGTTGAAAATCCTCTTTTGTTTTTTTTCCCCCAGCAGGCTTTAGGGAGAAAAACAACCTTTGCCTATGAGCTGAAATGTCAGGCTCGGCTGAGTATTCTGCAGCAAAGCTCTTTTAGATGCCAGATACAGGTCTGGAGCAAGCGGACATGTTCTTTCTTGCTTTACTCATTTATTTCTTTACTTATTCAATTTATATCCGGCCCTCCCTGCCGAGATAGGCTCCGGGCGGCTTACATAAGAATGCAAAATACGTAAAACAACACATAAAACCCCAGTTTGGTGTAGTGGTTAAGTGTGCGGACTCTAATCTGGGAGAACCAGGTCTGATTCCCCACTCCTCCACTTGCACCTGCTGATGTGACCTTGGGTCAGTCACAATCTCTGGCACAGCTGTTCTTGAAAGAGCAGTCTGTGTTAGAGCTCTCTCAGCCCCACCTACCTCACAGGGTGCCTGTTGTGGGGAGGGGAAGGGAAGGGAGTCTGTAAGCCGCTCTGAGACTCCAAGTGAAGGGTGGGGTATAAATCCAATCTCTTCTTCTTCTTCTAATTTATCATACTGTCGTAACAAGTGCAATGTGGTAAGGCACTAGAGCTAAATTAGATGGCAATAATAACATTATCAAATGATGCAGCAGTCACAGCAGGGCGTGTTGGTTTGTCAAAAGGGAATGGTCAGTGTTGGAATCCCGCACCTTCTCTGATTTTGCTGGTGGGCACGATTCTCTCCCCCCAGTTCAAGGCATGATCTCAAGGATGCTACTGGACTTGAATCCAGTTCTTGTCCCTGTCCGGTGTCTCCAGGTGTTTGAACAGAAGCAGGCTTTTGTCTGTTCATCCAATTCATTCATATTCCACCTGTATCCCCCAAGGTGGATTATGTCATTTGCCTCTCCTCTGTTTTATCCTCACAACAGCCCTGTGAGGTAGGTTAGGCTGAGAGTGCATAACTGGCCCAAGGTCACCCAGCGAGCTTCCATGGCATTTGAACCTGGGTTCCCCCCCCATACCAGTCCAACACTCTTAGCCTCAAACTTGGCAGGCCCATAAGATGATGTTTAGGGAGTGGTTATGTGCACATGGGGTGAGTTACCACTTCAGAGACAGTTTGGTGTAGTGGTTAAGAGCGCAGACGCTAATGTGGGAGAACCCAGTTCGATTCCCCACTCCTCCACATGCAGCTGCCGGCGTGACCTTGAGTCAGTCATAAGTTCTTTCAGAGCTGTTCTCTCAAGGGCAGTTCTCAAGAGAGCTCTCTCAGCCCCACCCACCTCACAAGGTCTCTGTTGCGGGGAGGGGAAGGAGAAGGGATTGCAAGCTGCTCCGAGACTCCGGGTGATTCTGCACTAGATCTTAAATCCTGGTTCAGCCCTGTCCCCGAACTTACATTATACACTACACTCGAGTTCACCCCTGTAATTATCTCATGGTATTTTCCATTTAGGGCTGTGGTGGCTCAACTAGTTAAGACACTGAACTGCAGACCAGAAGGTCAGCAGTTCAGCAGTTCGAGACCCGAGTGCCTCAAGGTGGAGTGAGCTCCCAGCTCTTGCCAACGTAGCAGTTCAAAAGCAAGAAATCACAAGGTAACAGCATTCCGTGTGCCTTGGTGTTTAGACATGCCAGTGACATGATCACAGAAACGTCTTTGGACAGCGGTGGCTCTTCAGCTTGGAAACGGAGATTTATTTATTTGTTTGTTTGTTTGTTTATTCTGAGATTTATACCCCACCCTCCCCGCAGAGCAGGTTCAGGGCGGCTTCCAGTCAGTATAAAATACATACATAAAACATATTCAAAATACGACAGTTAACAATACATTATAGATACAAAATATAAAACAATTGCAAAATACAAAGTGCAAAAATGCTGGCGGTGGTTAAAACCATTAAACCGGTGTTTCACGATATCTGAAGAAGCTAGTGTTCCTGCCAGCTCCAATGGCTCCTGCTCGGTAATAGGTGCTAGATGTTCCTGATCTATGGCCGCACGATGGCCTTCAGGCAGCTGCTCAGTTGTAGCATTGCGGGCTGGGCACTCCAGTGGCGGAATGCCTGGCGGAAGAGCTCCGTCTTACAGGCCCTGTGGAACTGAAAGAGGTCCCGCAGGGCCCTGATCTCCTCCGGGAGCTCATTCCACCAGGTAGGGGCTGCCACCAAAAATGCCCCAGCTCTAGTGGCAGCTAGCCTGGCCTCCCGTGGGCCGAGGATGGTCAGACGATTTTGCGACCCAGACCGTAGTGCTCTCTGGGGTATATACGGGGAAAGACGGTCCCGTAGATATGTTGGATGAGCACCGCATCCCTAGATGAGCACCGCATCCCTAGAGTCGGATTCGATTGGCTTTTGAGCAAGGGGAACCTTCACCTTTACCTATTTTTTGTCTCCACATTACATTGAGGTCACCCCGGTTTCACCCCACACTTGTCCTGAGTTGAACTCTGATAAAACCAGGGATGAGATCCAAGTGTAGAAAGGACCAAGTGAAGGGCGGGGTACAGATCCAATCTCTTCTCTTCTTCTCCTTCATCTGTGTTGTTGTTGTTCAGTCACACAGTCGAGTCCGACTCTTCGCGACCCCATGGACCAGATTACGCCAGGCCCTCCTGTCTTCCGCTGTCCGCTGAAGTTTGCTCAATTTCATGTTCGTTGCATCGATGACACTGTCCAACCATCTCATCCTTTGCCATCCCCTTCTTCTTCGACCTTCAATCTTTCCCAGCATCAGGGTCTTCTCCAGTGAATGCTCCCTTCTCATTTGGTGGCCAAAGTATTCGAGCTTCAACTTCAGGATCTGGCCTTCCAGGGAACAATCAGGGTTGATTTCTTTTAGGATTGACTGATTTGATCTCCTTGCAGTCCAAGGGACTCTCAAGAGTCTTCTCCAGCACCACAGTTCAAAAGAATCTATTCTTCGGCGCTCGGCCTTCCTTATAATCCAACTCTAGCAGCCATACATTACTACGGGGAATACCATTGCTTTGACCATGCGGACTTTTGTTGGCAAGGTGATGTCTCTGCTTTTTATCATGCTGTTTAGGTTTGCTCAGTTGTATCATCTGTAGCCACTCACTATTGCACACCCAAAGAAAATAAATCTGTCCGTCAGCCCCCTGGGCCAGGGCAATTGGTTGGCCCCTGTGTGAGAAAGGATTTTGGACTAGATGGACCACTAGCCTGATCCAGCAGGGCTCCTCTTAACGCCCTTAATGCCACCTTGAGAAACGCCTGAGAATTGAACATCATGGAAGAAACAATTCCTCACCGCACTTGTCAAACGTCTTCTACTGGAGAGCTGGAGACGACCTGTCAGAAACCGTAAATGATTTCAAAGAGCAGCACGTGCAACAATTAATAGGAATCTACTGGAGAAATGGAGGGAGGAGCAGCAGGCCAGACTAGGCCAGAGACTGCGATAAATATATGCCATCCACGTGCGACGTTTCCACGTTCTCCTTCGGCGGACATCTCTTTCTCCATGTCGGCTCTGATCATCCCAGACCGGGACGCTGTCTGCTCCCGACGCTTGCTCCAAGATAAAGCACGGGAGACTCCGAGCCAAAGAGTGACATTACCTGACTAATACCCGGCCAGCTGGCCTACGCGCCACGAAAGGTTGGGCCCCGCACGTCAGGGAAGCACAAATTACTGTGAGGAATGAGCAGGAGATTTACAGATCTCAGACGATGATGTTATATGGCGGGGGCCGGCGGACTGAATTCATGATGCTCCTTGCGCAAGTGTCAGACGCCTCAGACTGGGTCATATATTATTCAGCCTTCTGGTGGAGTTCAGCGGTGGGGAAGGCACCATGGGTGCTGAGCATCTCAATTTGCAATTAATCAAAGAGAACGTGTGATGTGCTGTAGACGTGTCTAATGGATCTGGGAGTCATTAATTCAGTGCCTTTTATCCCATCCTTCCGCCAAGGAGATCGGGGACGGGGGACCTCCCTCCCCCTCCCGTCAAACTTACTCTCACAACAGCCCACTGAGGTAGGAAGGAAATCTCGCGGCACCTTAAAGACTAGCGGATTTATTGTGACGCGACCCACCCACTCCTTGGAAAACAGAAGGGGAAATCGTGGAAGCAGTGGCGGACTTCACATTCCTGGGATCCGAGATCACTGCAGATGGTGACTGTAGGTGTGAAATTAAAAGACGCCTGCTCCTTGGGATGGCAAACCTAGCCAGCTTAATAAAAAGTAGAGACCTCACCCTGCCAACAAAAGTCTGTATGGTCAAAGCGATGGTATTCCCAGTAGTCATGTATGGCTGTGAGAGTTGGACTATAAGGAAGGCCGAGTGTTGAAGAATAGATGCTTTCGAATTATGGTGCTGGAGAAGAGTCCCTTGGACTGCAAGGAGATCAGATCAGTCAATCCTAAAAGAAATCAGCCCTGACTGTTCCCTGGAAGGCCAGAGACTGAAGCTGAAGCTCCGATACTTTGGCCACCAAGTGAGAAGGGAGCACTCCCTGGAGAAGACCCCGATGCTGGGAAAGACTGAAGGTCAAAGAAGAAGGGGACGGCAAAGGATGAGATGGTTAGACAGTGTTATCGAGACAACGAACATGAAATTGAGCAAGCTCCGGAGCATGACAGAAGACAGGAGGGCCTGGCGTGATGTGGTCCATGGGGTTGCAAAAAGTCGGACTCGACTGTGTGACTGAACAGCAACAATAATGAAAAAACTTTTCATAGTTTTAAGACGAGGGTGTGCACACAGAAGCTTATACCCAGAAAAAAAAATATCTTTGTTGGTCTTTTTTTCTTTTTTAATTCTTATAAGGGATAAAGAAAGAAAGAAGGAATAGGGGGGGGAAATCACACATAGGAAATATAATTAGCCAAAACATAATGTGAGAGCAATCTTACAGACATTGAGGACAATCCTTTTTTTTCCAAAACTTTATCTTTAAAGGTGCCACTGGACTCAAACTTTGTCCACAGATGGTTACGGGAGAACAGGGCTACAATTTGATGAAAACTGATCGAGGAGGAAATCCCATGGAAGTGTGGGAGCTGATTTACTTCTAAGCAGCCATGCATCGGAGCAGAACTACCCTACTGCAGAAAAGCAATAGAGTAGTACGTGTGTGTGTGTGTGTGTGTGTGAATTCCTAACCAAGTCACAGACAATTTATGGTGACTCCATAGAGTTTTTAGGGCAAGAGCTTAAGCAGAGGTGGTTAGCCATTGCCTTCCTCCGCAGAGTCTTCCTTGGTGATCCCTCATCCAAACACCAGTCCTGCTTAGCTTCTCAGATCTGAGAAGCAGAGGTGGTTTGCCATTGCCTTCCTCTGCAGAGTATTCCTTGGTGGTCCCTCATCGAAATACCTATCCTGCTTAGCTTCTCAGATCTGAGAAGCAGAGGTGGTTTGCCATTGGCTTCCTCTGCAGAATATTCCTTGGTGGTCCCTCATCCAAACACCAGTCCTGCTTAGCTTCTTAGATCTGAGAAGCAGAGGTGGTTTGCCATTGGCTTCCTCCGCAGAGTATTCCTTGGTGGTCCCTCATCCAAATACCTGTCCTGCTTAGCTTCTCAGATCTGAGAAGCAGAGGTGGTTTGCCATTGCCTTCCTCCGCAGAGTCTTCCTTGGTGATCCCTCATCCAAATACCTATCCTGCTTAGCTTCTCAGATCTGAGAAGTGGAGGTGGTTTGCCATTGCCTTCCTCCGCAGAGTATTCCTTGGTGGTCCCTCATCCAAATACCTATCCTGCTTAGCTTCTCAGTTCTGAGAAGTGGAGGTGGGTTTGCCATTGCCTTCCTCCGCAGAGTATTCTTTGGTGGTCCCTCATCCAAATACCTATCCTGCTTAGCTTCTCAGATCTGAGAAGTGGAGGTGGTTTGCCATTGCCTTCCTCCACAGAGTATTCCTTGGTGGTCCCTCGTCCAAATACCTATCCTGCTCAGCTTCTCAGATATGAGAAGAGGAGATGGTTTGCCATTGCCTTCCTCCACAGAGTCTTCCTTGGTGGTCCCTCATCCAAATACCTATCCTGCTCAGCTTTTCAGATCTGAGAAGCAGAGGTGGTTGGCCATTGCCTTCCTCTGCAGAGCCTTCCTTGGTGGCCTCCCATCCAAGTACCCACCCTTCTTAGCTTCCGAGATCTGAGAAGCAGAGATGGTCTGCTGTTGCCTTCCCCTGCAGAGTCTTCTTTGGTGGTCTCCCTTCCAAGTCCCAATCCTGCTTAGCTTTGGAGATGTGACATGATCTGTCTATACCTCACTGCCTTCCCTCCCAATGGTGTCCTGGGGCACCTTAAAGACTAACATGGCTTTGGAATTTGTCATTGAGGTACGCTGGGCTAAGATCAAGCAAAACGGAGCAAAGATAGGAGGGATTCCTCTATAAAACTGAAGGAAGTTCCAGGATTTGGGGGGAAATCAGGAATCTCAAAAAAAAAAAAAAATCATTGTGGGGTTAGAACTTCCCAAAATAATAGAAACAATGCCTATAGCTTTTTTTTTATAAAAGCCCACTGAGTTCTCAGTCACTATTGTAGATGTTGCTAGGCAACTGCAACAATATTGTTGAGCTTCCAAGCCTTGGCTTCTGTAAAACAAAGCTGGGAGGGGGACGAGGGGGCTTTGGCCCAAAGAGCCCATTAAAGAGTCCTTCCCCCTCTGCTGTTGCATCTTCCGATAGAGAATAACTGGGCCATCAGGCAACTGGGCCTGGATGTCAGAGAGCTGCCATGGAACGGAATGTGAGGGGATGTTGCTTCTGCTTCTGCCTCCCGCTTTCTTCTCTCTGCTGCTACTGTCTTCTTATTGGCCTGTGGCCTTGAAGTTGCCTTCTGCCTGTCTCACCATTTCCCACTGGGAATACAACAGCTGCTTTTTCCCCGTGCTCCCAGGTGCTTGCTTATTGGCTCTTGGGGATTGGGGGGGGGGTGTTCGTTCGAAAGGGGTATATCTGGGGTTCCCGGGGGTTTTCCCGTTATTCCTGACACAAGAACATAAGAACATAAGAGAAGCCAATGTTGAATCAGGCCAATGGCCCATCTAGTCCAACACTCTGTCACACAGTGGCCAAAATATACCAGGTGCCATCAGGAGGTCCAGCAGAGGGGCCAGTACACTAGAAGCCCTCCCACTGCTGCCCCCTCCAGCACCAAGAATAGAGTGCATCACCTGCCCCAGACTGAAAGTTCCCATCTATACCCTGTGGCTAATAGTCACTGATGGACTTCTGCTCCATATGTTTATCTAATTCCCTCTTGAAACTGTCCATGCTTGTAGCTGCCACCACCTCCTGTGGCAGTGAATTCCATATGTTAATCATTCTTTGGGTGAAGAAGTATTTCCTTTTATCTGTTCTAACCCGACTGCTCAGCAATTTCATGGAGTGCCCACGAGTTCTTGTATTGTGAGAAAGGGAGAAAAGTACTTCTTTCTCAACCTGCTCAATCCCATTCATAATCTTATAAACCTCGATCATGTCACCCCTCAGCCATCGTTTCTCCAAGCTGAAGAGCCCCAAACGTTTTAACCTTTCTTCATAGGGAAGGTGTTCCAACCCTTTTATCATTCTAGATGCCCTTCTCTGCACTTTTTCCAATGCTATAATATCCTTTTTGAGATGTGGTGACCAGAACTGTACACAGTATTCCAAATGAGGTCTCACCAATGATTTATACAGGGGCATGATGATACTGGCTGATTTGTTCTCAATTCCCTTCCTAATAATCCCCAGCATAGCGTTGGCCTTCTTTATTGCAGCTACACACTGTCTAGACATTTTCATTGAGTTATCCACTATGACTCCAAGATCTCTCTCTTGGTTCATAGTGTCTAGTACTAGCCTCAATAAACTGAACTTCTTGAAGGAACGTCGTTGAGTGTTTTGACTGGGACCCCCTGACACTGGCTTGTCGTGACTAGGCAGACTTTTCACAGGGACAAGGTGCCAGGGGTAAAGATGGTGGGGGGGAGAAGCTAAACCTCTTTATTGAGCAAGCAGTTCCCCACACACAAGGAAAAGGCAAGGGAATGTGCAGCAATAGCAGCATGAACTAGGCTCACGACTGAGGAGTATGTGGCCTCGAACATGCACGCCACCAGCTCCAAAATTCCACACCCACCCCTGTGATTTACACATTCTCTTTAGAAGTCCTGCTGCTGCACAAAATGTGCTGGCAGTCTCCACACACAAGCACACACACAAATTAATTTACGATAACAGATTATTGTAGGAGAAGCCGTCGTCTGACAGTGCAGGCCAAGAAAAAAAGGGCTCTGTCACACACAAAACTCGTAAGTAATTATTATTGGAGGGAACCCTGACATCTCTGGCTGAAAATAAGATGACCCAGGGAAATCAGTGCTTGGAGATTAATACGGACTGTCTCGAGTTAGTTTGATTCTAAAGAGAACAATTTCCCTAGACCAATTATTTTCTGCACAAACCTTTGCCATAAGGAGTGCGCACGCGGGTGGGGGGGAACAACGGCAAATTTATTTTGAAAGATTTTTGTTTTGCAGTTGAGATAACAGATTTAAAAACACACAGATGTTTCTCACTAACAATAATGAGGGTGTTTTGCTTGCTGTATTTATAGTCTGGATGTGTGTGTGTGTATATTTGTGTGTGTGTGAGAGAGAGAGAGGCAGAGAAACAAAACGATAAAAGAATTAAATTCCAGATAGACACACTGTCCTGTGGAAAGCAGCTCTCTCTAAAGACTTGGTGTAGCTTAATCAACCATAATTGCCACTAATGAATCATAGACTCATAGAACTGGAAGGGACCTCCAAGATCATCTAGTCCAACCCCCGGTACACTGCAGGAAATTCACAAATGCTCCCCCACCCCCAGGGAAGTGGGCAAAAAAACAAAAAACCATCCAGGATCACTGGTCAAACTGGCCTGGAGAACAATCACTTCCTGACCCCAAAGTGGTGATCAGCATTTCCCTGGGAGTGTAAGAAAAAGCCACGAGAACTAAGCACTGATGCAGCCCTTCCTGCCCTCCCTTCTCACGATCTGCCTAAGTTCACACAATCCGCATTGCTGTCAGATGGGCAACTAGCCTCTGTTTGAAAACCTCCCAAGAAGGAGAGACCACCACCTACTGAGGAAGCCTGTTCCACTGAGGAACTGCTCTGTCAAGAAGAAGAAGAGGAGGAGGAGGAGGAGGAGGAGGAGGAGGAGGAGGAGGAGTTGGATTTATACCCCGCCCTTCACTACCCGAAGGAGTCTCAGAGTGGCTTACAAACTCCTTTCCCTTCCCCTCCCCACAACAGACACCCTGTGAGGGAGGCGGGGCTGAGAGAGCTCTGACAGAAACGGCTCTTTTTCAAGAACAGCTCTGACAGAACTGTGGCTTGCCCAAGGTCATCCAGCAGGTGCAATTGGAGGGGGAATCAAACTTGGTTCTCCCAAATTAGAGTTTGTGCACTTAACCGCTACACCAAACGGGCTCTCATATTAGTCATATATTAGTCATATTAGTCATATTCTGTTACTGATCTTTGGTATTTTTGTATATTCTGATTCTAACCTATAGCTTGTTCACAATTTGTGTTTTGTGATTTTGTAATGGCCAGTGGCTAAGAAGAGGAGGAGGAGGAGGAGGAGGAGGAGGAGGAGACGAGGAGGAGGAGGAGAAGGAGGAGATTGGATTTATACCCCACCCTTCAGTACCCAAAGGAGTCTTTGAGCAGCTGACAAACTCCTTCCCCTTCCCCTCCCCACAACTGACACCCTGTGAGGTAGGTAGGGCTGAGAGAGCTCTGACAGAAACTGAACAGCCCTGTCAGAACTATGGCTTGCCCAAGGTCATCCAGCAGGTGCAAGTGGAGGAGCAGGTAATCAAACCCAGTTCTCCCAGATTAGCGTCCGCGCACTTCACCACTACACCAAACTGGCTATTCCTAACGTTTACCCGAAAACTCTTTTGATCTAATTTCAACCTGTCTGTTGGTTCTTGTCAGGTCTTCTGGGGCCACAGAAAACAATTCCACACTATCCTCTAGGTGACAGACCATCAGCTCATCCGAATGTCTGGAACTGAGGCCCCCGATATTTGCCAAGGTCATACAGCAAGGTTAAATTTACCAAGGATGTGACACCCAGGTTAGTCAAGCGTTCTATCTGGGTTGGCTGTGACAAGATGGGAAACGAGGAGGGAGTTCTCAGCTGGGCAGGAGTGATGACAGGTTAATTTGAGGGAGATGACTAGGAAGAGCTGTCTTGAAGGGGACTGGGAGATGGACGCCATTGTGTTTGGTGTCGATTCTTCCTGACACATGATCAAAATGGCTGTAGTGCAGCTGTTCCCAACCTTTTCAGTACGGTGTTCTGCTATGGTCAGGCCTCACCTGGAGTCCTGTGTCCAGTTTTGGGCACCACACTTTAGGAAGGATGTTGACAAGCTCGAGCGTGTCCAGAAGAGGGCAACCAGGATGGTGAGAGGGTTGGCATCCGTGTCTTATGAGGAAAGGCTGAAAGAGTTGGGTCTGTTTAGCCTGGAAAAGAAAAGGCTTAGAGGGGACATATTGCAGTCTTCAAATCATGAGAGCCATGAAGAGGGGCTGTGGCTCAGTGGTAGAGCATCTGCTTGGCTTGCAGAAGATCCCAGGTTCAATCTCCGGCTTCTCCAGTTAAAAGGAACAGGTAGGAGGCAATGTGAAAGACCTCTGCCTGGGACCCGGGAGAGCCATGGAGAGGGGCTGTGCCTCAGTGGCAGAGCATCTGCTTGGCATGCAGAAGATCCCAGGTTCAATCCACAGCATCTCCAGTTAAAAGGCCCACGCAGGAGGTGATGGGGAAGACCTTCGACTGAGACCTTGGAGAGCTGCTGCCAGTCTGAGTAGACAATACTGACCTTGATGGACCATTGGTCAGAATAAGGATAAGGCAGCTTTGTGTGTGTTTCTGTGATAGCTATTAACCGATACATTTGTAAGCTGGCGGCTGAGGACCTCTACTGTCACCTTCTGCATAGCACTACCTTCAGACTCTAGCAAGGACTACATAGTACTAGTTTTTGCCCACAAAGCCATTAATGGTCTTGGGACCACATACCTGCAGGACCACTTCTCTGGTTTACACCCCCACGTGGCAGCTTCACTCATCTGAGCACAGCCTGCAGAAGGTACCATCCTGCAAATGGGTAAGATTGGTCATTGCCCATTCATGCTAATTCTCTGTGGAGTCTCCCACCTTGTGAACATAAGAGAAGCCAATGTTGGATCAGGCCAATGGCCTATCCAGTCCAACACTCTGTCACATAGTGCCCAGAAATACCAGGTGCCATCAGGAGGTCCAGCAGTGGGGCCAGGACACTAGAAGCCCTCCCACTGTTGCCCCCCCCCAAGCACTAAGAATACAGAGCATCCCTTGCCCCAGACTGAGAGTTCCTACCTATATCTTGTGGCTAATAGCCACTGATGGACCTCTGCGCCAAATGTTTATCTAATTCCCTCTTGAAGCCATCCATGCTTGTAGCTGCCACCACCTCCTGTGGCAGTGAATTCCATGTGTTAATCACTCTTTGGGTGAAGAAGGACTTCCTTTTATCTGTTCTAACCCAACCGCTCAGCAATTTCATGGAGTGCCCATGAGTTCTTGTATTGTGAGAAAGGGAGAAAAGGACTTCTTTCTCAACCTGCTCTATCCCATGCATAATCTTATAAACCTCGATCATGTCACCCCTCAGCCGTCGTTTCTCCAAGCTAAAGAGCCCCAAGCACTTTAACCTTCCTTCACAGTGAAAGTGTTCCAACCCTTTTATCATTCTGGTTGCCCTTTTCTGCACTTTGTCCAATGCTATAATCTCCTTTTGGAGGCGTGGTGACCAGAACTGTACACAGTAGTCCAAATGAGATCGCACCATCGATTTTTACAGGGGCATCTATGATACTGGGATGTCCAGCTTCAGGAGTTCAGGAAGACATCCAGGTGTCTATTCTTTTTTTGCGAAACGTGCCGAACTGAAATATTCAGGTGGGCCTTTTAATCAAGGGATTAGAATAGTAGGAGAATGGAACAGCTCAGGGGGGTGCCTTTGTAATGGAATAAGACTGTCGTCTGCTGCAATGATTATTCCTGCCATTATCCTCCTTTTACCGCATTGTCTTCCGTCTTCCACTTACTGCCGTGTTTACAGTATATCTCGCCTCTGGCAGGTGGTTGTTCACATTTGTCTTTCAGTGCTATACCATGGCATAGTTCGTTGGGTATCTTAGCATGAGTACATTGTGGGGTTTTTTTTTGTTATAAATAAAGTAAATAAATTCGTTTCAGTTTAGTTCACTGTAATTAGCCACTGGCCGTTACAAAATCACGAAACACAAATTGTGAACAAGCTATAGGTTAGAGTCAGAATATACAAAAATAACAAAGATCAGGAACAAAATATGACTAATATATGACTAATATTGGACTAATATAACAGCCCGTTTGGTGTCGTGGTTAAGTGCGCAAACTTTCATCTGGGTTAACCAAGTTTGATTCCCCACTCCTCCACTTGCACCTGCTGGATGACCTTGGGCAAGCCATAGTTCTGTCAGAGCTGTTCTTGAAAAAGAGCATTTTTTGTCAGAGCTCTCTCAGCCCCACCTACCTCACAGGGTGTCTGTTGTGGGGAGGGGAAGGGGAAGGAGTTTGTCAGCCACTCTGAGACTCTGAGTGAAGGGCGGGGTATAAATCCAATCTCCTCCTCCTCCTCCTCCTCCTCCTCCTCCTCCTCCTCCTCCTCCTCTTCTTCTTCTTCTTCTTCTTCTTCTTCTTCTTCTTCTTCTTCTTCTTCTTCTTCTTCTTCTTCTTCTAATTTAATACAGTAGCCTAAATAATGCCCTTTCCTGATGCCACCTTGGAACATATATTCTTTGCAGCAGGGGCCAATAATGAAACTTTATAAGAGACATACGCATCAATGTCAGAGAATAAAAATGGATTTTCCCCCTCAACTGGGTAAGCACTAAGACCAGATAAAATACCTGCTAAAAATTAACCCTCAGGCTAGAATACAATGGGCAAAAGAGAATATAGTGAGGTAAATCCTCAAGTTTGTGGGTACCACAAATACATAGACGATGAGCCAATGGAGTTTGATTGAATCGGCCCTCCAAAATTGCTGCTGGCTTTGGTTGAACCCGTAGAGTAAATAAATTAGTAATTTTGTCACCTTTCTGTGTGGCACATGAGCAGATCTTCACAGACACACCACAAAACCCTCAGCTACAAATATATAGTTGGTTACCAAAGACCTACAAAATGAGGAATCTGTATTGCCCTGGGAATTGGCACCTCGACCGTAGGTGAACCTAGCAATGTGGATTCCACCCTCGGGTCCTACCCTACCCCATCAGCAACCCTAGTTATTAGCAGGATACCACTGACATGCTAAGAAACCCATAGCCTATTGTTGACAGAGATGGTCATGAACTGGGAAAATGCAGTTTCGTCCATGGTTCGTGCCGTGCCCAGTTCGTGAATCATGAACCATCATGAATTTTAGCCACCAAACGAACTGGTTCCATTCATAAGGTTTGTGGTGCAGTAGAACACACACATTCCGGCATGCTAGAGACACCAAACTCATAAAGGATCTCCAGCAGACTCTCCTCTACCTGCCCTCCAAGTTTGGTGAGGACTGGATTTACAGGGTCTGAATTATGCCTCCCTCCTCCAAAGGTGTCTACAGGAAAGTGCTTTCTGGGGAAATGACAGGGGCAAGTTCAGGAGGTTCAGGAAGAGTGTGTAGAATGGATCCTGTGCACACTAGAGGCACCGAACTCACATAAGAATCTCTGGTTGACACTTCTCTACCTGCCTTCCAAGTTTGGCGAGAACTGGGTTTACGGGGTCCGTGTTATGCCCCCCCCCAAGAAGATGCTCCCAGGAAAGTAATTTCTGGGGAAATGACAGGCACAGTTTTAGGAGTCTCAGGGGTATTTAGAATGGATTCTATGCAAGCTAGAGATGCCAAACTCACCTGAGACCTCTGGCTGACACCCCTCTACCTGCCCTCCAGGTTTGGTGAGGACTGGATTTAAAGGATATGAGTTACACCACCACCCCAGTGAAGATGCCCCCCAAAGTTCTTTCAGGAGAAATGACAGGCATAAGTTCATGAGGTTCAGAAGAGTGTAGAATGGATCCTGTGCAAGCTAGATATCCCAAACTCACAGGGGACCTCCCCTGGATACTCTTCTACATGCCCTCCAAGTTCCATTCCCCCCCCCCATTGCTTTGAAGTTTGGTAAATATTTAGATTGAGTGGGGACAGTCTGTCTGGAAATACGTCCCTTCGTGAACTGCCATGAAAAGCTTGAAAGTTCATGGAAAGTTCATGCTGGTTGACCTGCCACGAACTTTCCTCCGAGAAATGTGAAGCCACCAAAATTTGTCATGCAATGTCATTTGTGAGCCAGTTCGTGCCCATCCCAAGTTCTTGACGTTCCTGAAAATGCCAGTCTGGCTGCTATGGAAGTGAAATCCATCCATGCAACATTCCATACAAAGATACAAGCTCATTCACTACCTGTCCTCTGCCTCTCCGCCACTTGAGATTCACTACTGACATTCTTTGCAAATGGACCAATGATAAGGAGGTCCATCAGGAAGTGAACGATGACTTGAACAACTTCCTCTGCACCATCAATTTGAGTCTGGAGCAATCCATGCAACAGATGTCCTTAAAAAGGGATTGGATGGATTCATGGAGGAGAGGTCTATCAGTAGCCACAAGCCATGGTGACCAAAGGGAACCTCCCCATCCAGAGGCAGCTAATTTCGGGATATCAGTGCCTGGAGGCAACATGAGCGGAAGGCCTTGGACTCTATGCCCTGTTTTTGGACCTCCAGAGTAACATGTTGGCCACTGTGTGAGACACGATGCCAGGTCAGATGGTCCACCAGTCTGATCCAGCAGCACTCTTCTTATGTCCTTATGTTCACTTTCTGGACACCACTGTACAATGATATGATGGACATATAAACACCACTGTATCTATGACACCTACTGATTGCTACACTTGCCTATATTGTTGTGCTTATCTGCTTCCCCTTTGATTCAAAACACAGCATGTGATACACCCTTTACAGCCAAGCCCTGAGATAATATAACATCTGCATTGGGGACAGACAGCTGCAAGATCTACCCCAATCATTCCTAAAATTACTGTACCTACTTGGAGAAGATACAAGACAGAATGGCATGGTTATAGAGGTATCCAGGAGTCTCCCTATACCAAATAAGTAGCGGAACATCCGTGGTGGACACATAACAGCTTAGAGCTAAAAAAATCTCTCCAGTGCATCATCAGAATGATTCTTCCCAGTCCAGAATGGTCCAGTCTTTGAGAGGGGTACAGTAGGTTTCTCCTTGGCCACAGACAACCTCCCAACTTGAAACAACATCTCACTGTCCTGTACCAGCATTACCCTCCTGCCATTTGCACTGACCAAAGCAGATGACGCATCTATCTAGTGGATCCAATTAGGAGCTCGCCTTGTGAGTAATCAAGTGTCCAGAAGAGGGCAACCAGGATGATGAGAGGGTTGGAATCCAAGTCTTATGAGGAAAGGCTGAAAGAGTTGGGTATGTTTAGCCTGGAAAAGAGAAGGCTTAGAGGGGACATGATGGCAGTCTTCAAGTATTTGAAGGGCTGTCATGTAAAAGTTGGAGCAGATCTATTCTCTCTTGCTTCGGATTGCAAGACTAGATCTAATGGGTGGAAATTACGAGGGAGTCGATACTGGCTAAATATCAGGAGAAACTTCTTAACTGTAAGAGTGGTTGAGCAGTGGAACAGACTGCCTTGGGAGGTGGTGGATGCTCCTTCGCTGGACGTTTTCAGGCAGAGGCTGGATGACCATCTTTCGGGTATGATGTAGGGCTCTCTTTCGGTTATGATCCTGCAGAGTGCAGGGGGTTGGACTAGATGACCTGCACAATCCCTGCCAACTCTAACATTCTATGATTCTAAATGGGTCAAGCAAGGTAAGTTTGCCTAGTGACCATGTTGGTGTTGAAATTTGTGGAATTCCTGTACTGAGCTTGGTAGACTGACCGGGTATAAGACAGTTTCATATATGGTCCCTTTCCATTTGGTGGGCTCTGGTTTGGTAGTAGCAACCCATTTCTGCACTCCAGCTCTTCTCCTGTCCACACACTTGTTATTGTCAAGCACTTATGTGGAACGGCTGCAGCTCACTGGCCAGACACATCGGTTTGCATGCTGAAGGGACGCAGATTCAGTCCCCAACATGCTCAGTTCATGGGCCTCCGGTAGCAGATGTTAAAAAGCTGCTGACAGATACTCTGGCTTTACAACTCTGGAGATAATGGCCCATCTTTGTCTTTTTGGTTGTCCTCAGAAGAGGACAGTCATGGCATAGTGAGTGGGAATGGGTCAATCTATCTCAAGGGATGGCTCCCACATCAGGGAAAAAGGATTCTGGGTAAGGTTTAACTCCCAGCGGCCTTGAATTGGAATCCTTTCTTCACAGAGTTTCCAAATGCCGTAGCAGCACGTCTGACCTCCCACTTTGTATATTTTGGCCCTCTTTTCATAACAATGTGATTTCAGTTAAATCTTTATAATGATACGGCTGCAAAGCGTACAGGCATAAGGAAAAAAAAATAAAATTGATTTTGTGACATTCTCTAAGCTGTGTGAACTCCGTAATTGTACGAACAGCATAGTTCAAGTAATTGCTATCATTAGTCAATGCTCATCAATTGTATTATGAAGATGGGGGGAGGGATATCTTCATTTCTTTTTCCTGGAGTATGATTCAATAGTAAGAGCAGGATTTCATTCGCTCTAATTGCCTCATATGTTTTTTAGAAGTTGGTCACAGCCGTATGAGTCTCCCAAATAAAATGAAATTAAAAAGAACACAGTCCACAAATTGTCTTTTATTAGGACCAAGCAAATGTGAGCTTTCAAATTCCTCAGAACTTACCCTCAGGCTGGATTTTTAATCTGTTTTGCGGGGGGAGGGGGTTGGCCACCAAATCATAGCCAACTTATGGTGACCCTGTAAGGTTTCAAAGACAAGAGATGAACAGAAGTGGTTTGGTATTGCTGTACTCTGCATAACAACCTTGGACTTCCTGGGCGGTCTCCATCCAAATACTAACCAGGGTCTACCCTGCTTAGCTTTGGATATCTGAAGAGACAAGGTTAACCTGGGCCATCCAGAGATGATGATGATGATGAAGAAGAAGAAGAAGAAGAAGAAGAAGAAGAAGAAGAAGAGGAGGAGGAGGGGGAGGGGGAGGGGAAGGAGGGAGGAGGAGAATGGGATTTATACCCCATCCTTCATTCAGAGTCTTGGAGCGGCTTACAATCTCCTTTCCCTTTCTCTCCCCACAACAGACACCCTGTGAGGTAGGTGTGGCTGAGAGAGCTCTGAGGGAACTATGGCTTGTCCAAGGTCATGTCAGCAGCTGCATGTGGAGGAGTGGGGAATCAAATCCGGCTCTCCCAGATTAGAGTCCGTGCTTCTAACCACCACACCAAACTAGCTCAGAGACGTACAGAGACAAACAGAGGTGGTTTGCCCTTGCCTGCCTCTTCATAGCAATGCAATCTTGAACTTGCCTGATGGTCTCCCATCCAAGTACGAACCAGGACTGACCCTGCTCAGCTTCCGAGATCTGAGGAGATTGGGCTGGGTGTTTCCCCCTCCAAATTAATAATCTTTAGAAAAGGGATTGGGAAATTTTCTCTGGCTGTGATGGTTGGTGAGTCCCAGCCGAGTCCGCACTGTGTGTAGAGCTGGGTCAAATGGTGTTGGCTTGACATTTTAGCCAGCTTTGGGGGCGCAGGAGGTGACAAATCAATTAACCTCCGTAGGCCTTAACACAATCGTTGAGCTACTTAAGCATCTTTAATCACCAAGCGCCTAACATCTTTCTACATCAGGCTGTTGTAGTGTAACGATTATGTCTATTCCCTGTTTAAAGGAAGTAAAGAATTACCAATTAATACTACATCTTGAGATGTGGTATAAATCAGATGTTGATAATCACCTCAGCTGATTTCACGGTGCGGGGAGGGGTGCTATAGACTCCTGACAGAAAGTAAACAGACGTCACCCGGGGAACCTGAGGTAAACCGGGCTATAGGAGCAGGCATGATTCTGTGTTCAGGAAGGGGGAGAAAATGAAACTACATTCTCTTCCACTTTGAAAACAAGACTAAGGCACTTGGTAACCCCAAAGCTCAAAGGATAGAATGATGGAAACATCTCTAACCAGAAGAAGAAGAAGAAGAAGAAGAAGAAGAAGAAGAAGAAGAAGAAGAAGAAGAAGAAGAAGAAGAAGAAGAGGAGGAGGAGGAGGAGGAGGAGGAGGAGGAGGAGGAGGAGGAGGAGGAGGAGGTTGGATTTATACTCTGCCCTTCACTGCACAAAGGTGTCTCAGAGCAGCTCACAATCTCCTTTCCCTTCCCCTCCCCACACCAGACACCCTGTGAGGTAGGTGGGGCTGAGAGAGCTCTTGCAAGAACTGCTCTTTCAAGGACAGCTCTGACAAAACTTGTGACTGACCCAAGGTCATCCAGCAGGTGCAAGTGGAGGAGTGGGGAATCAAACCCGGTTCTCCCAGATTAGACTCCGCACACTTAACCACTACACCAAACTGGCTCTCCAGTGGTGGATCCAACCTACTTTTGGACTGATGACAAAGGAAGAGAGGTCCCCTTGAGCACCCATAAACCTTATGTTGGGGATCAGGGAATTAGCATTGGAAAAAGCCATGGAGAACCAGTGATTTAGTAAGGAGGAGAACTGGATGAGACTAGGGTTGCCAGACACCCCGTGGAGGCTGGCTGGCAAGGGGGGAACTTTCCTGGAAGGAGGAGGAGGAGGAGGAGGAGGAGGAGGAGGAGGAGGAGGAGGAGAAGAAGAAGAAGAAGAAGAAGAAGAAGAAGAAGAAGAAGAAGGAGACAAAGAGATATTGAATTTCTACCCCGCCCTTCACTACCCAACAGAGTCTCAGACTCCTTTCCCTTGCCTCCCCCACAAGAGACACCATGTGAAGTAGGTGGGGCTGAGAGATCTCTGACAGAAACTACTCTTTTTTTCAAGAACAGCTATGCCAGTCTTTCCCAAGGTCATCCAGCAGGTGCAAGTGGAGGAGTGGGGAATAAAACCTGGTTCTCCCAGATTAGAGTCCACGCACTTAACCACTACATCAAACTGGCCCGGTCAACAATGAAGTGACATGTCTACCTCACTGCTGACATGACCCTGTATGTGGCATCATCACGTCAGTGACATCAGGGCGATGCTCTGGTATTTGGCCAAACACTCTATGGCAGAAGCCAAATTTACCATAGAGTTTTTGCCCAAATATCAGAGCGTCACCCCAACTTTGCTGCGTGATGAAGTCACTTCCAGGTCCCATCAGAAGTGACGGAGACACGTCGCTGCATCATTGGCTGGGCCTCCCTTCTGCTCCTGGTAAGTCCTCCACCAACTGCCAGAAAGGACCTGGAAACCCTAGGTCGGGGTGTCAAAGATGTGGCCTGGGGGCCAGATCAGGCCCCCGGAAGGCTTCCATCAGGCCCGCGGTGGAACTGGCCATCTCCTGCTTCCAGTTCTGCTGCTGCTGCTGCTGCATCATAGCTTGCTTTGCCAGACTCTCTTAATCACTCAGCCATTTCATGTTCTAACCTGGGTCCTCGACTCAGAACTCTGAGCATGAGGTTTCGATCGGTGAATGTTGATCAATCAAAAGTAGGTTTGCAGCTTACAGAGCTAATGTCTTAAGCATGTTTTTATTTTAAGTAAAAAAACAACCCTTTGTGTTTGTGTCCTTTATAAAGTTTATATCTCCGCTCCCTGGCATTACGTTTTATGACACTCATGGCCCAGCCCAACAAGGTCCCATTTATATCAGATCCGGCCCTCATAACAAATGAGACCGACACCCCTGCCCTAGGTGAGTCTGACTTACAAGGTTGGCGGGATCCGACACGATATACTAGGGCGGTCATGGTTATCGCATCTCTAACTTTACTGAGGGGTCTTTACATCTTTTTTTGTTGTTGCTGTTGGTATTTTCCTTATGGTTGAATCTAAATGCTCACAAGGTTGCGCTCTAATTAGCAAAGCTTCCGGAAGACAAAAGGAGAGGCGAGAAGATTGTCCGGGATTTTAAATCAGACATATTATCGATCAGCAGTTGGTCTAACAGAGTTCAGAAATAATTGTGTTGTTGTTTTCCCCTTTTCTCCTCCATTTATACTTCTTTATTGTCTGTGAGGCCAACCGATGCTGGTTCCCGGGAAGGGAAAAGAAAAAGAATACTAGGAATGTGCTCTCGGTCTAGAAACACAAACTCTCCTCCGTCTTGTGTATTTCTCTTAATTAACCAATTAAGATGACTGAAGTTGCCAAGGCCAGACGCTCCCCTTCTGCAATCAGGGCAGGAGTGGATATTGCCAAAGGCGGTAAAAATCCCACATTATTGAACAATTCGGTTTGATACTAGAGGCGTCGAGTGTTCAGCATTATAGTGATGTAGTCGGAGAATAGGGCAGCCAAATTCCACATTGGGAAATTCTGGGAGATTTGGGGGTGTGTGGAGTCTGGAGGGATGGGAATTAGGGAGGGGTAGGGTGTCCCAGAGTCCACCCTCCGAAGCAGCCATTTTCTCCCAGTCAACTGATCTCTGTCATCCGGGGATCAGTTGTAATCCTGGGAATCTTCCGGGCCCCAAGCCAGTTTGGTGTAGTGGTTAAGTGCGCGGACTCTAATCTGGGAGAACCAGGTTTGATTCCCCACTCCTCCACTTGTACCTGCTGGATGGCCTTGGGCAAGCCATTATTCTGTCAGAGCTATTCTTGAAAAAGAGCAGTTCTGGAAAGAGCTCTCTCAGCCCCACCTACCTCACAGGGTTTCTGTTGTGGGGAGGGGAAGGGAAAGGAGTTTGTAAGCCGCTCTGAGACTCTGAGTCAAGGGTGGGGTATAAATCCCATCTCTTCTTCTTCTTCTTCTTCTTCTTCAAGTTGAGAGCTAGTTTGGCAGGCCCATAGTGGGGCATTTCGTGGGCTGGCCCCCTGACTTCCTGCCAAGGCCCCCTGACTTCCATGCAGCCCCAGCCCCCCAACTCTCTGGGCCACCTGGAGGACTCCCCACCACCGCCCCTTCCCCAAGTGCAGCTTGTTTCCCCACACAGGCAAGCAAATTACAAATGCTGCAAAAGTGAGTATTTTTTTTTAAAAAAAATATTTTGTGATGTCAGTGCCCCCCGACTTATTTAAAGGCCCCCTGAATTACAAAATCCTGGCTACAGTCCTGTAGTTTGGTATAGTGGTTAAGAGCGGTCCTTCTCCACATGCACTCTTTCTTCACATGCGGCCAGCTGGGTGACCTTGTGTAAGTCACAGTTCCCTCAGAGCTCTCTCAGCCCCACCTACCTTACAGGGTGTCTGTTGTGGAGAGGGGAAGGGAAGGAGACTGGAAGCCTCTCTGTGACTCTGGGTGAAGGGCAGGGTATAAATCCAATTCTTCTCCTCCTCCTCCTCCTGGATCATAGTGGAGTATTCACACTTCACCCAGGTTCATCTTCTTTACTCTCAAGTAAGCCCTTAGGCCACATTGATGTACTCATTGTGTTGTGTGATTGTGTCTGCTAATATACAGTTGCATCTTTGAAGGAAAACTCGGGGTTGGATCCATGCTAAACTAGGCTCTGACAGAACTATGGCTTTCCCAAGGTCATCCAGCAGGTGCAAGTGGAGGAGAGGGGAATCAAACCCAGCTCTCTCAGATTAGAGTCCGCGCACTTAACCACTACACCAAACTGGCTCTCAATTGTATATATGCTACATATGAAGGAACCTCTGAATTTCTTCATATAGGAAGCTGTTCCCTCCCTGTAATTCAACCTTGAAGTAAGCTTCAAGGCCTCCTGAGCAGTTGAATCAGCATTGAACAAATGATTACCTTGGGGAAAAAAAGAAAAGCTAAAATGTTTCTATAGTGCTACCGGAAAGATTATGTTAAAAGCTTCATATTGTCTGTGCAGAGAGAGGGAGAGAATCGCTTTAAATTTCCACCTCCCCTTCTGCTGAAGCATTTTGTCGGCATCTTTAAAATGGAAATACTTACCATAAACACAACCTTGTCAGAACAGCAAGAACCATCTGCTCGATTTGGATACGCTCGCCCCATAATAGCAGTTATGCAAAATTTCCCCGTGGACTTCCAATTCACAGTAGGAGGAGCACTTAAGGTTGGCTGGCGACAAGTGCCCTAGAGGCAAAATACCTTCTAATGCATCACAATAATTGCGATTGAAGAACTCAAGTTGTCTGTCTCGAGCATGTTATTCTCAGCTATAGGGATCTTCGTACATCTGCTGTTACGCATACTTTATTCAGACAGGATGGACTTCCGTAATGGATACGAGGAGGTTGGCCTTCCTTAAGTTCACACCACAATATACCATTTTGGGTAACTGCACACGGAACAGCTGTTGGACATATCATTGTATTATCCCCAGTGGTTCCTGAGAATGACAGGTTCATGGTAGAAGGTTCAGCAGTTCAGAGGAAGAGATACTAATGGAAGCATGTTCAAAGGAATTGGTACCAATCTGGCTTGTGGTCCTTCTGTATGGCTTCCCAAGGAATTTATCTATCGTTGCCTTTGAAACAGGAAGTGAAAATGGCCCAGGGCCAAGCCAGGTTGAACAGCCTCGATGGTGTAAACCTTTATTGAAGGGGCCACTCAGTTCAGACCCCACCAACAGTGCCAACAAGGTGCATTAGGTCACCCATTACCTTCTCCCAGGCCACCACCAATCAGCCCCAGTGCTGTAGGAGGCACTGATCATTGGATGGCCTCACGTTCTAGTATTTTGGGAGAGGGAGGGAAAAGTCCTCTTTTCCCCCTCTCTCCACTTCACCTCATAGAATCCATAGCTGTGATTCAAAGAAGTGATACGAAAGCCGAGTGATGCAGAAAGTAATTCATTCGTGAGCACAAGCTATTTTTGGATGGATGGATGGATGGATGGATGGATGGATGGATGGATGGATGGATAGATAGATAGATAGATAGATAGATAGATAGATAGATAGATAGATAGATAGATAGATAGATAGATAGATAGATGATAGATAGATAGATAGATAGATAGATAGATAGATAGATAGATAGATAGATAGATAGATAGATAGATAGATAATTGAATTTAGATTATGGGATTATAGTTCTAACCTTTGTTTGGGAAACCACCTGCCATCAAAGCTCAGCCAGCTTTTGGAGACCAAAGCCCGTATCTATGGTGGAGCTTTTGGGGGCTCCACCCCCTTTCTCAAAGGTACAGTCCCACAAGAATTTCTCCTGTAAATGCTTCTTTCAATCATTTTTGAACATTTTTAAAAAAGGTGTGACCTCCTTTAAGCAGAGGGGGGTGCTGTAGCCGACTAATTCCTGCACTGAGCAAGGGGGTTGGAGTAGGTGACCTCTAGGATCCCTTCTAGCTCTTTGTCAAGGAACTGGTCTCCTTTAAGAGAGTTTTTCTGCCTAGCGGATGAAGAAGAGAAGAGATTGGATTTATACCCTGCCCTTCACTCAGAGCGGCTTACAAACTCCCTTCCCTCCCCCTCCCCGCAGCAGACACCCTGTGAGGTAGGTGGGGCTGAGAGAGCTCTGACAGAAACTGCTCTTTTTCTTTTTTCTTTTTTTTAAACAAAATTTTATTGGGATGCGCTCAACATTTTCAACAACGTTACCAATACAATTTGAAAAAAATTCCATCCCGTCCCCCCACCCCCCAATAGGCTTCCAACACTGCTAATAACAAAAAAGTATATATTAGACGGTAATCAGGTTTAGACTTATATGAATCGACAAACCAGGTAACACATTTCAAATATATAAAACATCTAACTAATTTCAACATATTTTCATATAACAGTATAATACAATTCAGAATTCATTTCACTACTTATTCAGTATCCATACAGATCTAAATTGTACATTTTCCTCTTCATTCTGTATTCAGTTTCCAAATACAATTTCAAACCTTCTCAATCTTTTATATACTGTTCTGCCATTTGTCCATTTAGCTTTTTTGTCATTTTGTCCATTTCCGCTAAAAACAGCAATTTTCTAAACCAGTCATGTATATCCGGCACCTTCTCCGCTTTCCATTGCTGAGCGAAGGCCATTCTTGCCGACGTAATCATATACCATAATAATGTCCTTTTTTCCTGTGGAATTCTTTCCATTGTCAAACCTAAGAGAAGAAGTTCCGGTCTTCTCCCAATTGGGATTTTAAATATTTTCTGCATCACACAGTGTATATTAGACCAGTATACCTTTGCTAGAAACTGCTCTTTTTCAAGGACAGCGGTGCCAGAACTATGGCTTGCCCAAGGTCATCCAGCAGGTGCAAATGGAAGAGTGGGGAATCAAGCCTGGTCCTCCCAGATTAGAGTCTGTACACTTATACACAAAACACAGGAGATTCCTCACTGTGCACACCATTTTCTTCCAGTCCTTGGACTCGGGCCAGATGATGTGCACTAAAATGTTCTGGCTACTTCGGTATTAATAGGGCGAGGGTTCTCCACCCCTAATTATAAGACAGACAGATGGACACAGGCATTTGGCACCACAATATTTTCACTTTCCAAGCCCATCTGGAGCTCGAAAGCTTGTTAAAAAGGAGGCACAGTTGAAGGCGAATTTCCTTTGGTGCACCTACGGACCTTACAAGTCGCAGAGCTTTTATCTTAAATTGCCTTTCCGAAAGCTGTGCCATGTTTGATTTCGCGTTATGATATTGTGATGCATATCAGCGGTCTTATCGTCCCTTTTTTTGGCAACTTAAAAATGGACCCAGCGTTGAGTTTTCCGTGAATAGCAGAGTTGGCGTTCCTCTTCCCCCCAAAGCAGTTTTCTCTCCCTTTTATTGTGTTCCTTTATTTCGTTCCTTCCAGACATGCTTTGATTCTCTTGCGGTATCTTTCGGAAGCCTTCTGTTGAGGCCTCCAAATGAAAGAAAGATATTTCGTCGGGGAACGTCCGCCCCCACTACACGGGAAAGCTAAGAGATTGCTAACACCAGGGCAGCTTCCTGAATTTAAAGTGGATCGAAACTAGGGCTGCCAGCCTCCAGGTGGTGGCAGGAGATCTTCTGGGAGAGCCAGTTTGGTGTCGTGGTTAGAAGCACGGACTCTAATCGGGGAGAACCGGGTTTGATTCCCCACTCCTCCACTTGCAGCTGCTGACGGCATGACCTTGGGTCAGTCACAAGTCCTCTTAGAGCTCTCTCAACCCCACCTACCTCACAGGGTGTCTGTTGTGGGGAGGGGAAGGGAGAGGAGATTGTAAACGATTCTGAGGGCTGATTTTCCACAAGCGCTGCTCCCCAATCGCTCTTCCCTTTTGCCCCGAGGGTACGTGTCAATTTCACACTAAGTGCTGCCCGGCCGCATTTTGCCCGCAGCTTTGCACGATTTCCCCCACCTCTACTCAATCCTCAAAAAACAAGATCATGAAAACGCGGGGGAAATTGGGCAAAGCTGCAGGTCAAAATGTGGCCACGCGGCTTCGAGTGGGAAATTGACCATGGAAATGGGGCAGAGGGAGGCATGACGGCAGTGCAGCTCTTGTGCGGAATCGACCAGGATTGAGTAGACACGGGGGAAATTGCACAAAGCTGCGGGGCGAAATGCGGCCATGCAGCACTTAGTGTGAAATTGACACATACTATTGGGGCAAAGGGAAGAGTGAGCATTGAGCAGTGCTTGTGGGAAATCGGCCTGAGACTCCGAGTGAAGGGCAGGGTATAAATCCAATCTCTTCTTCTTCTCCTCTCTTCTCTCTTCATTACAAGTTATCTCCAGGAACAGAGAACAGTTCCCCTGGAGAAAATGGCCACTTTGGAAGGTGGACTGTACAGCATTATGCCCCCTTGAAGTCCCTCTCCCCCCTGACAGACTCCACCTCTCAAATCTCCCAGTACGCCAGTTTCCAGTTGAACTGGTTGGCCACTGTGTGAGACAGGATGCTGGACTAGATAGACCACTGGCCTGATCCAGCAGGGTTCTTCTGATGTTCTTAGGAAGGCCTTGGCCTCTCTGCTCTGTTGTTGGCTTTCCAGAGGGGTTGGTTGGCCACTGTGTGAGACAGGATGCTGGACTAGATGGACCACTGGTCTGATCCAGCAGGGCTTTTCTTATGTTCTTAGGAAAGCCTTGGCTCTTTGCCCTGTTGTTGGCCCTCCAGAGGAACTGGTTGGCCACTGTGCAGGATGGGATGCTGGACTAGATGGACCCTGATCTGATCCAGCAGGACTCTTCTTATCTTCTTATATATTTCCAAACCCGAAGCTGGTAACCCTGATTGAAACAGTAGCAACCAAAAGTCTAGGCCAACTTCCAAAGGGATGCCTCTGAAATCATCTTCATCTGAGTTTCTTCCGTGGTTTGGGAGATTTGTGGCAACACCCACAGTGAAGACACATGAAACAAAAATCTGGGTTGAACTTGGGGAGGGGCCATGGCTCAGTGGAAGATCATCGTCTTTGCATGCAGAAGGTCTAGGATTCAATTCCAGGCATCTCCAGTAAAAAGAAGCACATAGGACATGATGTGAAAGCTGAGACCGCAGTCCCTTTCAATGGGGTTTGCAGAAAGCCTGGAAAATGGCTGAGTGATGGGGAACAGCCTGCTCCCTGCTGGTCAGCTGTCTGCAGCTTTCCCAGGGAACAGAAAGCAGAGGTTTAAAGGGATTTGGAGTCCCTTTAAACCCCTGCTTTCGGTTCTGGCTCGGGTGTGCAACCCAGAGTTAGTGATTCAACTGGCTTTCGAGCAAGGGAAACTTTTACCTTTACTTAAAACGTGATCTTCTCTCCTTAGTTCCTCTGACTCAACACCTGCACGAGGACTTACAATTCTAATGATCCAGTTTCCGCACAGTGCCACTAGGTTGCCTTGGCAACTGTTAAAAAGAAAGGAAAAAAAGATCTCATCTCAAGGTATGGCTCGAGCAAATTTGGAAACCGTATCTGATTAATTAGAGATTTGCTTAAAGCAGAAACAATTATTATTATTATTATTATTATTATTATTATCATCATCATCATCATCATCATCATCACTAATAATCAGTGTGTGTGTGTGTGTGTGTGTGTGTGTGTGTGTCGCATTGTCATGTTTTCGTCCATTTTATCATCAGAAGTTGTGGATTTGTTGACATTCCCTTATAGTATGATATGGGTATTTTAACATGATCCCTCAAGGTAACAGCCGTATACTTTAGTTTCACTTTTCATCTGTGTTGTTGGTGGCTGGAATAACTTTCTTTTTTAAAAGATTTTTTTTTAATTTCATAGACAAACAAACAAACGTGTTACAATCATATACTTTTCCCTTTTTCGATTTCTTTAACCTCATAATTTGATTATTTATTTATTTATTTATTTATTTTATTATTTAGATTTATATCCTGCCCTCTCTGGAGGCTCAGGACATAATTTTTTTCATCTTATATGCTCATTACATAACTTTTGTTAAAAGTTAAAACTATATCTCATAGAACTATGTATTTAGGTTAGAAATCCAGAAGTTTATATTTTATTTTCTTCTAACCATGGATAAAATCTTGACCATGTGTTCTTGAAATAGCTTTCTTTTTTTTTTTAAGGAAGTCTTTCTTCGTCGGAAGAGGAGGGAATCTCTGTTTGTGTGTGTGTGTGTGTGTGTGTGTAGCACTGCCATGTTCTTGCCCGTTCTATCATCAGAAGTTGTGAATTTGGTGACATTCCCTTATAGGTTGATACGGCTATTTTAACACGATCCCTTAAGGTAAAAGCCGTATACTTTCGTTTCATTTTTCATTTATGTTGCTGGCTGGTTGTGGCCTAGCAAAGCCCAGGCAAGGCCTCGCTTAACTTCCCCTAAAGCTCAGTTCTCCTTTGGTACTGGTCTGACTGGTCTCTTGTTTTCCCACCGCCATTTTTTACTAGTTAGTAATGTGTGCATAACTGCATATTTCACACCTCTCTCTCTCTTTCTCTCTCTCTCCCTCTCTCCCTCTCTCTATCTCTCTCTCCCTCCCTCTCCCACAGGGGCTTCTCAAAACTTTATTTGCTCTATAAAAACTTTCAAAGAAAGATGCCTCTGTACTACAGCTTCTTTCTGTGCTTTGGGGAAGGAGCTAGTTGAAAAGATTAGAGAGGGAGGACGGCCAAGAACTACATATCCCAGCAGGCTCATCAATGCTTGTGCGCATGCTCAAAGGACAAGCTTTTAAAAATGGCTGAAGGCCACACTACCTGGCTTCTGAGTCTGATTGATCGAGGATAGGGTTAAAATCGCTTTGAAGAGTGCTAAAAGGGGTGAGTCTGATCACAATTCTCTGTCACAACCCCCCAAACTGGATTGATTAGAGGCGGGGCCACAACGGATCAAACTGCACGTCTGACCACAGCCTTTGTGAACTTAAGACAAAGAACCGGGTTGAAGGACTTGGTTGTTACCTGCGCACTTATTTCTGCCATTCACAGCTACAGTATCCAGCGGAACAACAAGGATGTGGAATAAGTGATGGGGACCTTTGATGTTGAGATCCTCTATACATCAAAAAAAAAAAAAAAAACCTTCCCAAAGGTAGGTTTACTTTCTCCCACTTTTAAGTGTATTCTTTGTTCATAGATATATGAAGAAAGAGAGTTTTTAGGACACTTTCCGGATACTGCTCGAAAACTTCTGTTCCTCTTGAGACGCTGTTTTCAGAAGGAGAGGGAAAAAAGAAATCAGACCTAGTGTCATATGGATATCTTTCTTACAATCAAAGGGAATAAAATATATAATGGCTCACTTCCTGCTGTGGGTGAGAAATAAAGCCAAGGGTGCCCTTGCTTTCTTCGCTGGTTTTGAGTGCTTCTGGGAAGCTGCTAAGAGAACAGCTAATAGAATAATGATTCTTTTGATGCTTTTACCCAATAACGACCCCGGTCACACGGACCGGATAACGCGGGGGGTGGAGGTGTGACTATTTGCGCCATTGCTATTTGACCCTCCACTTCACAATCAGATGCGACGGTGGGGAACCGGAGCTTTTTTCAGAGGTGCATGTTTCCGGCGCGCTTCAACGAGGCAAGAGGAGCGCGCTGGAGCGATCAGACGGAGAAAGTGCATCTGTGGCCCGTCACAACTGTTTGATAGTGGGCTTTCACTGGTACTTTTTAACTCCGGATCTTTGGCCGGACGATCCAGGTTGGTGATGGGTGCACGAACTTGCCAGGTGTGTCTGTTTGATCGCGCCCTTAAACTCTGCCTAGCATTCATGAGTATCCCGCGGCAAATTCTGCATGTGACCGGACCCAACATTACCTATAAAATCCAGGTGTGTGAATTGTAACCGTCGCTTTCCTTCTCCCCAAGTCTCACTCCCCAACCTGTATTCTGCAGGACCCAAGGAAGTTGTGATCTGAAAAGGTCATGATACAGGGCCCAGTCTAGCTGTTGAAGCCCCCACCTGGGGGTTGCTTCAGGTCATCAAATCTGGGTTGGGAAATACCTGATTTGGGGTGACAGAGTCTTGGGGAGGAAAGGGCCTCAGTGGGGTACGATGACCTAGAGTCCACCCTCCAAAGCAGCGTTCCCTCTAAGCTGAGTTAGTGTGAGCCAGCTCGCCGTTTTTTTAGCCTCCGGCTCGCAGATATTTGTCTTAGCTCAGGAAGGATGGCTCCGGAGCAAGCTGATTTATGCAGCAGCCAAATCGCTCGCTCACAACTTTTATGCCAGGAGCTCACAGAGTAGTATTTCTGCTCACAGGATTCCACAGCTTAGAGGGAGCATTGGTCCAAAGCAGCCATTTTCTCCAGGTGGGATTGATCTCTGAGCCTTAGAGATCAGTTATCATTCTGGAAGATCTCCAGGCCCAACCTGGATTCTGGCAACCCTATTAGGAGGGTATAAGCCTCCAAAGCAGCCGTTTTCTCCAGGGAAACTGATCTCTGATGTCTGGAGATAAGTTGTAATACCAGGTGTCACCTGGAGGTTAAGAATACAAGAGGTAAAGGTAAAGCTTCCCCTTGCTTGAAAGCCAGTTGAATCTGACTCTAGGGATGTGGTGTTCATCTCCATTTCCAAGCCGAAGAACCATCCAAATTCGTTTCCATGGCCAGCATCACTAAATGCCGAGGTGCACGGAACATTGTTACTCTCCCACTGAAGCGGTACCTATTTATCTACTTGCAGTTTCTTGCTTTTCGAACTGCTAGGTTGACAGGAGCTGGGGCCGGAGACCGGAGCTCACTCCGTCATGCGGCACCAGGGCCTTGAACTGCTGAACTACAGACCTTCCGGTCTGCAGCTCAGCATCTTAACCTCTGAGCCATCGTGGAGGGTATAAGGTCATACAGCTCAGCCTCCAAAGCAGCGGTTTTCTCCAGGGGAACTGATCTTTGATGTCTGGAGATGAGTTGTAATACCAGGCGTCACCTGGAGGTTAAGAATACAAGACAACTATGGTGTAAATGGTAGAATATAGTAACACTAAAGCATGGCGTAATGAACAGTAACGGCTGTGAATCGTGTTGGGCTGAGTGCCCCGTCCTTCAGAATTTAATTGACGATTCCATCTATTTTCTAAGAGCAATATTTGATGGATATACCAGAGTTTACATTATCTTATATATCAACAGACTGAAAACAACACTAGAATTATACATTTCTTGTATTCTGCAAGGGGCCACAGTGGCTCAGAGGTTAAGACGCTGAGATTCAGACCAGAAGGCCTGTACTTCGGCAGTTCTAGACCCGAGTGCCACATGACTGAGGAACCTCTGGCCTCAGCTCCTGCCAACCTAGCAGTTTGAAAGCAAGAAATTGCAAGTAGATAAATAGCTACCACTTCGGTGAGAAGGTAACAGCATTCTGTGTGCCTCGGCATCTAGTGATGCTGGCCACATGACCACGGAAACGTCTTCGGACAGCGCAGGCTCTTCAGCTTGGAAATGGAGGTGAGCACCGCCCCCTAGAGTCAGATTGAACTAGCTCTCGAGCAAGGGAACCTGTATTCTGCAGGACCCGAGGAAGGCAGCAGAAATGAGTCGACACCAGTTCTCGTAGTCTTAACGGTTTTCCCCGCATCTTCATTTTCATCCAAACTTCCATGTTGACTTATAATCCTGTGGGGCAAACGTAACAATTTTTTTGGATGCTTTGTATTTATTTCCATTGCAATTACTATGATTCCGGTATAATAAACTAGCACTGAAAATGCCAATACATTGGACTGGGGGGAAAGCAAAGCTTGGAACTGATGTAAGATTACATTGCTGTCACCTGGAAGCTGGCAGCTCTGGATCTGAACCCCAGATGCCATCATTCTCTGGAGAAAGAAGTAAAATCTTGGCAGGAGATTCCAAAAGCAGTCCAGCGAGTTGCTCTCTGCTGCTCCTCTTGTTATTTGAAGCATCAAATGCGAGTCCTGCAGAGGACATTGTGCTTTAATCTGGAGACATGAGCAGCGACTCATGAAAACTCCTGCCCTGCCATGTATTCTGTTAGCCTTTAAGGGGCAACTGGGCTCTCGCTCTTTTCTACGGCTTTAATCATGTTAGAGAACAATGCGTGGATGATATACCGTGTGGCTCCGGAGTGCTTGTTATTGGCATCGGTTTCTCCTCCTGAGCCCTCAGGTGATGGCGGGTGTCTCTCAGCACCACAATTAGTAAAGATTTGGTGACATCTCGCTTTTTACCTCCGTTTAATCACCTTCAACCGGGCAATTAGTTGCATCACGAAAGAGACCGCAGTGCATAAGAACATAAGAGAAGCCAGTTGGATCAGGCCAGTGGCCCATCCAGTCCACAACTCTGTCACACAGTGGAACATGGAACCGAGACTGCACAGGAAGCATGCACATTTGGATAATGATGAATTAAAATCTGGTCATCCACCCTGTTAGCCTCTGAAGGTATATGCCAGATTTATTCCAAAGGA
Organism: Gekko gecko; assembly: GCA_029375565.1. Classification (NCBI taxonomy): domain Eukaryota; kingdom Metazoa; phylum Chordata; class Lepidosauria; order Squamata; family Gekkonidae; genus Gekko; species Gekko gecko. The sequence continues at coordinate 6,686,925 of JAPDNY010000003.1, read as the reverse complement.
AGGTGTCCCTGGAGGAGGAGGAGAAGGAGAAGGAGAGAGAAGACAAGAAGAGGAGGAGGAGGAGGACGAGGAGGAGGACGAAGAGGAGGAGATTGGATTTATACCCCACCCCTCACTTGGAGTCTCAGAGTGGCTTACAAAATCTTTTCCCTTCCCCTCCCCACAACAGACCCCCTATGAGGTAAGTGGGGCTGAGAGAGCTCTGGCAGAAAATGTCCTTGAGAGAACAACTCTGACAGAACTGTGGCTTGTCCAAGGTCATCCAGCAGCTGCAAGTGGAGGAGTGGGGAATCAAACCCGGTTCTCCCAGATTTGAGTCCGCGCACTTCACCACTACACCAGACTATACCAAATTATCCCTAAGATGATGTTATCCACAGTTATGTTATACAAAGAAAGACACGCATGTCCATAGGTTCTCTGTACATGTTCGGTATCCTCCATGGCACAGAGTACATTCAGATAAATCTCATTTTGCCCTTTATACATATAACCTTCCATGCAGAAATCACAATCTTTTCACTTGCTTGGTACACAGATGGTCGCATGTTCAGTCCACAGCATCTCCTGTGAAATGGATTGGGTAGCAGGTAAGATGAAAGACCTCTGTCTGAGACCCTGATGAGCGGCTACCAGTCTGAGTAGGCAATACTGGCCTTGATGGGCCAACAGTCTGAACCAGTACAAGAAAGCTTCATATGTTTAACCGGGAGAGATGATGACTGAGAGGTGATATGATAACCATCTTCAAGTACTTGAAGGGCTGTCATATCATAGAGGATGGTGCAGAGTTGTTTTATTTATTTATTTATTATTTATTTATTTATTACACTTCTACCCTGCCCCTCCCCGCAAGCGGGCTCAGGGCGGCTTACAGTAAGGCATCCAAGTGACAAGACAATATCTTAAAACATATAAATCGATAACATTTCAACCTCATAAGTGCTCTATAGCTGTTCTATTATCTCAGTCCGATGGCGTCAGATAATAGTTTAAACAGAGTGATGTCATGGCAAGGTCTCCTCGACTGCCCCCTCCCTCTACCACATGAGATGGTAACAATTGGCGGCAGAGGGGTGGGGGCTGGCGGCCAAAGGGAAAGGGAGCGGGAAAAGGAGCAGCGGCTCCTACTCGTAAGCCTGGCAGAAGAGCTCCGTCTTGCAGGCCCTGCGGAACTGCGAAAGGTCCCGCAGGGCCCTGATCTCTTCTGGGAGCTCATTCCACCAGGTAGGGAGCTGCTACTGAGAATGACCTTGCCCTAGTGGCCAGCAGCCTGGCCTCCTTAGGGCCAGGGACCACCAGGTGGTGTTGAAACTCAGACCGAAGTGCTCTTTGGGGCATATACGGGGAAAGGCGGTCCCTCAGGTATGCCGGACCCTGGCCATATAGGGCTTTAAAGGTAAGCACCAGCATTTTGAAGCGAATCCAGTATGCTATAGGCAGCCAGTGCAGCGCTTTCAGCACAGGCCGGATGTGCTCCCGCCTAGGGGTGCCCATCAATAGCCTGGCTGCCGCATTCTGCACTAGCTGCAGCCTCCGGATTTGCCCCAAAGGCAGCCCCATGTAGAGGGCATTACAGTGGTCTAGCCTTGAGGTGACCATTGCATGAATCACCGTGGCCATGTCGTCGCGGTCGAGGAATGGGACCAACTGCCGTATCAGCCGAAGATGGTAAAAAGCTGACTTGGCAGTGGCTGCCACCTGGGCCCCCATAGTTAACGCAGGGTCCAGGAGTACTCCCAAACTCCTAACCTCCGATGCTGGCACCAACGGTGCCCGTGCCCATCAAAGGCCGGAAGAGGGAGCTCCAGCCCCCGACCGACCCGACCCAGGCACAGGACTTCCGTCTTGGCAGGGTTTAGCTTCAATCGGCTCAGCCTGAGCCACCCAGCCACAGCCTGCAAAGCCCGGCAGAGATCTTCCGGGTCAGAGTCCGACTGAAGGTCGGACCAGAACCAATGGGGTTGGAATTAAATCAGGAGAGTTTTTGGCAAAACATTAGGAAGAACTTCCTGACAGAGCAGTTCCTCAGTGGAACAGGCTTCCTCGGAAGGTGGTGGGCTCTCCTCCTTTGGAGGTTTTCATGCAGAGGCTAGATGGCCAGGGCCGAGCTTGCTCACTAGGCAAACCAGACGTTTGCCTAGAGCATGCCAGCCCTTAGGGGCACCAAAAGGCCTCCGCCAAAAGCCCCGCCAAACCCCCAGCCCTTCCCCTGGCTTGCCGGCACACCCTGGTGGTGGGTGAGACAAGGAAGGAGGAGGAGGAGGGGAGCCCTCCCTCACCCTGGGGAACCCCAGCGGCAGAGGGGGGCACCAGAAGGTAGCCCCGCCTAGGGCACCAAAAAACCTTGGGCCAGCCCTGGCCATCTGATGGCCATGCTGATTCTGTGAACTGAGGCAGATCATGAGAGGGAGGGCAGGAAGGGTTGTCTCAGTGCTTAGTTCTCATGGCCCTTTCTCACACACCCAGGGAAATGCTAATCACCACTTTGGGGTAAGGAAGCCATTGTTCTCCAGGCCAGTTTGGTTGGGGATCCTGGGCATGGAACAGCAGTCACTGGGGGTGTGGAGGGGGAGGTATTTGTGGATTTCCTGCATCGTGCAGGGGGTTGGACTAGATGACTCTGGAGATCCCTTCCAACTCAATGAATCGATGATTCTATATATTGATGTTTACAAACAGTGCAGTCCCATGCCAAGGATTGTTACTCTGCATAGCGGTATGCTGTAAGTGTTTGAAACCACTGCAAGCCATGACATTTTGACACTCCCAGTTAGAGGATAGGAACGGAGACACCGGAGGGGGAGGTTGCCAGCTGTGACTGCTGAGCCGTGCTTGCCTCGGTAGATTGTGGTTGTGTTGTGCTGACCTAGGAGAAAGGATGCTAGAAAAGGAAGGGCCTTTTGGAACGAAGGCACGGAAATTGCTCTATCCGATCCCTGCAAATACAGTTGCCAGGGAGCACAGCTATCGGATTATACCGCCGAGCTCCACGGATGTAGCATTTTTACGGATGAGTTCCTTTAATGATGACCCAGTTGATACAAATCTATAGTATGTCCGTTTGTACAAGCCGTGATGGGTTTTTTTTTTAATGGCCCATACAGCAGATACAAAGCAGGGTATCAAAAGAGAAATATACTGCTGATGGATTTCTGCAACCCCGTGGGGTTTTCAAGGTAAGCAATGAACACAGGTGATCTGCCGTTGCCTGCCTCCGGGTAGCAATTGCGGTCTTCCTTGATAGACTCCCATCCAAGAAACTAACCAGGATAGGGTTGCCGCGCCCCCCACCCCCCGATGGGATGGGTTTCCCACCCCGATTTTGGGAGCCCCAATCCACCGCCATTAGAAAGCCCGGTCCCATCTGATGTGGCCAACACAATTATGTCACCTGGAGGTGACATTGTCACGCTGGGAGCATCACGTGGGGGATGCCCTAGCATCTGGGCAAAAGGCCCAGTTGCTAGAGCATCCCGCCCATTGTGCCTGACACAATGACGTCCCCTCTGGGGCACATGCCAGAGGACTCTCGGAACACGCCTAGATCCTTGGGGCTCTTCAGCTTGGAGAAACGACAGCTGAGGGGTGACGTGATCGAGGTTTATAAGATTATGCGTGGGACAGAGCAGGTCGAGAAAGAAGTCCTTTTCTCCCTTTCTCGCAATACAAGAACTCGTGGGCACTCCATGAAATTGCTGAGCGGTCGGGTTAGAACAGATAAAAGGAAGTCCTTCTTCACCCAAAGAGTGATTAACATATGGAATTCACTGCCACAGGAGGTGGTGGTGGCTACAAGCACGGACAGCTTCAAGAGGGAATTGGATAAATATATGGAACAGAGGTCCATCAGTGGCTATTAGCCACAAGGTATAGATAGGAACTCTCAGTCTGGGGCAAGTGGTGCTCTGTATTCTTGGTGCTCGGGGGGGTCAAAAATGGGAGGGCTTCTGGTATCCTGGCTCCACTGCTGGACCTCCTGATGACACCTGGTTGTTTTGGCCACTGTGTGACAGAGTGTTGGACTAGATGGGCCATTGGCCTGATCCAACATTGGCTTCTCTTATGTTCTTATGACTCCCCTCACCAGGAGCCAGGTAAGACCTGTCAACTCTATACCAGGTTGACCCCAAGACTTGGGGGTGGGGGTGTAAACTCTGGTGGTGGTGAAAAGGCTATCAAGCTGCAGCCAACTTATGGTGACCCCATGGGATTTTCAAGGCACATGAGGAACACAGGGCGGTTGCCATTGCCTGCCTCTGGGTAGCAATCACAGTCTTCCTTGGTAGATTCCTGCCCAAGTACTAACCAGGTCAACCCTGCATAGCTTCCAAGACCTGGTGAGCTCGAGCTAGCAAATGGTCAACTCAGAGGGATCCCGTACCATAGAGTCCACCCTCTGAAGCCACCATTTTGTCCAGTGAAACTGATCTCGGTAGTCCAGGGATCAGTTGCAATTCCAGGACATCTCCGGGCCTCATCGGGAGCGTGGCAACAGCTTCAAGTGGAGACTGGATAAACATATGGAGCCGGGGTCCATCAGTGGCTATTAGCCACAAGGTATGGATGGAATGCTATGTCTCAGGCAGTGATGCTCTGTATTCTTGGTGCTCGGGAGGCAACAGTGGGAAGCCTTTGGAGTCTGGCCCCACTGGTGAACCTCCTGAGGAACCCTGGGTTTTGACCACTGTGTGACATGGAGTGTTGGACTGGATGGGCCATTGGCCTGATCCAACATGGCTTCTCTTATGTTCTTGTGTCTGGGGCAGTGATGCTCTGTATTCTTCATGCTTGGGGGGCCACGGTGGGGGGTCTTCTGGAGTTCTGGCCCCACTGTTGGATCTCCTGATGACCCCTGGTTTTTGACCACTGTGTGACATGGAGTGTTGGACTGTCCCATCTATGGTGTTATATGGGAGATTCAAGAAAATTCCATATACAGATAGGTTGTGTCCATGTGGGATGAGTGAGATTGAAGATAACAGTCATGTTATTTTGCACTATAAGTTTTATGATGATCTTCATTCTGTATTTTTAAAGCCTTTTCTCCTACCTTTGGAGGGTTGATCCGAGGAGCATAGGACCTTTATACTTTTCATCTCAACCATTGAAGTTGTAGCGAAATTTCTCTACCACGCCTCTAGGAGGAGATGTTCTTTCTGACCACAGATTCCAGTGTATTTTATTTGGATTTGTGCTGCAATGCCAATAAAGGTGTGTGTGTGTGTGTTGGACTGGATGGGCCACTGGCCTGATCCAACATGGCTTCTCTTATGTCCTTATGAAGTCCAGGGCTGTTACGTGGAGACAAGGAGGGCAAACCACCTTTGTTTGTCTCTTGCCTCGGAAACCCTACAGGGTCCTCATAAATCAGCTGCAACTTGAGTGTTCTCCGACCACCATGGTACGCAACACATTTGCTTTGTAGAACCAAAGAGAGGGTTGTTGTTGTGTTTTTTTAGACGGGAGGTTCTTATGGTCATCGCCAGCGAAAGACTTCTGTTGAGGACCAACGAGTGCCAGTCCTCTTCCCCAAACTAGGCAAATGGCCCGACGTAATAGATGTTGGCAAGGGCAGAACACCGACGTCCTTTTCACTCCATTTGCACCGATTCATAAGCGGGCTCCGTCACTCGGGAAGCAGCCGGCTCGACGAGAGAATGTCAAAACGAGTAAGGATGATAGGGCTGTGCCTGTCATAGCACCAGACAAAGACCACTTAGAGAGAGAGAGAGAGAGAGAGAGAGAGAACATGATTGTCAGACCCAAATGCCGTATCAGAAGAAAGAAGCTCCAGCTATATTAGAAATCTATCAACTCTTGTTAGGGAATTAGCTTCCCAGTTCTCCTCATATGTGCCTTGCCCTATTTGAGGTGTCCTTGGGATAAAGGGCTTCTCGGAGAAGAACCTATCGCTGGAGTGCGTTTTTACGACTTTTCTCGTTACCGTTTGACGAGAATCGCAGCACGTCTCTTATTAAAACGGGTACTTGGCAGGAGAGGCTTTTGGAATGAGCCAGGACTTTATTCTGAACCAAACTTCTGTTGCCGTCTTTTTGTTTTCCCCCAGACCTTGGGTCTCACACACATGAACCCATGAAGTTGCCTCATGCGGAATCAGACCTTTTGGTCCATCCAGGTCAGGGCTGAGAGCCAGTTGGGTGTCATGGTTAAGTGCACGGACTCTAATCTGGGAGAACCAGGTTTGATTCCCCACTCCTCCACTTGCAGCTGCTGGATGACCTTGGGCAAGCTGTAGTTCTGCCAGGGCTGTTTTCTCAAGGACAGTTCTGGAAAGAGCTCTCTCAGCCCCACCTACCTCACAGAGTGTCTGTCTGTTGTGGAGAAGAGGAGGGAAAGGAGTTTGTAAGCCACTCTGAGACTCCTTTGGGCAGTGAAGGGTGGGGTATAGATCCATTCTCCTCCTTCCTTCCTCCTCCTCCTCCTCCTCCTCTTCTTCTTCTTCTTCTTCTCCTCCTCCTCCTCCTCCTCCTCCTCCTCCTCCTCCTCCTCCTCCTTCTATTGTCTACTCAGAATGACAGTGGTTTTCCAGGGTATCAGGTAAAGGCCTATCACATCACCTATCGCCTGATCCTTTCAGTTAGAAATGCCAAGGAAAGAAGGAGAAGAAGAAGAAGAAGAAGAAGAAGAAGAAGAAGAAGAAGAAGAAGAAGAAGAGGAGGAGGAGGAGGAGGAGGAGGAGGAGGAGGAGGAGGAGGAGGAGGAGGAGGAGGAGGAGGAGGAGGTGATTGAATTTTTACCCCGCCCTTCACTTGGAGTCTCAGAGCGGCTTACAAACTCCTTTCCCTTCCCTTCTCCACAGCAGACAGACACCGTGTGAGGTAGGTGGGGCTGAGAGAGCTCTGACAGAAACTGCTCTTTTCCAAGGGCAGCTGTGCCAGAGCTTGTGACTGACTCAAGGTCACATCAGCAGGTGCAAGTGGAGTAGTGGGGAATCAAACCTGGTTCTCCCAGATTAGAGTCTGCGCACTTCACCACTACACCAAAGAGGATTGTGAGTCATGAATCTTCCCCGACGCATCTTCTGTTCTCCAGGTGAAATCCCCGGAATAAAGCCAACGGAGCTTTAGGGGCCGTATCCAGCATCTCTGTCCCAATATCTGTCTCTGGTTTTGATCTTCCATAAGACAGAAGTTGGGCACTGGGTGAGCACTCCTGGGCCCTCGGCTATTAATCCATAATATATTGATAATGAGAACCCAACCTGACAACCGTGCATGACTTTTCACCCAGCAAAGCAGAGTTGAACCCCGAAATAAACATGGCAGTGAACCCTGATAGATAGGGTTGCCCCTCTAGATGGCGCCAGGAGGTCTCCTGCTATTACGATTGGTCTTGAGATGATCAGGGTCAGTTCCCCTGGAGAAAATAGCAGCTTTGGAGGGTGGACTCTATGTTCCCTGCTAAAGTCCCTCCCCTTTCCAAACCCTGCCCTCCCCAGACTCATAAGGACATAAGTGTCAAACCTTGCTATGTTTTGCTCGCTTCGGTTGCCATTGTTACGGGGGAGGGGAGAGTGAGTGAGTGAGTCAATGAGACCTTTGCTTGTAGTCATCTTCCTCCCCTCTCTTTTGCTTTCCCAAGGGAAGGTGTCCTTGAGAGGCTTTCTCTGCCATCCCTGAATGTAGATAACCCAACCACCTAAATGAAGCAAATAAAGGAATAGGGAAATATGGTATATTTACAAACAAAGGGGAAAGAGAAGACAAACTAGAAATGGGTCGTAGGAGAAATACATTAAGAATTTGGAAGAAGTAGCAACCAAAGTGGTTAAAAGGTATATCTCGATGGGCACCATTAGAAACCTTAGAAAAAGATAGCATAGACCATAGATGGTGGGAACTGCTTAGAAAAAAAGGATTAAGAAGAATAAAGGATATGTGTAATGGAGGAATACTGAAGTCACCCCAAGCATTAGAAGGGGAGATAGGTGTACAATATTGGTTAAAAATAGCTGGTTTATACAAGAAAGTCAAGAAGCTAATGAAGGATAGGAATATAAGTTCAGAGGAATTGATAGAAGAGATATATAAAAGAATGAAACAAAATAAAAGAGGGTTAGCAGGTACAATATATAAGAAAATGATCTCAGATTAGGAAACAAGCACTCAGTTACATAGAAAATGGGAGACAGAAATGCAAATAACAGAGCAAAAAGTTATAAAATTTATGAACGGAATTACAAAAATTAAAATATACAAGTTCAAAGAACTAGAATTAAAATTCTTTACCAAATGGTATAGAACCCCAGCCACGCTGGCAAATGTGTTTCCAGGATTGAGCCCTAACTGTTGGCACTGTAAAAAGGTAAAAGGGTGGTACTCACATATGTGGTGGGAATGCACAGAAGTTAAAAAAGAATTGGAGAAATATCATAAGAAAAATGAATAGATTATTTGCAGTAAACATAAGCATAGATTTTGAGTTAATGTTAATGAGCACAATAGAATTGGAGACAATAGAGAGAAAGCACCAAGAATTTTTGAAAGCAATGGTTCTAGCAGGTAAAGCAGTTATAGCGGCAGGTTAGAAAGATGCAAGTAAATGGACAGGGAGAAACTGGCTTAACTATTTGTTCGAAATTATTCAATCAGATATAATCTCCATAATTAACCAAGACATGCCGTGGGAAGACAGGACAGTGATGATCCAAGAGAAATGGACTATACACCGGAGATGGATGGAAGAAGAACAAAGAAACAACATTCAGTGGAAGCTCCAAACAATATGCCCCTAGCTGAGAGAAAAGGACTAAAAACAATAGACTGGAGGGAGGGGGAGGATGGGGGAAATTGTAAAAGCACAACTGGATATGAAATTGTATAATCAGAATGGTAATAATAACAACAATAAAAATATTTATACAAAAAAAAAAAAGATAACCCAACCACCTCTCTCTCCCTTGGTTGGGATGGCAACGCTAGGAGGGGTATGCGTGTGATGTATGCTTGGAGAAGGGGAAGGGGCTTTCCTTTGAATTTACTATGATAAGCTTGTGCCTGCCAAAAGTCTTCAGTTCTGACGCAGCTGATTTCCCACTACAGTTGCCTCAGTGTTGCGCCACCATTTGCCCTGACACTATTGACTTTGTGGATCTTGCATATAACTCTAATAAACTTATCACTGCCAAAGAGAGAGTTGTTGAGTATAACTGGACCGGGACCTGACAATAAGAGAAGCCATGTTGGATCAGGCCAGTGGCCCATTCAGTGTAACACACTGTGTCACACAGTGGTCAAAACTCAGGGGCCATCAGGAGGTCCACCAGCGGGGCCAGGACTCCAGAAGCCCTCCCACTGTTGCCCCCCCAAGCACCAAGATGACAGAGCACCCCCGACCCAGATATAAGAACATAAGAGAAACCATGTTGGATCAGGCCAATGGCCCATTCAGTGGAACACACTGTGTCACACAGTGGCCAAAACCCAGGTGCCATCAGGAGGTCCACCAGTGGGGACAGAACTCCAGAAGCCCTCCCACTGTTGCCCCCCAAGCACCAAGAATCCAGAGCATTGGTGCCCCAGACAGAGTGGTCCATCTATACCTTGTAGTTAATGGCCACTGATGGCTATCTGCACCATCTCGAGATATTTCTCAACCTAGAAGAAGAAGAAGAAGAGTTTGGACTTATACCCCGCCCTTCACTGCCAAAGGCGTCTCAGAGTGGCTTACAAACTCCTTTCCCTTCCCCTCCCCACAGCAGACGCCCTGTGAGGTAGGTGGGGCTGAGAGAACTTCTGACAGAAACTGTCCTTGAGAGAACAGCTGTGCCAGAGCTTGTGACTGACCCAAGGTCCCATCAGCAGGTGCAAGTGGAGGAGTGGGGAATCAAACCCGGTTCTCCCAGATTAGAGTCCACACACTGAACCATTACACCAAACTAGCCTACTGCTAAACCCCTCCATTTGTTGTCTACCTGTCAAAACTGAGGTGTTTGATAAGTGACTAGGGGGGGCACCCTTCCAGCAATGGGTTTCTAAACAGGAAGTCAAGGTTGTGATATTTTGCAAAAGAAATGAAATGGAGAAAAACCGATTCCGTATGAAAAGAGCATAACCCGGGAACGCTATTTATAACATGCAATCCCTACCTCAGCACTGCGGATTTATCTCCCAAAGATTATGAATGGTGTTATACCCGTTTGCGGAAACGTGCCTCCTCTCCTCCACATTGGCTTCCCAACACCATATTTTGTGGCTATTTACATCAGTGCAAGAGCAGTTCGAAGCGGAGATAAATGGCTGCCGCGGTCGTTTAGTATTCACACTTATTTTGCCCTGGTGTAAATCAGCGGGTATTTTGCAAGGATTTTAAGGCAGCCTTCCCCTGGAAAAAAAAAATTGTCTGCCCTGACAAATTTCTAGCACTGACTCAAGGTGTGAAATGAATCTTGCAAACGGCACATCTACAGAGTCATCAGTTCTTCCAGAGAGAGAGAGAGAGTCTATGGTGTGGACTCTTATTTTGTTTGTCGGCTTCATGAAAACGTTCAGTCCTTTCCTGGTAAAAGATTATTATATTTTTATGTCTTTGGTGTCGTGGTTAAGTGCACAGACTCTAATCTGGGAGAACCGGGTTTGATTCCCCACTCCTCCATTTGCAGCTGCTGGATGAACTTGGGCAAGCCATAGTTCTGGCACAGCTGTTCTTGAAAAAGAGCAGTTTCTGTCAGAGCTCTCTCAGGCCCACCTACCTCCCAGGGTGTCTGTTGTGAGGAGGGGAAGGGAAGGAGTTTGTAAGCCACTCTGAGACTCCTTTGGGTAGTGAATTTCTCTCTGCATCGTATGCCACTTTACTGAAATTCTGATTTCACTAGGAGGATTTTAAAAATTAACTCCAGAACTGGATGATGCTCAGTTTGCCACCACATTAAGTTTCTGCAGTTCATTTCCATTTTTTCCTTTGGTGTAGTGGTTAAGTGTGCAGACTCTAATCTGGGAGAACCAGGTTTGATTTCCCCACTCCTCCACTCACAGCTGCTGGATAACCTTGGGCAAGCCATAGTTCTGACAAGAGCTGTCCTTGAAAGTGTAGATCTCGAAAGAGCTCTCTCAGCCCCACCTACCTCACAGGGTGTCTGTTGTGGGGAGGGGAAAGAAGAAGAGGAACAGGTTGATTTATTCCCGCCCTCACTGCTCAAGGCGTCTCAGAGCGCTCAAACTCCTTCCTCCTCCCGCACAGCACCCTGTGAGGTAGGTGTGACTGAGAGACTCTGATAAATCTGTCCTTAGAGAACAGCTGTGCCAGAGCTTGTGACTGACCTGTCATATCAGTAGGTGCAAGTGGGGAATCAAATTCGTTCTTCCAGATTAGAGTCTGTGCTTACTCTACACAAGGAGTTTGTAAGCTTCTCTGAGACTTGCGTGAAGGACGGGGCTACCTCCTCCTCCTTCTTCTCCTCCTCCTCCTCCCAAACTGGCCCCTTTTCTTCAGACTAGGGTGGCCATCTTCCATGTGGGTACAATAAATTTTTTTTAAAAACCCAGTGAAATTATGACTATAACGTCAATATGTCAATGTTTTGAAAAGGACATTTACAGGCACTTTCATCCATCGTATAAATAGCTAAGAATGGTCTATTGACAATGATAACAAATTATTTTTTTTCTCACTAGGATATGTATTGTTGTGGAGATGTATGCACTATGTTTATTATGAATGACAAATGTCAAAGTACTGAAGTTGTTATACTTATAATTTCACTTTTTTTGAATTTTTGATGGCGCCTTGTTTCTGTGGATTTCTCTGGATTATAATTTTCAGGCAGGGTCCGGAGATCAGATCTCCCAGTATTATAACTAATCTCCAAACAATAGAGAAGATTCTGAATGCCTGAAGATAATTTACAGGCCCATAGCTTCAATGGGGCATTTCCAGGGGCCTCGCCCCCTCGATTAAAAGCCCTGCCCCCCAATAGTCTTGAAAGGGGGGCTAGAAACTTGGAGCCTCCTCCTTTAAAGACCAACATTCAGATTAATTTAATTAACTGTAATTTAGCTGTCCCCTTAAAAATTTAAATACCCCCGAACAAAAAAATTCCTGGCTACAGGCCTGATAGCTTTAGTGCTGCTGGAGCTTCTGTTTTACATGGAGAGGGAGCCAGGTTCAGTCCCCGGCATCTCCAGTTGGAAGGATAGTAGAGGGGATGTGAGAGACCTCGACCTGATACCCTGGAGAGCTTCTAGCAGTCGCAGTAGGAGCCATGGTTCAGTGGTCGACAATGTTCCCTCTAAGCTGAGTTAGTGTGAGCCAGCTCACAGTTTTTTAATCCTCTGGCTCACACATTTTTGTCTTAGCTCAGGAAGGATGGCTCCAGAGCAAACTAATTTAGGCAGTAGTCAAATTGCTCGCTCACGACTTTAATGCCAGGAGCTCACAAAGCAGAATTTTTGCTTGCAACTCTCCACAGCTTCGAGCAGGGGTGTCAAACATGCGGCCCGGGGGCGGATCAGGCCCCCAGAGGGCTTCTATCAGGCCCACAGTGGAACTGGCTGTCTTCTGCTTCTACTTCCAGTTCTGCTGCTGCAGGCCCATGGCCAGGATTTTTAAATTCAGGGGCCTTTAAATAAGTCGGGGGGCAGCCTGCACCCCCCCCCAAGTAGCGCCACAAATAAAATAAGAAAAGAACGAATAAAAGGAAGCCCTTCTTCACCCAAAGAGTGATTAACCCATGGAATTTCCTGCCACAGGAGGTGGCGGCGGCTACAAGCATGGATGACTTCAAGAGGGAATTGGACAAACCTATGGATCGGAGGTCCATCAGTGGCTATTAGCCACAAGGTATAGGTAGGAACTCTGGGGCAAGTGAGGCTCTGTATTCTTGGTGCTTGGAGGGTGGGGGCAGCCGTGGGAGGGCTTCTAGTGTCCTGGCCCCACTGCTGGACCTCCTGATGGCACCTGGTATTTTTGGCCACTGTGTGACAGAGTGTTGGACTGAATGGGCCATTGGCCTGATCCAACATTGGCTTCTCTTATGTTCTTATTTGGCATCCGGACATGGAAGGGCAACGCCTTCCTAGCATCTGAGCAACCCCACCCTTCTTCCTTAAGGGCGGAGCCCAAAAAGGACCGCAGGACAACATCCTAATTAGATGCTCACCAATTAGTACACTGCAATCCTACGAAGAGCTATTACACTCAAAGCCAGCTGGTTTTCAATCTAAGCCCGTTGATGGAGCAATTCCACAAAGGGTTGCACTATAAATATACAGGTCCTGTTTGATCTTCTTAACCTCCCCAAGCAATGTGAAGCAGACAAACAAAGGCACTTGGTTAAGGATCAACCCCAAAGGGACTTGCTAATCCTAGTCTTGCAGAAGTGTGGGTGACTGGTCAGCTCTGAAGATAAATATCTGCTTTGGAGAGACGGAGTATGCTTAAACAGTGAAATCCATTTTGGTGTAGTGGTTGAGAGTGTGGATCTTTTATTTATTTTGTTATACCCGCTCGTAGGAGCCCATGGGGTGGTAAAAAGCGCCATCAAGTCACAGCCGACATACAGCAACCTTGAGGGGTTTTCAAGGCGAGAGACTAGCAGAGGTGGTTTTGCCATCGTTAAGAACATAAGGGAAGCCAATGTTGGATCAGGCCAACAGCCCATCCAATCCAACACTCTGTCACGCAGTGGCCAAAAATACCAGGTGCCATCAGGAGGTCCAGCAGTGGGGCCAGGACACTAGAAGCCCTCCCACTGTTGCCCCCCCCCCAAGCACCAAGCATACAGAGCATCACTTGCCCCAGACATAAGAACATAAGAGAAGCCAGTGTTGGATCAGGCCAATGGCCCATCCAGGCCAACACTCTGTCACACAGTGGCCAAAAATACCAGGTGCCATCAGGAGGTCCAGCAGTGGGGCCACAACACTAGAAGCCCTCCCACTGTTGCCCCCTCCCAAGCACCAAGAATACAGAGCATCACTTGCCCCAGACATAAGAACATAAGAGAAGCCAGTGTTGGATCAGGCCAATGGCCCATCCAGTCCAACACCAAGAATACAGAGCCTCACTTGCCCCAGACTTCCTATCTATACCTTGTGGCTAATAGCCACTGATGGACCTCTGCTCCATATGCTTGTCCAATTCCCTCTTGAAGCCGTCCATGCTTGTAGCTGCCACCACCTCCTGTGGCCATGAATTCCAAGTGTTAATCAGTCTTTGGGTGAAGAAGGATTTCCTTTTATCTGTTCTGTTATGTATTGACATTCATAAAGATAGGAGCTTGAGTCCAGCTCCCATTACAGCATGGTATCCTAAAGCCTGAAGTCTGATTGGACACTCTGCCAGCTGTCCAATCAGGATACAAGACATGTGCAGGAGGGAAACAATGTGACTGGACCTTATGTATAGCTTCTGATTGGTCCTTACTGAACTATGGGGTGTGGTTTAGCGAGCCCGGACTGTTTCAAAAGGAGCCTGTTGCTCCCTAGTTTTGCTGTCGCCCTGCCTTGTTCTTACTCTGTAATTAAAGCTGTTTTCACTGTTCAGCGAGCTGCTGCCTAAAAATGATTGCAGTTCTTTCTTGGTCTGAGGCTGCAGTGCTTTCTGTATAGCCGACTGCTCAGCAATTTGCTCTGCGTAGCGACCCTGGACTCCTTTGGTCATCTCGCATCCAAAGGACTAACCAGGGTGGCCCCTGCTTAGCTTCCAGAGCTGATGAGATCAGGCTAGCCGGAGCCATCTAGTCAGGGTCAGGAGCACAATGTCTACATTGCAAAGAAGGAGGCACCTGCAGCTGTTTGGGAACTGCTCCAGTGACATTACTAATGTAGAAGAAGAAGAGAGAAGAGACTGGATTTATACCCCGCCCTTCTCTTGGAGTCTCAGAGCGGCTTCCAAACTCCTTTCCCTTCCCCTCCCCACAGCAGACACCCTGTGAGGTAGGCGGGGCTGAGAGAGCTCTTTCGAGAACTGCCCTTTCAAGGACAGCTCTGACAGGACTGTGGCTCGCCCAAGGTCATACAGCAGCTGCGAGTGGAGGAGTGGGGAAATCAGACCCGGTTCTCCCAGATCAGAGTCTGCACGCACTTAACCACTACACCAAAGGAAAAGATGGGAATGAGCTTCAGAAATTTAATGTGGTGGCAAACTGAGCATCATCCATTTCTGGAGTTATTTTTTTAAAAATCCTCCTAGTGAAATCAGAATTGCAGGAAAGTGGCATATGATGCAGAGAGAAATTCCGGAATGGCAAAAGAAAAAGGGATGGGCAAAAGCCATTCACTGCTAAAGGTCTTCTGCCCAAGATGTACAAGCTCTACTACCAAAAAACAGTACTGGGCTAATGGCCCAATTGGCAGATTCAGTATGAAGCAGACTTCTATGTTCGAGCATGCATAGGACTGCGCCCTTGTTATAAGTGGTGGTGGCGGCTACAGGCATAGACAGCTTGGAGAGGCGACTGGATGAACATATGGAGCAGAGGTCCGTCAGTGTCTCTTAGCCACAAAGTATAGCTGGGGCAGTGATGCTCTGTATTCTTGGTGCTTAGTGGGCAACAGTGGGAGGGCTTCTGGAGTTCTGGCCCCACTGCTGGACCTCCTGATGGTCCCTGGTTTTTGACCACGGTGTGACACAGAGTTTTGGACTGGATGGGCCATTGGCCTGATCCAACATTGGCTTCTCTAAAGTTTTACGTTCTCATTTGTTCACTATCCATCTTTACTGCTAAGTCATCTGATCCAACATGGCTTCTCTGATGTTCTTATGAATTTCCCCAATACGTTTTTGTTCAAAAAGAAACTTCCGGTTTGCTCTGTAGGAGAAAATGAAGGCAAGCATAGCCCTGCATAAGGCAGCTTCTTGGGTTTGTGGTAGGGTTGCCAAGTCCCGGTTGGGAAATTCCTGGAGATTTGCTGGGACCATTGATTTTTCTACTGAATGTTTGATGGAACATGGATTTTTGGAAATGATACCCAAGTTGTCTGAAGAATATTGCTCACTGAAATTGTGATAAGTTATTTTCCTTTGGGACTTTCCCACCAGTGGACTGGCAAGCCTGGCTCCTGGTTGTGACTTGATCAAACACTTCTGATGGCAGTGGAATTTAGTTACAACCTAACATTATGTGTGGCCTGGTGCAACCTGATCTCGTCAGATCTTCAAAGCTAAGTAGGATGGGTACTTGGAAGGGAGACCACCAAGGAAGACTCTGCAGAGAAAGGCAATGGCAAACCACCTCTGCTTCTCAGATCTTGGAAGCTAAGCAGGGTTGGTACTTGGATGGGGGACCACCAAGGAAGGCTCTGCAGCGGAAGGCCATAGCAAACCACCTCTGCTTCTCAGATCTTGGAAGCTAAGCAGGATGGATACTTAGATGAGTGATCACCAAGGAAGATTCTGCAGAGGAAGGACATGGCAGACCACCTCTGCTTCTCAGATCTTGGAAGCTAAGCAGGGTTGGTACTTGGATGGGGGACCACCGAGGAAGGCTCTGCAGAGGAAGGCCATAGCAAACCACCTCTGCTTCTCAGATCTTGGAAGCTAAGCAGGATGGATACTTGGATGGGGGACCATCAAGGAAGACTCTGCAGAGGAAGGCCATAGCAAACCACCTCTGCTTCTCAGATCTTGGAAGCTAAGCAGGGTTGGTACTTGGATGGGGGACCACCAAGGAAGGTTCTGCAGAGGAAGGCCATAGCAAACCACCTCTGCTTCTCAGATCTTGGAAGCTAAGCAGGATGGATACTTAGATGAGTGATCACCAAGGAAGATTCTGCAGAGGAAGGACATGGCAGACCACCTCTGCTTCTCAGATCTTGGAAGCTAAGCAGGGTTGATACTTGGATGGGGGACCACCGAGGAAGGCTCTGCAGAGGAAGGCCATAGCAAACCACCTCTGCTTCTCAGATCTTGGAAACTAACCAGGGTTGATACTTGGATGGGGGACCACCGAGGAAGACTCTGCAGAGGAAGGACATGGCAGACCACCTCCATTTCTCAAATCTCCAAAGTTAAGGAGGGTTGGTACTTGGATGGGAGACCACCAAGGAAGACTCTGCAGAGGAAGGCAATAGCATACCACTTTCCACACACACCCAACGTTACATGCTGATGAATTTACAAATTACAACTTAGCAAAAATTGGAGTCACTTGACAAGAAACAATCTGAAGTATAACCGTTGTTAGAAAACGGTGCTTCAGCTCCCACCTCAAACTCTTTCCTTATGTTCTCCTCCTCAGATTCCTGCGTATCTTCTCGAGTAGCATAACGCAGCACCCAGAAACAAGGAGCAACGGAAATTGCTGCTCTAAACATAATTACATCCCGTTCCTGCTACATGCATCCCTGTTTAACAGTTACACATAAATATTCTCTGTCACTTCGACTTCTCTTTCATCTGCATCAGGACTTTAATCATGTTGCATTTGTACAACCATGTTCCAGTAGAACAGTTTAATATAGTCAGTTAGGAAATGTAATTTCAACATCAGTGGAACATTCTGCCATTACGCCTAGTTTCGACAAAACACAACATAATGTCTGCGCAAGGGGAGAAGAAAAACATACTTAATGTTTATTTACTCCGTGCCATTTTGAGCTGTTCTGGAAACTCGGTAATTGAGTGTCTCAAGGAATATGATGAGTTGCAGAACCCGAGTCATCAGCTGCAACATTTAATTTCTTTCTCCCCCCTCCCCCGTCCTGATATACTCCTGACGAGGCAAATGCCGGTTCAAACTGCAATTATGCGACTTGACGCTCAACAAAAAAACGCACATGGGTTTCGACGGGAAGCGATGTATATCGTATGATTTGTAAATAGATGTGTACACAGAAAGCAGATTTGAGTAAATAAGTGTGTACGTATAATTAAGTGGCAGACAGGATGGCCTTTCAGATGTTGTGATTAAAGCTGTTAAGGCATATTACTCTCAGATGTCTGTTTTTGTTCTTAAGGAATGCAACAGCATACTGAGCTCCTTTCATTCCTTTGGCAAACCCTTTTCAGAAACCTCCTCTGCACGTTTGCCACCAAATCCCTCCGCATTGCAGAGAATTTCGGGTTGGGTGGATGATTTGCCATCTAGCTGTCCTTTTGAAGTCGATCCGGACAAGAGGAGACACCAGCAGGGTGGTGAGGTGGGTGGTCTTAGCTACGGCCAATGAGTAGCAATCAAGCAGTAGGGGGAAACTCTGGCTGTTTCTCCTTTCTCGCAACACAAGAACTCGTGGGCGCCCAATGAAATTGCCAATCAGTCAGGTTAGAACAGATAGAAGGAAGTACTTCTTCACCCAAAGAGTGATTAACACATGGAATTCACTGCCACAGGAGGTGGTGGCAGTATAAGTATGGACGGCTTCAAGAGGGAATTGGATAAACGTCTGGAGCAGAAGTCTACTATCAGTAGCTATTCGCTAGAAGGCATAGATACGAACTCTCAGGCTGGGGCAGGTGATGCTCTGTATTCTTGGTGCTTGGGTTGGGGGTCAACAGTGGGAGGGCTTCTAGTGTCCTGGCCCCACTGCTGGACCTCCTGGTGGCACCTGGTATTTTTTGGCCACTGTGTGACACCGAGTGTCGGACTGGATGGGCCGTTGGCCTGATCCAACACTGGCTTCTCTTATTATCTCCTTCAGCAAATGGATCGCAGTAATGATACAAGGGACAAAGGCATGATCCTGCTGTAGCACTAGGAATGGATTGGAGAGGTGCATTGTTGGTGGAAAGTGTGTCAAGCCAAAGCAACCTGAAGGGTTTTCAAGGCTAGAGATGAACAGAGGGGTTTGCCATGGTCTGCTTCTGCCTAACAACCCTGGATTTCCTTGGTAGTCTCCCATCCAAGTTCTAACCAGGATTAACACATGGGATTCACTGCCACGGGGGAGGTGGCTACAAGCATGGATGGCTTCAAGAGGGAATCGAATAAGCATATGGAGCAGAGGTCCATCAGTGGCTATTAGCCGCAAGGTATAGATAGGAACTCTCAGTCTGGGGCAGGTGATGCTCTGTATTCTTGGTGCTTGGGGGGTCAACAGTGGGAGGGCTTCTAGTGTCCTGGCCCCACTGCTGGACCTCCTGATGGCACCTGGTATTTTTGGCCACTGTGTGACACAGAGTGTTGGACTGGATGGGCCATTGGCCTGATCCCACATTGGCTTCTCTTATGGTCTTATGTCTGGGGCAAGTGATGCACTCTGATTCTTGGTGCTGGAGGGGCAACAGTGGGAGGGCTTCTAGTGTCCTGGCCCCACTGCTGGACCTCCTGATGGCACCTGGTATTTTTTTACCACTGTATGACAGAGTGTTGGACTGGAAGGGCCATTGGCCTGATTCAGCATTGGCTTCTCTTGTGTTCTTATGTTTTTAAAGACTTCTTAGCTTCCAAGATGTGAGAAGGTCCCTCTAGCTTGGGTAGTCCAGGTCAGGGCAATCATACATTATTTTTCTAAAAAAGTAATCCATGTTCATTTTATTTCTCTGTTGGCTAAACAACGATTACAAGTAACCAAGTAACGCCATGCACAATTTTTTCACCGCATACTAATTATTAGAATTTACTTTCGTATAGCATATGAGATTCCAGCAATAAACATTTTTACAAACAATTATTCAAAGGTATAGGTTTCCAATTATTCAAAAGATATACGGTTTCACAAGGAAGGGACAATAAATGGTTAAGACCAGTGTTCCCTCTAAGCTGGGTTAGTGTGAGCTAGCTCACAGTTTTTTAGCCTCCAGTTCACACATTTTTGTCTTCAGTCAGGAAGACTGGCTCCAGAGCAAACTAATTTATGCAGTAGCCAAATCGCTGACTCAGAACTTTAATAACAGTAGCTCACAAAGTAGAATTTTTGCTCACAAGACTCTTAGAGGGAGCACTGGTTATGTTCCAAAGTTTGCAAAAGCAGCCGGAAAGTGTTTTGTTTTGCTTTTGGAGTTGCTCCCAATATTTAACCATGGACAGTGTAGTCCAGATACAACATTTCAGTAGACAGCGGAGCTGCTCTCAGCAACAACATGCGTCCAGGATTTTCTGCATGTTTCATAGCCTTCTTCTAGGTCACGAATTATTAATGGAACCAATGCTCAAGAGTAATTATTTTGATCAGCGGCAAAAACGCCATCTGTTCTCTCCTTTGGTGAGTAGGTTCTCCCATCCATTGTCTATCAGAATGCTGTATTTGGACCAGTGTCCCCTCTGAGCTGAGTTAGTGTGAGGTAGCCCACAGGGTTTTTTAGCTTCCGGCTCACACCTTTTAGCCTTAGCTCAGGAAGGATGGCTCCAGTGCAAACCAATTTGTGCAGCGGCCAAATTGCTCGCTCACGACTGTAATGCCAGTCGCTCACAAAGTAGAATTTTTGCTCGCAAGACTCCACAGCTTAGAGGGAGCATTCGTTTGGACTGATCTTTTCATATCGGCGTGGTCCCAGGATATAGTGAGAAAGATCGGTTTATAGAAAAAATACTTTCCTGGTTCAATCATACTAGGCCCAAACGGCTTAGCTGATAACGTGTCCTTGTGAATTGTCACCTGCACCAAATGGCATGCCCAGATGCCAGGCCTAGATATCCATTTCAAAAGCCACTTTGGCACTTGGAGGGGAAAGCCAGACATTGAGGCTCTTCCCAAACTTCAAAGCCCAGCGTACGTGCCTTCCTCAGCATAGGCATGGAGGCTAACCACATCTCTTAAGTCCCTTGCGATTGGATAAATGGCCATATCCAGTTGTGACAGAAGAGGGAGGGAGTGGGGATCACCTATGAGAACGGAGACAGAGTTTTCCTGAAAAGTTAGCTTCTTTCTAAGAGTTAGTCTCTGTTTGGATTACAAACCTGCAACATGGAATTTGACTAGTGGGCAGTGAAGCTGGACTTAACTGCTCACTGCAAACATGGTTTTCCTCTTGAGGATTCCCTGGAGAATGGACTTTATTCTACGTGGTCTATGGACCCCCAAGGATTGGTAATTATGGAATATCTTATTTCTATGTCTAGTAAGAGCTGTACAAAGATATAGGCTGGTTCTTTGTTTTCTAATCTTTGCAAGTCTCTTGTCATATAACTGCTTTGCTTAATAAAGATCTTATATAGGTTAAACTGATCTGATTTTGACTCATGTTGTAACTGGATCTCTAGGGCTTAATCTCGTGGCTTGGGGCTGCTCAGCTGAGGTCTACTACTGTGTGTTAATTATCTGCAGCTCTAGCCCAGAGCTGATAAGTTGTTAATTCCCAGAAACCTGGCAGGAGGTGGGACCTATTCTCCTGTCTGAGTTGGGAACATTCTTAAATAGGTCCTGGTGGCAGAATACTGATTTCAGTGTTCCTGAAGTGCTTGGGTCTTTGGTGTCTCTCACTCCTGGAGGGGCGTGGAATAGACCCCTAGGGATTGTCTTTCCACTCTGGAGGCTGTCATTCCAGTCCCAGAGTAGCCTATCTGGGCCCAAAGACCTTAATGGAAAAACCATTCCATTTGCACTGCTTCTGGGAGCTGGGGTCGGGGCTTGCCATCGCCTGTGCTTCTAACTGCCGGAGCTCCGCTCCTGCGCGCTCCTGCTCCAAATGACCCTTGGATGGGAGGGAGGGGGAAGAAAGGGAGCAGTGTTCCCTCTAAGCTGAGTTAGTGTGAGCTAGCTCACAGTTTTTAGCCTCCAGCTTACACATTTTTCTCTTAACTCAGGAAGGAGGGCTCCAGAGCAAACTAATTTACGCAGCAGCCAAATCGCTCGCTCACAACTTTAATGCCAGTTGCTCACAAAGTACAATTTTTGCTCACAGGACTCCACAGCTTAGAGGGAGCATTGGAAGGGAGGGGGGGAAAGCATGCCTCCCCTTCGCTTCCCTAGCCGCCCTGCCGGGAGCCGTGCAAAATGTCTGAAAGAGCCAGATGTGGCTCCCGAGCCACAGTTTGGACACCCCTGCTATAGAGGATGTATTCTGGTGGTTCTGTCAAGACCCGTGAGGAGGGTGGTTGCCCAGGAATGACCCCGCACAAAAGCAAATGCTAACATTCTATACATGTAAAAATCCCATATAGCTGTCAATCAGATCTGTGACGAACCCCTGACACATTTGACTGATCCCAACCCCATATGCAGCAGGCATGAGCTTAGCCTGTTACTACTGTAGTCTCTGTGACGGCATGAAGAACCCAGATGATTCCAGCACCTCTTCAACTGACAATTTCTATATTATCAGTGGGTCAGGATGGAAGCTCTTAGATGTATATTATGTCAAGGATACCTGAGGAGACCGGCAATCTGTGTTCAGGTGTTGGAGCTAGTATCATGGGCTTGGAGAATATAAACTATTCTTTCTGAGGCAAAGGACATCACTGAATCCACTCTTGCTTGGAAAAACGCAGCACTTAGCCAGACTATAGAGCCTTATGAGATGCTAAGCTCTGAGTGAAATTGCCGAGCAGTTGGGTTAGAATGGACAAAAGGAAGTCCTTCTTCACCCAAAGAGTGATTAACACATGGGATTCGCTGCCACAGGAGGTGGTGGCAGCTACAAGCATGGACGGCTTCAGGAGGGAATTAGATAAACATCTGGAGCAGATGTCCATCAGTAGCTATTAGCCCCATGGTATAGATAGGATCTCTCGGTCTGGGGCAAGGGATGCTCTGTATTCCTGGTGCTTGGGGGGGGCAACAGTGGTAGAACTGGCCCCACTGGCCCCACTGGTGGACCTCCTGATGGCACCTGGCATTTTTGCCCACTGTGTGACAGAGTGTTGGACTGGACAAGCCATTGGCCTGATCCAACGTTGGCTTCTCTTATGTTCTTAGAATAGAGGCCAGGGCAAATTCAGAAACAGCTGAGGAAGAACAAGACCCAGTCTCACTTTACATTAAGTTCCCTAACACTTACTCAGGTGCAAGCCATGCTGAACTCAATGGGACTTCCTCCCGTGTCTAAGATCTGGCTACATGTGGATCAGGATGGACCTGGATTGATGTCTAGGATCTGGATGGATCTGGCCCTGCTGGCGGACCTCCTGATGGCCCCTGGGTTTTGGCCACTGTGTGATGCAGAGTGTTGGGCTGGATGGGCCATTGGCCTGATCCAACATGGCTTCTCTTATGTTCTTATGTCTGGGGCAATGATGGTCTGTCTTCTTGGTGCTTCGGAGGCAACAGTGGGAGGACTTCAGGAATTCTGGCCCTGCTGGTGGACCTCCTGATGGCCCATGTGTTTTGGCTCCTGTGTGACACAGAGTGTTGGACTGGAGGGGCCATTGGCCTGAACCAACATGGCTTCTCTTATGTTCTTATGAAAAGAGAAGAAGAGAAGAGATTGGATTTATACCCCGACCTTCACTGCCCAAAGGCGTCTCAGAGCGGCTTACAAACTCCTTTCCCTTCCCCTCCCCACAACACACCCTGTGAGGTAGGTCGGGCTGAGAGAACTTCTGACAGAAACTGCTCTTTTTCAAGAACAGCTGTGTCGTAGCTTGTGACTGACCCAAGGTCACATCAGCAGGTGCAAGTGGAGGAGTGGGGAATCAAACCTGATTCTCCCAGATTAGAGTCCACACACTTAACCACTATACCAAACTGGTCTGGGACAATGATCCTCCGTCTTCTTGGTGCTTGAGGGGCAACAGTGGGAGGACTTCAGGAATTCTGGTCCAGCTGGTGCACCTCCTAATGGTACTGGGGTTTGACCCTTGTGTGATACAGAGTGTTGGACTGGATGGCCGATTGGCCTGATCCAACATGGCTTCTCTTATGTTCTTATGTCTGGGGCAATGATGGTCTGTCTTCTTGGATCTTGGGGAGCAACAATGGGAGAACTTCAGGAATTCTAGCCCTGCTGGTGGACCTCCTGATGGCACTGGGATTTAGCCCTTGTGTGTTACAGAGTGTTGGACTGGATGGGCCATTGGCCCCATCCAAGATGGCATTTCTTATGTTCTTATGTCTGAGGCAATGATGGTCTGTATTCATGGTGCTTGGGTGGTGGTGGGGGAACAGTGGGATTGCTTCCAGTGTCCTGGCCCCACTGGTGGACCTCCTGATGGCCCCTGGTTTTTGGCCACTGTGTAACATGGAGTGTTGGACTGGATGGGCCACTGG
Organism: Gekko gecko; assembly: GCA_029375565.1. Lineage (NCBI taxonomy): Eukaryota > Metazoa > Chordata > Lepidosauria > Squamata > Gekkonidae > Gekko > Gekko gecko. The sequence goes on along the minus strand of JAPDNY010000003.1, from coordinate 6,662,881 downwards.
CCTTATCCAACATGGCTTCTCTTATGTTCTTATGTAAGCAATGGAACAGATTGGCAAGTCCCATCAACTTCTCACTGTGAAATTAAGCAGTACCCTCCATTCATTGGAATGCAATGTAGGAAGACTTACCCAGACATTCAGGAGACGCTGAAATTTGCACAGACTTACACTCTGCAGTACTTTGTGCATTCCTGGGGATTTCTTTGCTACTAGGGGAAAGAGAAATTATTAAGCTGCTAAATTGTTCTTCAAATGCTCCAGCAGGCAAATAAATTCCAAGTAACCATGGCTGTGAAAACAAAGCTGCAAATGGAAATCTATGATAATGATGATTTCAATCAACTTAATGGAAAAAAGCAGAGAACAAGTCAATCCATCGACATCGCCTAGAGCCAGGCTTGGGAGCCGGTGTATTATTTATGCATTGACATGAAATTACACGTGCCCCTTCCTGTCTGGCTGGGCCTGATCCCCATAATGCAAAACAAGCACACACACGGAAGCTGTCATTCAAACACAAATTATAGATGTTCAAACTACCGGCCTCGGGGACCAACAGGCATGACAAATCTGAAAGCCTTCGAATCATAAAGTTGGAAGAGGCCATAGTAAAGGTAAAGGTTTCCCTTGCTCAAAAGCCAGTCGAATCCAACTCTAGGGTTGCGGTGCTCATCTAGGGTTCCAAGCCAAAGAGCCGGCGCTGTCCAAAGACGTTTCCGTGGTCATGTGGCTGGCATGACTAAACACCAAGGCGCACGGAATGCTGTTTCCTTCCCACCAAAGTGGTACCTATTTATCTACTTGCAATTTCTTGCTTTTGAACTGCTAGGTTGGCAGGAGCTGGGACCAAAGACGGGAGCTCAGTCCGTCATGCGGCACTCGGGTCTTGAACTGCTCAACTATCGACCTTCTGGCCTGCAGTTCAGTGTCTTAACCACTGAGCCACCACAGCTCCATGGAAGAGGCCATACTGTCCTTCTAGTCCAACCCGCTTCCACTCTTGTCTCCGTCACCCGCTCAAGCACCTCTCAAGCTGCAGTTCAGGAAGATGTGGAAATGGGGTCTTTGGGGAGTGGGCAATGAAGATGTCAGATGCCTTATCCCTCTTTTCTGTCCTGGAAAAAAAGCACATTTTAAGAACATAAGAAAAGCCATGCTGGATCAGGCAAATGGCCTATCCAGTCCAACACTCTGTGTCACACAGCAGCCAGAATCTAGGAGCCACCAGGAGGTCCACCAGTGGGGCCAGGACTCCAGAAGCCCTCCCACGGTTGCCCCCCCCAGCACCAAGAATGCAGAGCGTCACTTGCCCCAGACATAAGAACATAAGAGAAGCCATGTTGGATCAGGGTGATGGGCCATCCAGTCCAACACCCGGTGTCACACAGTGGCCAAAACCCAGCGGCCATCAGGAGGTCCACCAGCAGGGCCACAACTCCAGAAGCCCTCCCACTGTTGCCCTCCAAATAACCTAGAGGTCTTCTCCAGCCCTGATATTCAAATGTTTGAATTCCCACACCGACTTACCTACAGAGGAACCTTTGTGGGTAACAGAGGCTTCTGAGCCATGTTCTCGATCACAAATAAATACAGGCCACATCTGTGGGTCCTCTCCCTTCCTGCATGATATTGTAGAACCACCAGACAAGATGCACCCGCACATAACATTTCACGGAAGCTCACTTCCTTGTTGAGAAACCCCTGAGCAATTTGGAAACTGGTGTTGCGGTTCCATGTCTTATTTGGGACACCGAGGCCGGCTCGCCTAGTACACCCCCCCCTTTGAAATGAACTCACACAACCAGTTTCTTTGGAAGATTAGGTGGATAAATTTGGCCACAACTTTTATTGGTTACAGCTGTAGAGCATTGGCACAGCATGGGTCCACCGGATCTGACCTGTCGGCTGACCCGTGTGCCAGCCGAGTTACCTGTTACCCAGCCAGCCGGCATGGGTGAAGACGGTGGGAGGGCAGGTTATCGGAGTTCACACGGACGCTTGCCCCTTTGTGAGTTCCCCTGCCCTCTGGCTGTGAGGGCAAGCACTGTTATTCCTTGAGCTAGCCAGCTCCATTCAGCCCTCACGCCAAGACCCTTAAAGGGGTCCCCAACTCCGGAATTGGCACGCAGGCCGAATTCCACCAATAGATCCGGCCCCATGCTGTTACCGCCACAAGAACAGGACGCCCCCATTAGTCCTGTTCCCGCCAACGCCCTTACAGCTGTAGCCAAGCAAGCAGGTAATGACAGACTCCGTGCAACCAGATATCCATACCCCAGGACGATAGGTGCACGCCATCTGCCCGGAACAGGGCTTCCATCTTACGAGCTGTCTGGGTGGCGAATCCGGATACCGCCTGCAGACTCGACTGCCCAGCCCATCCTGCCGGACACCTTCCGTCTCGCCACTTCCACCTTCCTGAGATGCTTTGCACCCCGCCGTGACCTCCGTTCCAACCAATCTGACCAGAAGATGACCTGGCACTCGAAGGCCACCCCAGGGCACTCTGTCACATCATTTTCCCGAAGCTGCAGCAGCAGCCTGTCAGGAGGGTGGTACCTCGCTCCGACACGCCTCAACCAGGGCAACAGGGACCTCCACCGCATGCTTCGCTGTGCCATCCACGTATTGCGCGCTGCACCTCCCAAGCCCAAGTCTTAGCCTCCAGCCCGGTGAGGATGCATACAAACCTGCCCAATGAACAATGCTGTGCCCAAAATCCCGACTGTCCTGTATACCCGTCCTGGAACTAAGGAGTCAGAGAGACGGTCACTGGCTGGACTCCAGCTGTGGCCTGATGTACGCTCTAAAGGCTGTAGAGCACCAGCGGCCAATCCCGCACTCGTGGTGGCTGCCCCGCTCCTGAAGGAGTAAGGCACAAATTCCTCACCTGGTAAGCCCAAAGCCCCCAGTGCTGATCTGAAAACCCCCGTGAACTGACACCTTGTCAATGAGGCCACGTCTCTATGGATAAGCAGTGGACCAACTCCCTTAGGCCTCATTGTTAAACAGGCTAGGGTGATCTGCACTGGACACGGGCCGCCCGGTAGTGGCCCCAGGTGCAGGCGCACCCCTTTTCCCAGCTGATCCGTCTTTGACCTCCGGATATGCGATGACATCCCCGTTGGTCCAAAGGAAATGTCCCGAACACCCAAGGGCGTATAGGTGAATGAGATTCTGGAGCTTGCTACCAGTTCCCCCACCCTCAAGGCCCCCCAAAAGGCCAAGACGAATGCGGTCTTGACGAGTGCAGCCTCATACTGGGACCAACACGGCGCTGGTAGCTCCCGCAAAATCCCCCCAGCAACTCAAAGGTCGCGGGCCGTCTACGATCTGGAGGCTGCGTGGCTTGCCTCTGCCAGCCTTTGACCACTCTACGAGCTTGGAATGAGTGGCATGGGTCCCCAAACCCCTCAGCTTTGCTAAAAATGTGATGGCGGCCATGCGGCCCCTGATGGTGCTGTGAGAGAACCTGCTGTCCTGCAGGCATGCCATGTAGCGAAGTACCAAGTCCCCCTCCACCGGCAAGGTCTGCATGACGTGCAGAAACAGTAATGTTATCAGCCAGGCGGCCAAAACCAGGCGGCGAACCAACCACATCACCCGGTCTGACTTGGAAGTTTGCTTGTTCACCACCCGCACGACTGCCTGGTCTTCGCACCATCACCACACCCTTTTGTCCCTAAGAAGATCTTTCCAAATGATCAGTGCCACCAGTATTGGGAAAAAAGCTCCAAGAAGGTGAGATCTTTAAGCCCCGCTGAACCCTCCCGTTCCTCGGGCCAGGGCTGTGCGGACCGCTCGCCGTCGTGGTGCCGGCTGCATCAGAGTGGGGAGGGGGAACGGCTTCCCTTCGGCTTTTGAGGCCTCCCCTCCCCCGACCGCCCCGCTGCCCTCCATTGGCTGAGGAAGGGGAGGGAGGTGCATCTTTTCCCGCCACGCGCCAGGCCCTCCCCCTTCTTTGGCCGGCCGACCTCCCTGTCCCTGCCCGTCCCTCGCAAATGTCGGGCCCGGCCTACCCGGGCCCTTTCTGCTTCTGGAAAGCAGAGCTATTTTGGGGCAGGAACACACAGGAACGGAGTTCCGGCTGGCTCCCGAGTTGGCCACGCCCAGCAGGAACTCATTAGCATAATAGGCCACACCCAACAGCAGAAACTCATTAGGATTGGCTACATCAGAGGTGTGTGGCCTAACATGCAAAGGAGTCCCTCCTCCAAAAAAAGCCCTGGGTTTTGACAACAAACTAGGTAAACAGAATAAGAAGCAAACGGTGGGTGTGGCTGGATGACCACACTTCTGGTAACATGGGGGTGTGGCCTAACATGCTGAGCTGTGCTGTCAGGGGGTGTGGCCCAATATGCTAATGAGTTTCTGCTGTTCGGTGTGGCCTAATATGCTAATGAGTTCCTGTTATGTATTGGGATGTGAATCCTTGCTATACATTTCCATGTTAAGCTTGAGTTTGAATGTGGCTCTTCAGCTGTCACATTACCATTGGCTGGTTTCGGCGAAACCATTGTAAATACCCAATCACTGTGTGAGAATGTTGCAAAGAGGGAATGGTCCTGATTGGCCTTTATCCCTGTGTTATGATTGGCCTTTATCTCTGTGTTGTGATTGGCCTTTAGCTAACTGTGGGTGTGGCTTTGACAGCCCGGGAGAGTTTCAAAAGGGAGCTGTGCTCCACTTGTTTGTTGTCTGTTCCTGACGTACAGTTTGCTGTTCAAATAAAGCTGAAATCACTTTTGAAGCTGAAAACGTTGTCGAGTCTCATACATAACAGTTCCTGCTGGGCTTTTTCTACAAAAATAGCCCTGCTAGAAAGTGTGACGAAAGAACGTAGGGGATGACTTCCTCTGGATCCGGGGCTATGAGCAAGCTACGGAAAGGAAAAATCTGTGCATAAAATGACAATCCTGGCCACCCTCTTCCTTTTCCTCACGTTGCTTCTTGCTGCTGTGCCGTCATATTCCTTTCTCTTTGGACTGGGACTGTAAAAAAAACATGCTCATGAGCCTCAGGGGAGTGACGGTGTCCAGATCTCCGAACCGCCCTGCATTCCAATGAAGGCAGCTGCAAGGATATTTTCATCGTGGCCCCTGTAAGAAAAAAAGACATTTGCTCTGACATGTGTCTCGTTAATGGCTGCTCGAGTTCTCGTTACGTTTGGGCGTGCTGAAATGGGGAGGGCATCTCGGAAGGTGTGCTTTCTTCCCACCCTGACAGCTTGGGGGGAAAAACAACTCTAGAAGAAGTCCTTATTAGGAAATGCCTTTAGCTGTGTCTCACCATATCTCAAAAAGGAAATCGCAGAGCTGGGGAAAAGTGCAGAGGAGGGCAACCGGGATGATGAGGGGGTTGGAGCCCCTTCCCCAGGAGGCTGGGACTTTTCCCTTGAGAAAAGAGATGATTACGGGCAGACATGAGAGGGGTTCCTAAGATCATTCACGGGGTGGAGACAGCCGACAGAGAACATTTTTTTTCCCTCCCTCTCCGAAAATACCAGAACTCGAGGGCATCCAATGAAGCCGATGGGCAGTAGGTTCACGAGGAAATACTACTTGACACAGAGAGTGGTTAAAATGTGGGATTCGCCGCCCGGAGATATAGTGATGGCCACAGGCACAGAAATCTTTCAAAGGGGATTTGATAGATTCGTGGAGAAGAAGTCTCTCAGTGGCTACCAGCCATGGTGATTGAGTGGGACCTCCACATTCAGAGGCACTGATCCTCTGAATCTCAGAGCCAGGAGGAAACATGAGGGGAAGGCCTCAGCCTCTAAGCCCTGTCATTGGCCATCCAGAGGAACTGCTTGGCCACTGTGTGAGACAGGCTGCTAGACTAGATGGACCATCGGTCTGATCCAACAAGGCTCTTCTTATGTTCTTGGGAAGGCCTTGGCCTCAGTGCCCTGTTGTTGGCTGTCCAGAGGAATGTGTTGGACACTGTGTGAGATGGATTTCTTTACTAAATGGACTCTTCTTATGTTTTAATAGACAGATTTATGGAGGTTAGATCTATCAATGGCTACTAGCCATGGTGACGGGAGGGAACTTCCATATTCAGAGGCACTAATCCTCTGAATCCCAGAGCTGGGAGGCAGCATCAGGGAAAGGTCTCAGCCTCTCTGCCCTGCTGTTGGCTCTCCAGAGGAACTGGTTGGCCACAGTGTGAGACAGGAGGCTGGATTGGATGGACCACTGGTTTGATCCAGCAGGGCTTTTTTGATGTTCTTAGGAAGGCCTCAGCCTCTCTGCCCTGTTGCTGGCCCTCCAGAGGAACTGGTTGGCCACTGTGTGAGATGGGACACTAGACTATGTAGACCTTTGGTCTGATCCAGCAGGGCTCTCCCGATATTCTTATGATTATTGGATTGCATCTTTGAAAACTCTGTCCTGCTATGAGGCCTTTGTATGATCAGCTACTCAGTCCAAAACCCTGGGCATCACTTTATTGCTGGGGTTGCCAGTCTTCAGGTGGGGCATCTCCCAGAATTACAACAGTTCTTCAGACAGCAGGAGTCAGTCCATAGAATCATTGAATTATAGAATCAGAGAGTTGAAAGGGGCCCTACAGGCAGGGCTATTTTGGGGCAGGAACGCACAGGAGCGGAGTTCCGGCTGGCTCCAGAGTTGGCCACGCCCAGCAGGAACTCATTAGCATAACAGGCCACACCCAACAGCAGAAACTCATTAGGACTGGCTACATTGGGGGCGTGTGGCCTAACATGCAAAGGAGTTCCTGCTATGAAAAAAAGCCCTGGGTTTTGACAACAAACAAGGTAAACTGAATAAGAAGCAAAAGGTGAGTGTGGCTGGATGACCACACTTATGGTAACATGGGGGTGTGTGGCCTAATATGCTAATGAGCTGTGCTGTCAGGGGGTGTGGCCTATTATGCTAATGAGTTCCTGCTGGACTTTTTCTACAGAAAAAGCCCTGCCTGAAGGCTATATAGTCCAACGCCCTGCTCAGTGCAGAATCAGCCTAGAGTATCCCTGACAAGAGTCCTTCCAGTTGAAGAGTGCCAGTGAGGGAGAGCTCATTGCCTCCCTATGCAGCAGATTCCACCACTGAACTACTCGTACGGTAAAAAAAAAATCCCTAATATCCAGCCGGAACCTTCCTGCCCTTAATTTAAACCCATTCTTGCGAGTCCTCTCCTCTGCTGTCAACAGGAACAGCTCCCTGCCCTCCTCCAAATGACACAGCCCTTCAAATACTTCAAGAGAGCCATCATGTCCCCCCTCAACCTCCTCTTCTCCAGACTGAACATTCCCCAGTCCCTCAGCCTTTCCTCACAGGGCTTCTTGGTCTCCAGGCCCCCCGATCATCCTCGTCACTCTCTTCTGTACCCGTACTCCAGTTCCTCTGGAGGAAATGGCTGCTGTGGCTGGCGGGCTCTAGTTGTTGATTTAAAACATTTGTCTGCTGCCAACGGCCCATCCAGTCCAACAGTCTGTGTCACACAGTGGCCAAAAATACCAGGTGCCCTCAGGAGGTCCAGCAGTGGGGCCAGGACACTGGAAGCCCTCCCACTGTTGCAGCCCCCCCAAGCACCAAGAATACAGAGCATCCCTTGCCCCAGCCTGAGAGTCCCTATCTATTTTTGTTGTTGTTCAGTCACACAGTCGAGTCTGACTCTTCACGACCCCATGGACCAGATTACGCCAGGCCCTCCTGTCTTCCGCTGTCCGCTGAAGTTTGCTCAATTTCATGTTCGTTGCATCGATGACACTGTCTAACCATCTCATCGTTTGCCGTCCCCTTCTTCTTTGACCTTCAATCTTTCCCAGCATCAGGGTCTTCTCCAGTGAATACTCCCTTCTCATTTGGTGGCCAAAGTATTTGAGCTTCAGCTTCAGGATCTGGCCTTCCAGGGAACAGTCAGGGTTGATTTCTTTTAGGATTGACTGATTTGATCTCCTTGCAGTCCAAGGGACTCTCAAGAGTCTTCTCCAGCACCATAGTTCAAAAGAATCTATTCTTCGGCGCTCGGCCTTCCTTATAGTCCAACTCTCACAGCCATACATTACTACGGGGAATACCATTGCTCTGACCATGCGGACTTTTGTTGGCAAGGTGATGTCTCTGCTTTTTATCATGCTGTTTAGGTTTGCCATCGCTTTCCTCCCAAGGAGCAGGCGTCTTTTAATTTCATGGCTGCAGTCACCATCTGCAGTGATCTGGGATCCCAGGAATGTGAAGTCTGTCACTACTTCTACGACTTCCCCTTCTATTTGCCAAGGAGTGATGGGGCCAGATGCCATGATCTTAGTTTTTTGATGTTGAGCTTCAAGCCCACTTTTGCACTCTCCTCTTTCATCCCCTATCTATACCTTGTGGCTAATAGCCACGGATGGACTTCTGCGCTTGCCTCAACACTAAAAAGGAAGACAAACAAGACTGAGAAAATGATTGATATTTATGCTATATGTTTATATAGGTTTTAATTGTATTTAAGGAATGTTGTGTAAGCCGCCCTGAGCTTGCCTTTGCGGGGAGGGCAGGATATGTAAGTTGAATGAATGAATGAGTGAGTGAGTGAGTGAGTGAGTGAGTGAATAAATGAATGAATGAGTGAGTGAGTGAGTGAATGAGTGAGTGAATGAATGAATGAATGAATGAATGAATGAATGAATGAGTGAGTGAGTGAGTGAGTGAGTGAATGAGTGAGTGAGTGAGTGAATGAGTGAGTGAGTGAATGAATGAGTGAATGAATGAATGAATGAATGAATGAATGAATGAATGGATAAAATCCAGTGAAGAGTCCAACACTGATTTTTATGAATTCTCGTCTAATTATAATGTACTGGGTTCTGGACGCCGTAATTAGTGAATCAGCTCATATTTTATTTCTTCCACACACAAAAGACAAAGATGGCAGGACCGGAGGCCTGCTTAGATCCCTGTTGCAAACCACACCCCACACATAACCACACCCGTGATAGGCTTATGTACAGTGTCCCCGATTCCCCCATAGGTTACTACTTGGATCCGGGCTGACCAATAGGTCCGTCCTAGGATCCGCCCTGGCTATTGTCTCTGGAAGCGAAGCGTAGCTCCTTCTCATGACTGCTTGCGAAGGCGACAGCCTGTGCAGTCCTCAGTTGGTACACGACATTAATCAAACCACACGAGACTCTGTTATCAATCCCACGAACATTAATTTGTCGGAGAACCATTGCTAAGAATTCAACCCTCCCCCAGCATCGTATTTTCTGTTTCCTTATTTTCCACCAGCAAAATAACTTTACTCCAAAGCTCTCGCTCCTCGTTCCTCTGCATTCAGTGTGGATAAATCAAGACCGTTCTGCTTTCCAGACAGAGCCGGCGCAGTAATAAAATGCCATAACTTCACAGTCAGACTGGGGTGAGTGGACTTTTATTTGCTACTGCGAATGCTGTGGCGATTGTCGATATAATATTTTGTTGCAAACCGAGCTTCTCTCTCTCAAAGTCCAGAAGCGGAGGGTTTCTAGAACACTGTGCTTTGGTTATTGCAATGTGAGTGGTGCATAATGCTATCCTGTATGCATCCGTTAGAGTTGCAAGACTCCAGGTGGGGACTGACGTTCTCCTGGGATTACACCTGATCGCAATGGGAGGGCTTCTGGAGTTCTGGCCCCACTGGTGGACCTCCTGATGGCCCCTGGGTTTTGGCCACTGTGTGACACCGACTGTTGGGCTGGATGGGCCACTGGCCTGATCCAACATGGCTTCTCTTACATTCTTCTGTTGTCCCATGGGATTACACCTGATCACAGTGGGAGGGCTTCTGGAGTCCTGGCCCCGCTGGTGGACCTCCTGATGGCCCCTGGGTTTTGGCCACTGTGTGACACCAACTGTTGGGCTGGATGGGCCACTGGCCTGATCCAACATGGCTTCTCTTACATTCTTCTGTTGTCCCATGGGATTACACCTGATCACAGTGGGAGGGCTTCTGGAGTCCTGGCCCCGCTGGTGGACCTCCTGATGGCCCCTGGGTTTTGGCCACTGTGTGACACCAACTGTTGGGCTGGATGGGCCACCGGCCTGATCCAACATGGCTTCTCTTACATTCTTCTGTTGTCCCGATGGAAATGGCAGCTTTGGAGGGTGGACTTGATGGCTTAATACCTCAGTGAGATCCCTCTACTCCCCAAGTTCCACCTTCCTGAGACTCTGCCCCCAAACCTCCAGGAATTCCCCAGCCCTGAGTTGGCCACGTAGCTGGTTAAGGTAGCTGCTGAAGTTGCTGCATTTAGGCCCAGGTTTTATTATATACTGCATGCCTACTGTACTCAGGAACTGTCCAAAAAGACCACAGAGTGTTGGACTCTATAATTACAAGTAAACTCTCTCTGCAACAGGAAAAAAAATGAGCAGCTAAATTAAGACCCTTAAGTGCCTGCCATGTAAATAAACATAGCGGAAATAGAACATACAGAGCAAACAGATATTAAATGCAAACATTTGGCCCTCTACTTTAAAACGTTTATAATTAAAAATTAAGCAAGTCTGTTTGTTCGCTTATCTCGGCTTACAATTTCATTCCTCTCGTTCTTGGAACTTGCATTTTAGGAGGTTGTTGTCTAGGGCCAGAGTAAATCTGGTAGGTATTCAGAGATGCTTTTCTTTTTTTCGGTTAGCAATTCATTCCCGTGACCCTTCAGGTCTTTAAAGCAAAAGACAAAAGTAGACGTCCATCAGTGGCTATTAGCCACAAGTTATAAGTAGGAACTCTCAGGCTGGGGCAGGTGATGCTCTGTATTCTTGGTGCTGGGGGAGGTCAACAGTGGGTGGGCTTCTAGTGTCCTGACCCCACTGCTGGACCTCCTGATGGCACCTGGTAGTTTTGGCCACTGTGTAACACAGAGTGTTGGGCTGGATGGGCCGTTGGCCTGATCCATCATCGGCTTCTCCTATGTTCTTATGTACATTTTCATCCCTGACGGTATTTGATTAGTTCTTCTGCCAACCGGCAGTTTTTAAACATTGATTTTTAACTAGAGTTTTTAATATAATTTTATGGATCTTATGATGATTCACCCCATAACGTACCTTGAGTTTCCATAAGGAGAAAGACAGCTAATAAATGTTATGAACAAACAAATAAAAGTGGTCACTCAACTTCTGTATCGAGTTCTGATTTGGATCCAAGCTTTTAGTTCCAAAGTAACACATGTTCAGGAAAAATTCCTGTGTGTTCTTTCTGGAGTGCCCAGATATGCTGCTTCATTGTCTCTTGTGGGCTGGGATGAAGGCTGAAGAGTCTGGGACTTCTCTGTTGAGGAAAGAGATGGATGTGGGGGGGGATGTAATAGAGGTTTATCAGATTATGCATGGAGTAGAGAGAGTTGAGAGAAAGATTTTTTTTTCTCCCTCTCCCAAAATGCTAGAACTTGAGGGCATCCCATGAAGCTGATGGGCAGTAGGTTCAGGACAGACCAAAGGAAACACTACTTTACTCAGAGAGAGATAAAAATGTGGAATTCACTGCCAGAGATAGCCACAGGAATAAACAGCTTTCAAAAGGGATTAGATAGATTCATGGAGGATAAGTCTATCAATGGCTGCTATCCATTGTGACTGAGGGGTACCTCCATATTCAGAGGCACTAAACCTCTGAATCCCAGAGTCAGGAGGCAACATCAGGGGAAGGCCTCAGCCTCAGTGCCCTGTTGTTGGCACTCCAGAGAAACTGGTTGGCCACTGTGTGAGACAGGATGCTGTGAAGTCGGCTGTGCCTTGAAGGCACTTCCCACCATCAGTCATATGATTTGGAGCCCAGGCGTAGACAGAAAGATTACCTCAATGGAAGATTACCACAAGATTACCACAAGAAAGATTACCACAAAGAAGATTGCCACAAGATTACCACAAGGAAGGTTACCACAAGGAAGGTTACCACAAGAAAGATTACCACAAGAAAAGTTACCACAAGGAAGATTACCACAAGAAAGATTACCACAAGGAAGATTGCCACAAGAAAGATTACCACAGGGAAGATTACCACAAGAAAAGTTACCACAAGGAAGATTAACACAAGACAGTTTACCACAAGAAAGATTACCACAAGGAAGATTGCCACAAAAAAGATTACCACAAGGAAGTCCAGACATGCTGTACAGAGGCAGGCAATGGCAAACCACCTCTGAACATTTCTCACCATGAAAATCTTACAGGGTCACTGTGAAGTCGGCTGTGCCTTGAAGGCACTTCCCACCATCAGGCATATCATTTGGAGCCCAGGCATAGACAGAAAGATTACCACAATGGAAGATTACCATAAGAAAGATTACAAGAAAGATTACCACAAGAAAGGTTACCACAAGGAGGATTGCCAGAAGAAAGGTTACCACAAGGAAGATTACCACAAGGAAGATTGCCAGAAGAAAGATTACCACATGGAAGTCCAGACATGCTGCACAGAGGCAGGCAATGGCAAACCACCTCTGAACATCTCTCGCCATGAAAATCTTATGGGGTCACTGTGAAGTCGGCTGTGCCTTGAAGGCACTTCCCACCATCAGGCATATCATTTGGAGCCCAGGCATAGACAGAAAGATTACCACAATGGAAGATTACCACAAGGAAGGTTACCACAAGAAAAGTTACCACAAGGAAGATTACCACAAGGAAGATTGCCAGAAGAAAGATTGCCACATGGAAGTCCAGACGTGCTGCACAGAGACAAGCAATGGCAAACCACCTCTGAACATCTCATGCCATGAAAATCTTACGAGGTCACCGTGAAGTCGGCTGTGCCTTGAAGGCACTTCCTACCATCACTCATATTGTTTGGAGCCCAGGCGTAGAGAGAAAGATTACCACAATGGATTTCTCCCTCACAGTTGGTTCCAAAAAGACCAGGGCACAGAATGGGGTTTTATAGGGTCCATTAAGGAAAAGCAAAACTGAAACAGAGACTTTGCAGTCGAAACAGCAAGGACGAGAAATTGGAAACCCTCCTTCAGAGGCAGCCATTTTGCAAAGAGTCGGCCTCCTCATGTTCCTCACACGAAGCCCTGCTGGTCTGCAAGCCGCAACCAATTCGGGATGTTCCCACACACCATTGTGATGTTAGCTCTGCAGCACGGAAACCTCAGCAACTGTGTGATGTCTGGTGTGTGGGGGGTTTTTTTGTTTGTTTTGAAAAACTGCTAGCATTAACTTTGGTACAATTGATGGGTTAATAAGGTGCCTCGAGAAAATAGCTATCTGCCACCTCAGGAATGGTGTGATGGGGTGTGTTTCGTAACATGCCCACTCAAACACAGGAAAGATTGTAGTAAATGTCAAATGTTTTGTTCTTGCTTAAACACTTTGGAATGACGTGAAGGAACAAAGCCGTTTAAACCAGAGTTAATTTCCCCTTCGAAAATGCAGGCTTTATAAGACACGGTGTCACTTTGACACTTTCTCTTTTGTTCAGGTAATTGTCATCTCGGGAGAAGATGTTGAGGCAAGCTGTCGGATCATAGCTAAACATTTGGATTTCCTGACAGAGGGGATATTATTTTAAGTTCTTTTCTTGTAAACAATACATGTCACTAATCCAGTTCAGCAAGAACTAGAGATGTTGGGAACTTCACCAGATATGCGGTCAACGTCCAGACTTGCAGCAATCAATCGTCTTATCGACTTGCAAGTCAAAGCCTTCATTGGGCGGCCACATGGTTTGCTCAGGGTTTGAACTGAACTTCCTGCCAGCTTGGATGTCGACACTGAACTACGAATGCGAGATCTTCCCCTTCAAAACAACTACAATTCCCATGAGGCAGTGTGAGAATTCACATATTGTCCCAGACCTGAACACTCCCTGCTTTTGCCATGGACATTGTGTGAGGTGACAGCCATATGGGGCAAAGGGGACAACCCATGACTGTGACACAATTGTGTGTGTGTGTGCGTATGTGTGTAGCGTTTAGTGTAGAGTAGTGGTTAAGAGTGTTAGATTAGTATCTGGGAGACTTGGAGACCCCTACAAATTCCATTAAACATATATGAACTGTTCAAATCAGGGAATATTTAAAAAAAACACCAAAACTGTTTGCCAGACATCTGATGGCACTGATTGCAACGGGCAGAAAGACGGTGATTGAGCACCCATGGCAATACCCTAGGAACTGCAAAATTCAACCAAGTATCCTAGATCAGATCAAGCTCATCATGTGAAATGTTCTGCAGTAGATTTTTCCTCACCAGGCACAAACCCAAAGTTGTCTCCTTCTTAAACCAAGTTTTCAGGACTCGCTAAAACTGGGGGGCTCCGAAAATGTGGGGCAAGAAGGAGAAAACTTTGGGCTTGCTCCTGGTGTGGAAAAATCTACTGTGCAAAATTTCTCATAATGTGCAGGTTTTTAAGAAAATGTCAATGCAGGGGATTTCATTACTGAGGAAACGGTCTCAGCTCAAACTGGGGGAACGCAGAGAAGGAAAGGTCTCGGGAGTAGGTGGTAAGAGCCAGAAGCATGTGAACGATGGAAGCGAGATGAAAACTGGGAAACTGAGACCTCACACGCTGCACACGGGAAGTAATTCTGGCTTCACAGCTTTTATGAGCGCTGAACTTACATGGCGTTGGAGAGCAATCAGGAGATCCCCCAACAACTTGAGCAATGGGAGCTTAAAACTGGCCAGGAGGTGGGGGCAGTATGGAGTTTAGATACGTGGTAACATAAAAAATGGTTTAATCCTATGTCATATGCCTCCCCGTAGTGCTTTAAGACACAGAAGATGAGGAAGAGGAAGAAGGAGGAGGAGGAAGAGGGAGAGGAGGAGTTTGCATTTATAACCCACCCTTCACTACCCAAAGGTGTCTCAGAGTGGTTTACAATTTCCTTTCCCTTCCCCTCCCCACAAGAGACACCCTGTGAGATGGGTGGGGCTGAGAGAACTCTGACAGAAACTGCTGTTTTTCAAGAACAGCTCTGACAGAGCTATGGCTTGCCCAAGGTCATCCAGCAGGTGCAAGTGGAGGCGTGGGGAAATCAAACCTGATTCTCCCAGATTAGAGTCTGCACACTTAACCACTACACCAAACTGGCTCAAAGAAGAAGTTGGATTTATACCCTGTCCTTCACGCAGAGTCTCAGAGCGGCCTACCATCTCCTTCCCTTCCCCTCCCCACAACAGACACCCTGGGAGGTAGGCGGGGTTGAGAAAGCTCTGACAGAAACTGCAGTTTTTCAAGAGCAGCTGTGCCAGAACAAAGGCTTTCCCAAGGTCATCCAGCAGGTGCAAGTGGAGGAGTGGGGGAATCAAACCCGGTTCTCCCAGATTAGCGTCCGCGCGTTTAACCACTACACCAAACTGGCTCTCCAGAAGTATGTGTTCACACAAAAGCTTATTCCTTGAACAAAACTTCGTTGGTCTTAAAGGTGCCACTGGACTCAAACTTTGTTTTGGTCTTCAAACTTACCCCTCTGCAGATTTCCCCCCAGATTTTAGTCATCAAGGCTAGAAATATACTTTTTACTTCATTTATACTTCACCTGTCTCCCCAGTGAGGACCGAAAGAGGCTTACATCATTCATCTCACCTCCATTTGATCCCCACAGCAACCCTGTGAGGTAGTTTATGCTGAGAGTGTGTCACTGGCTCAGGGTCTCCCGACAGTCTTCAGACCAAAACTGTGCCCGCCTTGGTGGGGAGGGCGGGGTAAAAGTTAAAACAATAAATAAATAAATAAATATTGCAGAGTCAGGATTCGAACCCCTCTTTCAGACCCTAGTCCAACGCTGTAGCCACTCCACCATACCACATCTATCCCTCTATATTTTTTTTCAGAAGTTGGCCATCAAAGCTAGAAATTCGGCTCCGAATCTCTGTGTTATGTTGTGGGCCGTTGTGAATTTGTTGATGTTCCCTTATGGTACGATATCGTTATTCCTACATACTCCCTTAAGGAAGGTGGGAGGGGGGGAAACCTTTGCTTTAGTTTCACTTTCCATTTGTGTCCTTGGTTGCCAGCTGTGGCCGGTTATGGCTGAGAAGGTTCTAATCAAGTTCTGTTCTGTTTTTGGTACTGTGTGTAGGGCTCCCAGATCCTTCAAAGTCCCTGGTGGGGACTTTGTAGGGCATTACTGGAGGGGGCAGGGCTGTCCCCAATGCAATGACATCATGCAGAAGTGATGTCATCACATTGGGGACTGGCAACCCCCCACCACTTCTTACCAAAAGCATGTAAAGAGGTGGTGTCAAACATAAGGCCCGGGGGCCAGATCCGGTTAGGGTTAGGGTGGCCCCAGAGCAACTAGTGTTAGGGAGGAAACAGGAGACCACTCAGGGGAGAGTGGGCGGAGACACCCCAATTGCAGCTTCAGCAGGGCAGGACCACCTCGTCTGCTGCAGTCAAGCGGCACAGACCCATAAGCCTGCTCAGCCTAGTGAGCAAACTTTACATAAAACATCTATTATGGACATTCAGAGACTGGGCAGAAAACAATTTCTGTACGGCGAGCGAACCAGCTGGATTTAGAAAAGGTCGCAGCGCATTAGATCATTGTATCGTTTTGGACCGCATGATTGCCAGATATTCAACTAAGTAAGGATACACCAACTTGGAAGTGACCAGCTGCTGCCCTTGATACAGTTTATCTCTCCGGTACCCGGCATGATGTTTGCCGGCATGCATGGCCCGGCCCGGCAAAGTGACATTGTTATGTCCGCTGGCTGTCACTAGGCGCCAGCGGTATGCAACTGGAGCTTGGCTCCAAAGAACAATAGGGGCTAGGATCTTGAGCCTCCTAGAGAGCACCTATAGAAACTGTGGCAGGAATTTTAAACCCTCCAATGGGACCTGTGGGTGAGTCTCAGGGATTGTATATAGTTGGCTATTTCAGCCGGTTGCAGTGTTGTGTTGTGTGCCAGTAAACTATGAGTGCTGATCACGTAGCGTCTGTCTTTTCTACACATCAAACCCAGTACACAACAGTACACCCACAACTGCCTCTTGGTATGCCATAGTCTGGGATTACTTTTTACTAGAGAAATTGTGCAGTCTTCTTCGACGAGAGCCATAATGAGAGGGAACTGTACAACCAGAAAAATGGTGCCTTTTTTTAGAGAGAGGAAAGACCTCTTGATATAAAGTTAAAAAGCAGTTAACTTTCCTTTCATAGTCAAAGATCGGTACTTAGTCAGCTCAGTCCTTTTCTTTAAATTGCCTCCCGAAACAAAATATCTATGTAATTAGCACTACTCAACTAAATAGTATAAGGGCACATTGAAATGTATTATTAAACTGTTTTTTAATATATATATATAATGCTTTTCTTAATGTAGCTCACCAAGTTGACAATGTTTGTATTGCTCTGTTAAACATTTGAAAAATTTAATTAAAATAATAATAATAATTAAAAAAACAGACATTCATGTCCAATCCGGCCCTTGTAGCAAATGACTTCGACACCTCTGATTTAAAAGGTCACGTTAAATGCTTTTGGGAGGAAGCGGGGGGGGGAGGCCACACGCACCTGCACTCCAAGTGGCAGCCACCCCTCCCCCTCTCTCCCCTCCTGCAAGATTTAAAGGGCCCTCCAGCTGGTTGATGGGCCTTTTAGATCTTGCAGTAGGTGTGGCTGTGGATGGTCATTCTTGGAAATGGTGCTTCCTCCCCATTGGCCAGCTGGCTGGTGTAAGGAAGCAACCCCCAAAATCAGGGGTGCCCCCACTCGGACCAAGGGTCTGGCAACCCTAACTGGGCGGCATGGAGTTATTACACTCTTCTCCCTAATTATACACATCTGCTGTTCTCTTACTGTCACCAAATGCACATCCCCCATCTGGTATCTTCATAGGGCTGTCAACCCCCAGATGGCACCTGGAGATCTCTCACTGTTGCAATCGGTCTCCAGACAACCAAGATTGATTCCCGTGGAGGAAATGGCTGCTTTGGAGGGTGGACTCTGTTGGCATTATAGCCCACTGTGGTCCTTTCCCCTCCCCAAATCCTACTCTCCCCAGCCTCCAGCCCCCAAATCTCCAGGTATTTCCCAACCCAGAGCTGGCAATGCAGCTTGGTGTCATGGTTAAGTGTGTGGGTTCTAATCTGGGAGAACCGGGTTTGATTCCCCACTCCTCCACTCGCAGCAGCTGGATGACCTTGGGGCAAGCCATAGTTCTGTCAGAGCTGTTCTCTCAAGGACAGTTCTGGAAAGAGCTCTCTCAGCCCCGCCTACCTCATAGGGTGTCTGTTGTGGGGAGGGGAAGGGGAAGGAGATTGTAAGCTGCTCTGAGACTCCGAGTGAAGGGTGGGGTATAAATCCAATCTCTTCTCTTCTTCTATGTATTCATCTTTTTCCAAGCCACTACACGGGGAAACACACTGCCTAATAAATGGTGAACATGCAGACTTCTGTCACTGATGGACATACTCTAGAAATTACAGCCCAGACAATGAAATCTCTAAGCAAAAGCAATTGCATTCAGCCAAGCTCCGTGCACTTCGAAGAAAACAAGACAGCAACTATCCCCTGGGACCGGATATACTCCGGGAAACCAACCATATATCCTAGTTATCCGGAAGACTTCAGGGTCAAATCCACAGATTACCCGCCCAGATATTGCTTGTCCTCGGCCTGAAAGCCTAAAGGAGAAAAGAAGAAGAGGATCTCTTCAAATAACACCTTTTGGGAATGCATCTCGAAGGCATTGGGGCAGAAAAATCTTTAGAGGGATCGCTTCACGGGTTGGAGGTATCCCGAGAACTGTCCCGTCTTACAGATTTCTTTTAAAAAAAAACATTTCCACCCAAACTCGGGGTACCCAAGGTGGCAAACTTCAAAACAACAAAACATTCAGACAAAACATTAAACATTTCATACATTTCAAACATTAAAACAGTTCTTTTTTATAATACAAATCTATCCGTCTGTCTTACATGACCCAGGAAATGCTGGTTGCCAATTTGGGGGTCAGGAAGCTATTGTTTTCCAGGCCAATTTGGCCAGGGATCCTGGATGGGTTTTTTTGGGGGGTTGCCCTCTTCTGGGCATGGAGCAAGGGTCACTGTGGGTGTGGGAGGAGGTATTTCCGAATTTCCTGCATTGTGCAGGGGGTTGGACTAGGTGACCCTGGGGGTTCCTTCCAACTCTATGATTCCATCATTCTATTATTCTATCATGTATCTGACTTCAGGCACATTGTTTGGGTTGCCAACTTCCAGGTGATGCCTGGAGATTTCCTGGGAATACAACTGACCTCCAGGCAACAGAAATCAGTTGACCTGGAGAAAATGGCCACTTTGGAAGATGGAATCTGAGGCATTATGTCCCATTGAGGTCCCTCCCCTCCACAAACCCCGCCCTCCTCAGCCTCCACCCCCCAAATCTCCAGGGATTTCCCAACCTGGAGCTCACAACCCTACTTGTGGTTGTCATTGTATAGGCTTCTGGTCATCTGGTTCTCATTCGGGCTAGATAATCTCATGTCCTCATGTTCTAGCTAAGAACATAAGAACATAAGAGAAGCGAATGTTGGTTCAGGGCAATGGCCCATCCAGTCCAACACTCTGTGTCACACAGTGGCCAAAAATATCCGGTGCCATCAGGAGGTCCACCAGTGGGGCCACCACACTAGAGGCCCTCCCACTGTTGCCCTCCCCCAAGCACCAAGAATACAGAGCATCCCTTGCCTCAGCCTGAGAGCTCCTATCTACACCTTGTGGCTAATAGCCACTGATGGATCTCTGCTGCAGATGTTTATCCAATTCCCTCTTGAAGCCATCCATGCTTGTAGCTGCCACCCCCTCCTGTGGCAGTGAACTCCATGTGTTAATCACTCTTTGGGTGAAGGATTTCCTTTTATCCATTCTAACCTGACTGCTCAGCAATTTCATTGACTGCCCAAGAGTTCTTGTACTGTGAGAAAGGGAGAAAAGACTTCTTTCTCGACCTGCTCCATCCCATGCATAATCTTGTAAACCTCGATCATGTCACCCCTCAGCCGTCGTTTCTCCAAGCTAAAGAGCCCCAAGCGTTTTAACCTTTCTTTATAGGGAAGGTGTTCCAACCCTTTGATCATTCTAGTTGCCCTCTTCTGCACTTTTTCCAAAGCTATAATATCCTTCTTAAAGTGTGGTGACCAGAACTGTACACAGTTGTAGAATGGGAGCACGTTCCCATGGCCCACGTCTCATCGTCTTTGCCAGTCCTAAATCCAATTTTCCCCCAGAGGAGTCCATTTTATTTTACAACATACCATTGCAATAAGTCAAATGGGAAATTCCATCGGCCGATGCACGAAAAGTAGTATATTTGGTTAAGCGCAAGAGTTTCTTCCATTCTAGATTTATGGTGAACTGCAGGCTGTGGAAGGTCAGTAGTTCAGCAGTTCAAGACCTGAGAGTGCCGTATGATGGAGTGAGCTCCTATCTCTGGTTCCAGTTCCTGCCAGCCTAGCAGTTCGAAAGCAAGAAATTGCAAGTAGATAAATAGGTACCACTTTGGTGGGAAGGTAACAGCGTTCCGTGCGCCTTGGTGTTTAGTCATGCTGGCCACATGACCACAGAAACATCTTCGGACAGCGCTGGCTCTTTGGCTTTGAAACGGAGATGAGCACCGCAACCCTAGAGTCGGATTCGACTGGCTTTCGAGCAAGGGAACCTTTACCTTTACCTGTTCAGAACTTCTCCCATCTAAACCCACGGAAATTATGTTCCGTAAATTAAACCATATTTCTGATGTCTTTGGCTGTGGTCAGATTTGTCGTTTGTTTTGTTACCGTTGTTCAGGGCAGGAAGACATGGTGGAAATACTGAGTATCCCCCCCAGAATGAAAACAAAACAAATGGGCTACATTCACTGCCTTTTCCTGTAGGTCAGTTTAATGAGTCTCTGGCAAATACTGTGGATTCTTTAGCGCCAGTAAAGTCCATTCCTCACGTCCCTGCATCACTCAGCTGTCTAGATCCAGGTAGTCCTCCATGTTGGTCTGAAGTAGTACAACAAATTTAGAGTCCCGTGGCACCTTTAAGACCAACAAAGGTGTATTCAACAGTGTGCCCTCTAAGCTGAGTTAGTGTGAGCTAGCTCACAGTTTTTTAGCCTCCAGCTCACACCTTTTTGTCTTAGTTCAGGAAGGGACGGCTCCAGAGCAAACTAATTTATGCAGCGGCCAAATCACTTGCTCACAACTTCAATGCCGGTAGCTCACAAGGTAGAATTTTTCCCTACAGGACTCCACAGCTTAGAGGGAATGTTGTTCAAGGTCTGAGCTTTCGTGTGCATGCACGCTTTATCAAATACATATTAGAAAAATGAATGCAAGGGATATTAGGACATCTGCTGACATGGCAGTGTTTTTTGGAGGGGGGTGTAGTCTTAAGTGCCCTCCCCGCCTGACAGGAGAGAATGAAGATTCCCAGTCGCTTCCCACAATTGGAAAAGACACCTTTAGACATTTCTCTGCTAGTCTGACATATTTATTGCTGTATAGCTGTTGACCTTATAACCTTAACTTGTTATTTAGTGTCACTTTGCCTATCTTGATCACCATCATGTTGCATGTTAACTTGCCGTTCACTCTCCGGCTATAAGTCTGAAACCTTGACTGCCATTCTAATGTTTTTGATAAAGTGTGCGTGCACACGAAAGCTCATACCTTGAATAAACCCTTGTTGGTCTTAAAGGTGCCCCTGGACTCTAAATTTGTCATTGCAAATGACTATGCAGATTGTGTTGACTTTTCTTTTGAAACTGCAAGAGAAATTAATTAAACGGAAGCCACATCTCAGCAGGTGTATAACGGTTCATACCCCGTAACATTGTGTTGCTGTCCCAACCCGGATAGATTAGCTAAAATGTATAAAAAACTTGAGTAACAGATGCTGGAAATGTAATAATCATGTTGGATCATACCATCATATGTCGTGGATGTGTTAAAAGGTTCATAAATACTGGATTAGAGCACATACTCTTTTACAAGCCGCGTTGAATATTACAATAGCTTTTAAACCAGAAATATTCCCTGTTAAACCGTTTACCAGACGATGTAGATAAGAACCATAGAGATTTCATTTTACGTATTATAGCAGCAGCTAGAATCTTATCCGCAATGACATGGAGGACGTTGAAATTCCCAACACTGAGTGAGTTGATAACAAAGACTATGGAATGCGCTGGAATGGACAGATTGACAAATATGCTAAAAGGAGAAAATGGAAGAAGAATTTAGGGGACCACGGAAGGCGTTCTATGACGGGTTAAAGCATAAATACTGAGAACCTAAGACTAAATGAAGAACAAGAAGAAAGATGGTCATAACAGTTGTGCAACTTTTAGGAGGAGATTTGCATGCAGATTGTCAAATTGGCTTTTTATATATACATATATACATTCTTTCTTTTCCCTTCTTTTCCCTTTCCCCCTTTCTATATATAAAAACTAATAAAACTTTTTAAAAAAACACACTGTGGTGCTGTCGATTTAAATATAAGGAGGAACTGGGATGGGGAAACGGTGTCAGAACCTCCCGAAGAGCCGTAGTCCACATTTCATTCATGGCATCCATCTATGAAAGGCACGTTTGTCTTTTCAGGGGTTGCTAAGCGGGTTCATTGATTCCTAGATTTGAAAGGGGGGGGGAGGCGGTTAGCTCTTTGAAAGCGGGTGCCCTTTGATGTTGAAACAGGAGAGCAGAGTTCCCTGCTTTATCACTGGGCCCTCTTTCCTAGCTTCCGCTCACGGATCCCGCAGCTGCTGAATGCCGGTAAAAGACTTCAATGTTCGGTGATGTGATGTGACTTTCAGAATGTGATGCCCGCTGCTGTTCCCATGCATTTCAATTCATCCTGCATTACGGGACTCTATGGATTTGTAAAATACATGCTTGCAATACGATGCACATTAAAGAGAATTTGAGGTCCCTCACACCAGAGAAAGATGCCTGCTTGCATTGCTTTGATCATTAATTACTCCCTGTGACACTCCCAAGAATTGGCATTGGGAGTTAAGAACAGCTGGCTTCATAGGGCAGTAGGCACCTGTGGTAGCTTATGAGCCAGGTCTGAGTTCTTTCCCATCCTGAACTAGGTCTGAGTTCCTTCCTATTATGAGCCAGGTCTAAGTTCTGTCCCACTATGAGCCAGGTCTGAGTTCCTTCCTATTATGAGCCAGGTCTAAATTCTTTCCCACTATGAACTAGGTCTGAGTTCCTTCCTATTATGAGCCAGGTCTAAGTTCTTTCCCATTGTGAGCCAGGTCTGAGTTCCTTCCTATTATGTGCCAAGTCTAAGTTCTTTCCTATTATGAGCCAGGCCTAAGTTCTTTCCTATTATGTGCCAGGCCTAAGTTCTTTCGTATTATGAGCCAGGTCTGAGTTCTTTCCTGATTTTACTCTTGACTTGCTGCATTGTTATGTTCATTTGTTTTAAAATAATTAATTTATGATATTGTTTTTAACTTGTTGTTACCCACCCTGAGCCTTGCTGTGCAGGGGAGGGAGGGTTAAAAGCCTAATAAATAAATAAATCCGGCATGCAATCCTAAATTTTGCAATCGCCAGTGCTGTTAAATTCTCTCTGTGTATGTCTGTGCATAAGAGACAGAGAGGACAAGGAAGAGAAGAAGAAAGGAGGAGGAGGAGAAAGAAGGAGGATGGGAAGGAGTAGAGGGGAAGAGGAGGAGGAGGAGGAGGAGGAGGAGAGGAGGAGGAGGAGGAGGAGGAGTAGAGGGAGGAGAAGAAGAGGAGGAGGAGGAGTAAAGGGGTGAGGCAGAGGAGGAGAAGAGGAAGAGGGGGTGAGGAGGAGAAAGAGGAGAAGAAGAGACGGAGGAGGAGGAGGAGGAGAGGGGTGAGGAGAAGAAGAAGAGGAGGAGTAGTAGTAAAGGGGTGAGGCGGAGGAGGAGAAGAGGAGGGGGGTGAGGAGGAGAAGGAGGAGAAGGAGGAGAAGAAGAGAGGAGGAGGAGGAGTAGAGGGGTGCAGAGGAGGATGAGAGGGGTGAGGAGGAGAAGAAGAGGAGGAGGAGTAAAGGGGTGAGGCGGAGGAGGAGAAGAGGAGGAGGGGGGTGAGGAGGAGAAGGAGGAGAAGAAGAGAAGGAGGAGGAGGAGGAGGAGGAGAGGGGTGAGGAGAAGAAGAGGAGGAGGAGTAAAGGGGTGAGGAGGAGAAGAGGATGAGGGGGTGAAGAGGAGAAGGAGGAGAAGAAGAGAAGGAGGAGGAGGAGAGGGTGAGGAGGAGGAGGAGGAGAGGGTGAGGAGGAGGAGGAGAAGAGAAAGAGGAGAGGCGTGAGGAGGAGGAGTAGAGGGGTGAGGAGGAGAAGAGGAGGAGGAGGAGGAGAGGGGTGAGGAGGAGAATAAAGGAGGAGAAAAAGAAAACTTCCTTATAGTCAATACATCCAAGGGTCAGTGTGGTGGAACATGTACTGAGTACTCCAGTTTGGCCCCGAGCCCAGTCCTGACCAAAAGTCCTTGTTCAATCAGTGCCTCTCCACAAAGGCCTTTGTCCTGTCAGTCTCACGCATCATGTGGTGAGAGGTGCTGGGGGGGGGAGTATCGCCTAGCTCTTCAGCCCTCTCTTCATCTTGTGGGTGTTGATGGGGTTTAGAGAGTATGCGCATAGGCCATCTAGTGGCAGAAAACAGCACTACAGAGGAAGTGAGCAAGGGGACCATTATGGCCAAGTTATCTCCTTTGGGGGAGTGAAACTGCTTGTTTGCACACAATACCTATGTAACTGGCAAAGCTGATGTATTAGCGTTTTCATTTGTGACTGAATGACCACATGGCTGCACTGGCAAATGCTAATACTGCCCAACCCTGACTTGAAGTGGTGGAGGTTTGAGGGATGCTCCGTGGTTAAGATGCAGAAAGTCAGTAGTTCGGCAGTTTGAGACCCGAGTGCCGCATGACTGAGTGAGCTCCCGTCTCTGGTCCCAGCTCCTGCCAACTTAGCAGTTCAAAAGTAAGAAATTGCAAGTAGATAAATAGGCACTGCTTCGGTGGGAAGGTAACAGCATCCCATGTGCCTCGGCATCTAGTCATGCCGGCCACATGACCACAGAAATGGTTTTGGACAGTACTGGCTCTTCGGCTTGGAAACGGAGATGAGCACTGCATCCCTCGGGTCGGATTCAACTGGCTTTCGAACAAGGGAAACCTTTCCCTTTAACCCTAGAAATGGAAGCACTGAAACAGACAGGGAGGGATCTTTTGATGGAAATAAGGAACTGGTTTAGTCAATTATTTATCGCTGCACAGCAAGCTAAGAAGCTGCTTTTCCAGGAGGAAATGGAAGGAAAGCAGTCAAATATATCAATTTTGTTCTAAGCCAAGATCTTTTTCATTAACTGCTGAATTATTACAGGCTGAGCTCACTGTGGAATTGACAAAGCCTACTCTGGTATCGGTCTTTTCTTCCGCCTTGCTTTAAATCTCTCCCTGATGAAAAATGAAGGCCCCCAGAACACTCTTCTCTCAAAGCTGAGTTAGTGTGAGCTGGCTCACAGGTTTTTTAGCCTCCGGCTCACACATTTTTGTCTTCACCCAGGAAGGAGGGCTCCAGAACAAACTGAGCCAAATCACTCACTCACAACCAGTTTGGTGTAGTGGTTTAAGTACGTGGACTTTAATTTGGGGGAACTGGGTTTGATTCCCCACTCCTCCACTTGCGGCTGCTGGATGACCTTGGGCAAGCCATAGTTCTGTCAGAACTGTCCTTGAAAGAGCAGCTTATGTCAGAGCTCTCTCAGCCCCACCGACCTCACAGGATGTCTATTGTGGGGAGGGGAAGGGAAAGGAGTTTGTTAGCCGCTCTGGATGCCAAGTAAAGGGTGGGGACTCTAGGGGGCGGTGCTCATCTCCATTTCCAAACTGAAGGGCCAGCACTGTCTGAAGACATTTCTGTGGTCGTGTGGCTGGCATGACTAAACGCCGAGGCGCACGGAACGCTGTCACCTTCCCACTGAAGTGGTACTTATTTATCTACTTGCAGTTTCTTCCTAGCGTCAGAATCGACTAGCTTTCAAGCAAGAGAAACCTTTACCTTTACTTTACCTTTCTGCTCTGCATGGACCACCACAAACTGCCATGGACCGCGTAAAAAAATCATGGAAGTTCTTGGCAGCTGTTGAGCTTGTGAATGTCTCTTTGTGAACCACAAACCGGCCAAAATCTGTGACAAACTTCAGTTTGCGAGCTAGTCCGTGCCCATCCCTACATGTGCTGCCAAGCTGAGTAGAAAGTTCTGACCTTGATATACCAGTAGTCTGATTCAGTTTAAGGTAGCTCAAAGCGTTCATGTCTTTCTTACAATCACATGAATGTAAATACAGGCAGTGTATACATGATTTCCCTGTAACATGTGAACAGAGCTACTGCCACCCAGTGGGAGAAGGTGGCATAGCGCTGTCAGTACTGGTTTGGGGAATTCCTGGAGGTTTTGGGGGTAGTGCATTGGTAGGGAGGGGTGTGAGGAGGAGAAGGAGCTCGGTTGGGGAGGTAATGCCGTAGAATCCACCCTCCAGAGCAGCCATTTTCTCCAGGGGAGCTGATCTCTGAAATCTGGAGATCAGCTGTAATTCTTTGAGAACTCCAGGCTCCACCTGGAGGTTGGGAACCTGAGGTGTGGCCCACAGTAGTGGCTGCTTCTTCCGGCTTGTGCCATGCTTTCAAAGGCATGCCGACAGCAATGGCATAGTAGAGAAGCGGTATGATTGGGAGCTTCACAAGATGATTATGGGGAGGTGCTGTGGCTCAGAGGAAGAACTTCTGCTTTGCACGCAGAAGGCCCCAGGTTCAATCCCCGGCATCTCCAGTCAAAACAGGACCAGGTAGGAGGTGACCTGAAAGAGCTCGGCCTGAGACCCTGGAGAGCTGCTGCCAGTCTGAGTAGACAAAATTGACCTTGCTGGACCATTGGTCTGATTCAGTATAAGGCACAGGGCTCTTTTTTGTAGCAGGAACATAAGAACATAAGAGAAGCCAATGTTGAATCAGGTCAATGGCCCATCTAGTCCAACACTCCTTTGCATATTAGGTGACACGCCCCTAATGTAGCCAATCCTCCAAGAGCTTACAGAGCTCTTCTTACAGGGGCTACTGCAGGCTCTTGGAGGACTGGGTACATTAGGGGCATGTCGCCTAATATGCAAAGGAGTTCCTGCTACAAAAAGAGCCCTGATAAGGCAGCTTCATGTGTGAGGTCATGTACAATTGTTGGGCCCCAACTGGAGCATGGGCTTCAGTGGAAGAAGAAGAAGAAGAAGAAGAAGAAGAAGAAGAAGAAGAAGGAGGAGGAGGAGGAGGAGGAGGAGGAGGAGGAGGAGGAGGAGGAGGAGGAGGAGGAGGAGGAGGAGGAGGAGGAGGAGGAGGAGGAGGAGGAGAGGAGAAGGAGAAGGAGAAGGAGAAGAAGAAGAAGAAGAAGAAGAAGAAGAAGAAGAAGAAGAAGAAGAAGAAGGAGAAGGAGAAGAAGAAGAAGAAGAAGAAGAAGAGAGGAGGAGGAGGAGGAGAGGAGGAGGAGGAGGAGGAGGAGGAAGAAGAGATTGCATTTATACTCTGCCCTTCACTCGATGTCTCAGAGCGGCTTACAATCTCCTTTCCCTTCCCCTCCCTACAACAGACACCCTGTGAGGCAAGTGGGGCTGAGAGAGCTCCTTCAAGAACTGTCCAGGAGAGAACAGCTCTGAGAGAACTTGTGACTGACCCAAGGTCACCCAGCTGGCTGCATGTGGAGGAGTGGGAAATCCAGGGCTTTTTTTTGCTCTTTCCAGGACTATCCTTGAGAGAACAGCTCTGACAGAACTATGGATTGCCCAAGGTCATCCAGCAGCTGCGAGTGGAGAAATGGGGATTCAAATCCGGCTCTCCCAGATTAGAGTCCGCACTCCTAACCACTGCACCAAACTGGCTACCCTAGTTTCCTGATGCCAGTGTGGGAGTGAGACTTCTCTTGGCTTAGATGTTGGGCCTTTCCTCTGTTTCCTCACTCAAGCTCTTCTTCCTTCTTCCGACTCGCCCTGAAAAGAAACAATCCAGTTCAGTGTCAGAAACACTAAGATGTTTAGATCACGCTATGATTTGGTTCCCTATTGTGGAATATTTAATCGATCAGGGTGAAATCCCTACTACAGTTAATGACTTAAATTTATGGTAAGACGTGAATGTCTCCTTGATTTGAAAAATGTAAACTGATACTGTAACTTTGAAAATGTAATACTCTTTTTAGTAACTCTAACACTCTTTTCGTGTATACTCCAACTTACCTGTTTTGTTAATTGCTATTTTTCTTTTTGCATTTATTAATAAAATGTTATTAAAAAAAAAAGAAACACTAACATGTTACTTTGGGGATTATAGCAGTGGTACAAGAGGGTTTTTTTTTTTTTAGCATTACTTAAAAAAGAACTAATCGAATCTCTGACAGAACTATGACACAGAGAGTCCTCCGCCTTTCTGTGTTATACCTCTGAGGATGCCAGGCACAGCTACCGGCGAAACGTCAGGTCCTACAATGCCAAGACCACGGCCACACGACCCGGGAAATCTACAGCAACTAATAATCTAAACTATTCGTATTTTTGCAAAAAACAGACATGGAGTGCGATCATACATACCGGAAGCCGCAACAGACATGCGATTCCCCCACGGATTAAAGGGACGCGATCAGACAGACACATCTGTCTGGCATCCCGGAGTCATCAGCAGGGCATCGTTTCGTGCCGCAGTAGCAGGGTAAGAAGCTACTGCCGATAACACAGTATTATTGGGAACTGCGGGCACACGGCGGGAAGTACGATCGCGCAAGCACGCGTCATTGCAGGCGGGGCAAACAGCCTCGCTTCCTGCCCGCATTTTCTCCCTTCTGTGTGACCGCAGCCTCGGAGTATCATTATTTACCATTGCATTTTTTAGTCCAACTCTAATTCCAACACCCAAGTTTACAGTCGCCAACTGAGGGAGCTGGGGAAATCGCCGGCGACCACCTACTTGTCCAGATGTTGCTAGGCAACCCTATAATTAGATATCTGTTCCCACCGTACGTTCCGGCAAGTCGAAGTAAAGCCTGGGCTGTAGCTGTCTGTTACTCTGAGATCAAGAATTATTTCGACTGGGGGGCTGACGTAAGAAAACGGTCTCAGCACTTTGAGCGCACGGATTTTCTCTCTCCCCACCAGGGACGAAACTACCGCCTAGGGTCTCCGAAGTCTGGGTTTCTTTAGTCAGCAGAAGCCGGCGGCATCTGTAAGATCTTTGCAACTCAGTTAAGATTTATTTCATGGAGAGAACTCTGCCGGAAAGATAGACTGTTCGGGAACCGGAAAATGACAGAGAAATATCACGTTAGCATCCAGTGACGGGGAAGTCGGCAAGTGAGCAAAAAGGAATATACATTCCATCCTGATTTTTTTCCCTCCAATAAAAAGGGGAGAAAAAATACCCAGTGAACCTGTGCAGGTTCAGGACAAGAATAAAAGGAAAAATTTAGGGGCAGGGAAGAGGCGTGAACTCTGCCGTGCCCTCCCCTGGCACGGCAGGAATTTCCCAACCTGGAGTTGACAACTCTAGATTGATTTGAGCAGGGATCATTTTGTAAAAAAAGAGGTGCAGGAGCTCATTAGCATAACTCATTAGCATAACTTATTTGCATATGCCACACCCTCTGACATCACCAGAAGTGTGGCAGAAGGCAACACCCACCGCTCAGGTTCCACTGGAATGTTTTGGATTGCTAGCTATTGGCGGGGGAGGGGGGCGTGCAGATCTGTCATCGCAGAGGAGGGAGAGCTTGTACCTGAATAAAACTTGGTCTTAAAGCTGCCACTGGACTGTTTCGGATTGCTAGCTATGGGAGGGGGGATGTGCAGATCTGCCCTCACAGAGGAGGGAGAGCTTGTACCTGAAGATGGGCTGGGGGAGGGCTCTGCAACTTATCTGGCTGCTTCTTGCTCCTTGTGGCCCGACTGAGGGTTGCTGGGAGCAGGGGGTGGGGCTTGTTGCATGTGCCCACCCCCTGGGCTCCTTACTGCCAGAGCTCTGCTCCTGTGTGCTCCTGCAGGAAATGACCCCTGGATTTGAGGGAGCAAGAGTCACTGCTTTTTGTTTGGCCCAGGGAGCTGGACCTGATGCGGAGATGCCATCTCTTCAGATAAAGGAAATAGCTTAAACCTCTGAGCGGGTGTCACGGCTCAGGTAGGGTGTCACCTGATGCTGCCACAAATCTGGTTTTAGGATCCTTTGAGAAGGCCCAGAGTACCCTCCCAAGACCTTCAGACCTCCCTTATTTGGCCAAATAATAGATGTAAGGACCAAGCAGAGTAAACAAGGAAAAGGTTTATTTTTACAGGAGGTCAGCCCAATATGGGAAACAAACAAGGTGCAAGAACAATATCAGTAAGGAGGTGAAGAGAAAAGAGACCAAATGCCCTAACGGGTCTAAACTTACTGTCCCAAGTTCACTGTCTCAAGTGGGCCTCAGTCTGCTCACCCTTCCTCTCAGGATGAAGGTCTCTTCCCTGCAGCAGCCTTCCTTCTGGCTCTGCTCTCTTGGAAGAAAAGAACAGCTCTTTTTCTGTACCAGCTCTTTTATTATAAGTCCCCTTTCTCTGTGATTGGCTAAAATTGGCACCAAAACCTCTCAGGGACTTCTGGGAGTTGTAGGCCTGGCTCCTCCCACTGCTAGTTAGGATCCTTGGGCCTACTAGGCCTTTGCTTGCAGCTTCTCATATAGCAGAAATGAGAGAGAAAAAAACACAATGATCGGACAGGGAAAGACTGGGCCTCTCTTTCCTGGTCAGGTGGCAAGTCCAGATACAAGCACAGATCCCAAACAAAACTGCTGGAAGACGTTCTAGTCCAAATGCTTTGAAAAGGGCAAACCCAAAAGGAAGACCTTCAAAGTTCATCGCTTGGTTGTCGCTCACTTTAAGAGAACATAAGAGAAGCCAATGTTGGATCTGGCCAATGGCCCAACACTCTGTCACACAGTGGCCGAAAATACCAGGTGCCATCAGGAGGACCCCCAGTGGGGCCAGGAAACTGGAAGCCCTCCCACTGTTGCCTCCCCCCAAGCACCAAGAATACAGAGCATCACTTTCCCCTGCCCGAGAGCTCCTATCTATACCTTGTGGCTAATAGCCACTGATGGACCTCTGCTCCATATGTTTCTCCAATTCCCTCTTGAGACTGTCCATGCTTGTAGCTGCCACCACCTCCCGTGGTAGTGAATTCCATATGTTAATCACTCTTTGGGTGAAGAAGCACTTCTTTTTATCTGTTCTAACCTGACTGCTCAGCAATTTCATTGAGTGCCCACGAGTTCTTGTGTTGTGAGAAAGGGAGAAAAGTACTTCTTTGTCAACCTGCTCTATCCCATGACATTATTATGATATTACAGACACCTCCCTACGCTGGCCAAACTCCAGGTGGTTCAAGCCACAAATCGACCACAGTGATTTACCAAAGGTACAAACCACCAAAGTTCACTGTGGGTGGGGGGGATTCCATTACAGTTACAGTCAGGACCGTAGCAAAGGGTTGTTGTTTTTTTAGTCGGCGGGCATTTAAATTTCTTAGGGGGAACTGGCTAATCAAATTAAAGGAATACCGGCTCCTTCCCTGCATCCATCACTGCTCAGAAGGGAAGTCGGGGGGCCTTGCCAGTAAGTCAGAGGGCCTAGCCCTGAGATGCCCCGTTGTAGCTATGGGCCTGGTTACAGTTCACAAACATTGCTTCTTTTATTCCTTTATTTTAATTCATGCAAAGCTGCTGCTGGTGCTTCCAAACAACGTCCAAACAACAACAATGGATTTCCTAGGTAAGTATTCCATTTCCTGCAATGCTTTGTCAGGTTGCTTGTTTATATGTGGAGCTGTTTTACAAATAAATTATAATGTGGTTACAATAGGGTTCCCAAGTACTTACCGCGTGGGAGCGGGGGACGCATGCTCCCCGGCCAGACCAGTCCTCCCTGTAACGCACCATGCCGTCGCCAGGAAGTGACACCGGGCAATGCTCTGGCAATGGGGCTGAAAACTCGATGGTACCACTTCCTGGTGACAGCATCATGCGCACGTCTTTCCTTCCCCTGGGGATGATCCTGCCAGGATGTATCCATCCCCCGCCAAAATACGGTAAGTTCTTGGCAAGCCTAGGTTACAACCAATGCTCCCTCTAATCTGTAGAGTTTTTGGAGCTACTGGCATTAAAGTTGTGAGTGAGCTTTTTGGCTGCTGCATTAAATTAGTTTGCTCTGGAGCCCTCCTTCCTGAGCTAAGACAAAAAATGTGTGAGCTGGAGGCTAAAAAAAATTGTGAGAGAGCTCACACTAACTCAGCTTAGAGGGAACACTCATGTTCATTCATTCTTTTTCAAGTGTGAGCAATCAAGGACATGCTTACCACATGCTCTTCACCTCCTACTCTGAATTAATCTTGTGTTTTCCTTCGGCATCTGCTGGCTCTCATTCTTTACTGCCTCCACAGCCACTCACACCTATTACAGCACATTACTATTTCCAAATCTTATTCCAGGCAGCCATCAAAATTATACAAGTGGCTCAATAAATGAAGATCAATCAAGAGCTAAATTTAATCCTTTGGGTGACATCATTAGAAATTTAAAAATAAGCATATAGTTTCTGACATGAGCAGACTTACATATATTTGACCACAGGAATGACAGTTATTAAATTGGTCTATACATTAAGCTAAAGATGTTGGAAAACATGCTCTTCCATCACCACCTCCAGGTGGTGGCTGGAGAGCTCCGATATTACAACTGATCTCTGGACTACAGAAATCAGTTCCCCTGGAGAAAATGGCCACCTTGGAGGATGGAGTCTATGGCATTATGCCCCATTGAAGTCCCTACCTGTTGCGGGTACTAGTCTGGCTGAGGCTGACTACTCCTCAGATGAGGAAGAGGTATGGAGCAACCCAGCCACCTCTGGAGTCAGCCCAGAAGAAGAACCCTCAACAGCACCTGAGGAGGAAGAGTCCCCAGTAGCTGCATAAGAGGTGCAGCCAGAAGGAGAGACCATTCCTGAGCCAGGCCCAGCACCCCCAGTTGCAGACACCCCGAGACCAGACTCTCCGCCTAGTTCTCCCGAGTGCCCCAGACGTAGGGCATGCCAGAGACTGAGTATGCAGGAGCGAAGAAGGAGTGCCAGACTGCAGCTCCTGCAAAGGCAACAGGAGGAGCTGTAAGCCTTTGCAGACTCAACTCCCAGGGAAGGGAGGACCTGCTCAAAAACACTCTATGCACCTGCTTCAGTGCGGCAGCAACTTTGTGTACTCAGACCTGCTCCTGTGTGTGTAGCAGCTGCTCCTTGTCCATGAAACCTGCAACTTTGAATTGACTTCCCGGCTATCTGACCTTTGGCTTACCTTTATTCTGGACTGTGTTTCCAGCTTCCAGTGTGTAGTCTCTGTGGCAACCAGCCAAGACAGCACACTCTCCTCCACAGAGCCCGCCCTCCTCAGGCTTCACTCCAAATCTCCCAATATTTTCCAACCCAAAGCTGGCAATGCCACAGCTCTTTGATGTAGGGCATCTTGGCTTGCCAACCTCCAGGTTGTGGCTGGAGAACTCCCAGATTTACAACTGCTCTCGAGACAACAGAGATCTGTCCTCCTAGAAAAAATGGCTTCCTTGGAGAGTGGACTCCAAGGCATTATACCCTGCTGAGGTCCCTCCCCTTTCCAACCCCACTCTCCTCCAGCTTCACCCCCATATCTCCAGGTATTCCCAAGTGTGAGCCTGAAACCCTAAGGGAAATAAATAGAGAGGTGTCACCAAAAAGCCCGAGAAGGAGAGCAGGAATATTCAGCTGCCTTTTTTGTCCCCAGTTGGATGACCATCAGGTCACAGTCGGAACATGTGGCTAAGCAATAAGAGAAATATCTGCCGCAGTACTTTCATGGCCACCGACCAAATGGTGCAACACAATGAAATGATTTTACTCAATTGTTATAGGCAGCATCTATTTTTCTCTCCCAATATGTTTGGGCTTGGATGCCCCAGACAGTCCCTGCCTTATTCACAGCCCCTGTGCTTCTGGGTGCTGATGGGAAGGCATTTGATGGAATTCCTGTTTGTGAAAAGGAGTGTGGTGGATCGCACGCATTGTGTTCGATGCTCCCTCCAAGCTGTGGATTCTTGTGAACAAAAAATCTACTTTGTGAGCTACTGGCATTAGAGTTATGAGTGAGCAATTTGGCTACCGTGTAAATCAGGGGTGTCAAACATATGGCCCAGGGGCCAGATCAGGCCCACGGAGGACTCCTATCAGGCCCACAGTGGAACTGGCTGTCTTCTGCTTCTTCTTTCAGTTCTACTGCTGCTGCATCAACATAGGTTTGCAGCTTACAGATACACACCTGAACAGCACACTCAAGATTGCAACAGTAATTTAGAGCAAGAGGTGTCAGTTATCGGACACTGTTAGATAAACAAAATATTACAAGAGTGCTAATATTTTAAGCATGGTTTTATTTTAAGTATAAAAACCCCTTTGTGTTTGTGTCCTTTATAAAGTTTATATCTCCACTACCTGGCATTACATTTTATGACACACATGGCCTGGCCCAAGAAGGTCTCATTTATGTCAGATCCAGCCCTCATAACAAATGAGTTCGACACCCTTGGTGTAAATTAATTTGCTCTAGAGCTATCCGTCCTGAGCTAAGACAAAAATGTGTGAGCCAGAGGCTAAAAAACTGTGAGCTAGCTCATACTAACTCAGCTTAGAGGGAACACTGATTGTGTTGTGGATTTATGCAACAATCCAGCAACAGTTCACTTGACAGCAAGACGTCTTGGTACTCAGTATATATTTATTTAGCCATTTATGTCCCAATGGGAACTCAAAGCTGTTACCCAGAGAGGCAGTCTCCACTTAAGTTGGGGGAATTAACTAAAGGAGACAGAGCAAGGGGTGGGTAACTGGGATCTCCACCTATGTAGACCAGGATTGTCCCTATGAGAGTTCTTGGAAATAAGCAGGCAGCTGATCAACTGGTAGGTTTTAAAGAACAGGATAAAACAGAAATGCACTCAATAAACACACACAAGAGCTGACTGAGAAAGGCCAGGAGGAAAGGGGAAAGACTTTTAGGGAAGGGTGATATTTACCGATCCTGAAGAGGTCCGTGGAAGCAGCAAGACAAAGAAAGAAATGGCCAGCATTTTGGAAGGCACAAGAAAGAAGGCCCATATGCTAGTGGGGGTGTGTAGAGGGATTCAAAGGCACATTCATACATCTGAGTCAGCTGGGTGACATACTTATAGGGCGAAACATATCTTGAGGCAAGTTGACTCACTGCCAGAGGACAATGAACTGATGGTTCTACCAGAGGTAGACAAAGAGGAGGGAGAGGTTTGATGGACTGGACTAGAAGGGTAATTGGGAAGGTGAATAGACTTCAGCATTGATTAATCACTGCTTAATCAAGGGTAATAGGTGCAGGGGAAATCAGAAGGGATTATTCTGAGTGAATGAATAGGTCCTGGTTGACCCATTGCCCTAAAGTCATGCATCTCTCCAGGGCAAGGAGGGGGCAGTAGCCAGACAGCCACTCCAACTTGCGTCTTGAAACTAATTTCCCAGTATGATGCCTGGCTGGCATCCATCTTGGTCCATTTTGACCCAAGCAGTGCCCTGCACTTAAGGTATTGGGGAGATGTATAGACTTTAAGCCGGGTAAGTCTTTAACTTATAAATTGCCCCTCTGCCAGATGGAAGCCTCCCATCCAAGTACTAACCAGGGATGACCCTCCATAGTTTCTGAGATATGACCAGCCTGTGCCATCCAGGTCAGGACATAGAATCATAGAGTTGGAAGGGATCTCCAGGGCAATCTAGTCCAACCCCCTGCACAGTGCAGGAAATTCACAAAGACCTCCCCCTCCACAACTGCAGTGACTGCTGTTCCATGCCCAGAAGATGACCAAAAAACCCCCCAAAAACTCCTCCAGGATTGCTTCCTGACTCCAAAGCAGCAATCAGCATTTCCCTGGGCATGTAAGAAAGGGCCATGAGAACTAAGCACCGAGGCAACCCTTCCTGCCCTCCCTCTCGTGATCTGCCTAAGTTCACAGAATCCACATTGCTATCAGATGGCCATCTAGTCTCTGTTGGAAAACCTCCAAAGAAGGAGAGCCCACCACTTCCCAAGGAAGCCCGTTTCACTGAGGAACACCTCTAACTGTCAGGAAGTCCTTCCGAATGTTTAGCCAAAAACTCTTCTGATTTAATTCCAACCCGTCGGTTCTGGTCTGACCTTCCGGGGCAACAGGAAACAACTCCACGCCATCCTCTAGATGACAGCCCTCCAAGATGTATACTATTTAAATGGTGCATACATACATGAATATATACACACAATTTAAATAGTATTTCAAATTGTTTTGTATCTGGGCAGCTCTCAGCATTCAGTGGAACAGCTGGCCGGGTAGCCACTGTGGGGAATTGTCCATCATTTCCTGGCTTGTGTGGATTATGCATTCCTCTGTGTCATTGTGGGCAAGTCCAGTAGCATTTAAAATTAGATGTATCTGAAGTCTCTGTTTTGTGCCTTGGCAAGCTGCAGCATTCACTGTGTCACTGCAAGATCAGGATTTACTGGATCAAACCACTGTCCCCACATATGGTCAGGAAGACGACACTGGACTCAAGTCAGTGTGAATGCGGACCACTTTCCAAATCATCCCAAATCCACAATAAATACCCTGAGCATAAGAAAATGTGGTCACCAACCTCCGGGTGGGTCCTGAAGTTCTCCCAGAACCAGTGTTCCCTGTAAGCCGAGTAAGTGTGAGCTAGCTCACAGTCTTTTAGCCTCCGGCTTACCCATTTTTGTCTTAGCTCAGGAAAGATGACTCCAGAGCAAACTAATCTATGCAGTAGCCAAATCGCTCGCTCACAACTTTAATGCCAGTAGCTCACAGAGTAAAATTTCTGCTCACAAGACTCCACAGCTTAGAGGGAGCATTGCCCAGAACTACAGCTGATCTCCAGACTATAGACATCAGTTCTCCTAGAGGAAAAGGGCAACTTCACAGGGTCCCCATGGAGCTCCCTCCCTTCCCAAGCTGGAGCTGGCAAACCTATCAGGAAGAAAACTTCCTTGTCAAAGTCCTGCTTTAGGAACTGCTAGCTTGGGTTCCACGGTAGCTTTATGAAATGCCCACAATAGGGGCGTTCTTGTTACTCAAATAGGCAGTCTCCTAATTAGTTGGGGGAATTAGTTTTAAGGAGACAGAGCAAGAGGTGGTAACTGGGATTCTCCACCAATGTTCACAGGGATTTTTCCCTTAGAGAATTCTTGAAATACACCAGTCAAATGTTCAGGAATAGGAGGGCAAAACACACAAACAAACGCACTGAAAACACACAAACTAGCTAAGGAAAAATTAGAGAGGAAATGAGAGAAAGTGATTTCGGGGAAAGCTATAGTTACCAGTATTGAAGGATGAGGTTCACAGAGGCAGCAGCGAAATGACCAGCATTTCACAGAGCAAAGAAGAGAAGGCCCAAACAGATTTGGGGGAGTGAGGTATGATGTCAAAGAACACACACTGCTATGGAGCAGTGCTACAATTATAGGGGAAAATGTTCCCTGGGGCAGTCTGATGTGCCCCCCAAAACAATAACTTGATTTTTTTTTTTCCAGAGGTGAACATTGGTTTGGGAGAAGTCTGTTGGGTGGACTGAGGTGGACAATAGGTGCTAATGGTGCTTGATGATCCCCTAAATACCGAATGGGAAAAGCTACCAGGTTTTGTGAATAATATTAAGAGTTGCTTAATTAGGGTAAATGGGCAAGGGGAAGCGAAGCTGGGTATGGCTGCAGTTAATCCAAGGTGAGGGGGTAGTTTTCTGGGGAGACCCATTGTCCTAAATTATGCATCTCTCTAGGATGGGGAGGACGTTGTTAGCTGGCCAGTTGTTCTTTCCCATACCTCTAAACTATATGTCCAGACTTCTCCCTGGCTGGCATCCATTTTATGTCAGTTTTGGACCAGACAGTGTGTATGTGTGTATGGAAGAGTGTTTATGATTTTGCTAGCTATAAACTGCCCCTCAGCAAGTGGAGGGATCTGACTGCTAACACTCTATAAGGGCGTGCTTTTGGCTTATGATATCTCTCTGGCATAGCTAGCTTCTGGGTATTGTAATATCCACGGTTATTTTTGGGCAGGAACGCACAGGAACGGAGTTCTGGCTGGCTCCCAAGTTGGCCACGCCCAGCAGGAACTCATTAGCATAATAGGCCACACCCAACAGCAGAAACTCATGAGGATGGGCTACATTAGGGGTGTGTGGCCTAACATGCAAAGGAGTCCCTGCTCCCAAAAAAGCCCTGGGTGTTGACAACAAACAAGGTAAACAGAATAAGAAGCAAAAGGTGGGTGTGGCTGGATGGCCACACTTCTGGTAACACGGGGGTGTGGCCTAATAGGCTAATGGACAGTGCTGTCAGGGGTGTGGCCTAATATGCTAATAGATTTCTGCTGTTGGGTGTGGCCTATTATACTAATGAGTTCCTGCTGGGCTTTTTCTACAAAAAAAAGCCCTGGTAATATCTGATGTCATTTGTAGAGCTTCTGCTGTTTTCAGGTTGGAATTAGATTGGTGTTATATACTCTGTATTATTCAAATGACTATACAGGATTCTATTGGTTATTTACTAGGCTATTTTTGTTACCTATTTTAATCTTAATTGTTCTAAACTGCTTTGAGCTCTCACCCGAAGGGAAGCGGCATTAAAATGGAAATAAATGAAGTAAGTAAATCGCTCACAAAACAGTAGTTAACCGTTCAGCTGGCAAAGTGTTGAAGTATTTCTAGAAGCTTGAAAGGAATCCTGAGAATCTATCATGGGGCCACAGTCCCCGATTTAATCCCCGGCATCTCCAGTTAAAAGGATCAGGTAGTACCCAGTTTGGTGTAGTGGCTAGAAGCGCGGACTCTAACCTGGGAGAACCAGGTTTGATTCTCCGCTCCTCCACATGCAGCTGCTGGTGTGACCTTGGGTCAGTCACAAGTTATTTTAGAGCTGTTCTCTCAGGCACAGTTCTCGAAAGAGCTCTCTCGGCCCCACGTACCTCACAGTGTGTCTGTTGTGGGGAGGGGAAGGGAAAGGGATTATAAGCCACTCTGAGACTCCTTCGGGTAGTGAAGGGCGGGGTATAAATCCAATCTCCTCCTCCTCCTCTTCTTCCTTCTCCTTCTTAAGTGTGCAGACTCTAATCTGGGAGAACCGGGTTTGATTCCCCACTCTTCCACTTGCACCTGGCTGGATGACCTTGGGCAAGCCGTAGTTCTGATAAGAGCTGTTCTTGAAAAACAGCAGTTTCTGTCAAGCGCTCTCTCAGCCCCACCTACCTCACAGGGTGTCTGTTGTGGGGAGGGGAAGGGAAAGGAGTTTGTAAGCCGCTCCGAGACACCTTTGGGTAGTGAAGGGCAGGGTATAAATCCAAGCTCCTCCTCTTCCTCTTCCTCCTCCTCTTCCTCCTTCTTCTTCTTTCCACTCAGGGTATCCTTGAGTGAATTTGGGCTCAAGCGACCTTTGCATAGACACTTCTAATCCCCTGACGTTGCACGGTAGCACCATCCATT
The DNA here is from genome assembly GCA_029375565.1 of Gekko gecko. Classification (NCBI taxonomy): domain Eukaryota; kingdom Metazoa; phylum Chordata; class Lepidosauria; order Squamata; family Gekkonidae; genus Gekko; species Gekko gecko. The sequence goes on along the minus strand of JAPDNY010000003.1, from coordinate 6,623,344 downwards.
ATTTTTCCAGGACCACCATTACATGTCTTTCATTGATAGCCGACACAATCTTACATCCCCCCCCCCATAATTCCTTATATCGTTATTTTACATTTACTCTCTGTCTGGCACTGGCGGGGAGACGATGTCGGCAGAAGTTCAGACCAGATGAGTTCTTGGCACAGAGAGAAAAAGAGAGAGGAGATATTTTTGGCATGGAGAAGGGAGGGGGGATTTCAGGGCTTTGTACAGTTTGCAGATTAAAAAGAGAGGGACGGTGGCTTTGATGGAGGGATTTGGGGGGACTGAATGAATCGCGACGACTTCCGTATCAGAGATACCAGCCAGTCTCTCTCTCTGTGTGTATCTCTCTCTCTTTCTCCCTTCCTCCATCCCTCCCTCTCTCTCTCATTCTTTTTGGCCATGCATAAACATGCTCAGACTTGGCGCTGTGATAAAGGATTTCAAGCTATATTTGTGATCAAAGGGATTTTTTTAAAAAAAAAAGACAGCTCTCCAGATGGGGGGGTGGGGATGCTCATATCTCAAGCCATCTTCTTGTTTCTGAAAACAAGCAAATGGAAAATGGTAGCGAACATTTGCGATTTGTGCGTGAGCCCGCAGTGGGCCCATTTGGTGATTTTTGACTGGACTTAATGGTCTTATGGACCCCTTCTCCCCCCTTTAGACTGCAATCTACACTTCACATGTGAGGCCCCTGCCTACTTTCGGAGGGAACCTGGTAAGCCCCAAACTGGGACCCTGACGGTCCCAGTTGTGTATGAACCCGTGGTGACTGAAGTTAGAATCATAGAATCATAGAGTTGGACGGGACCTCCAGTGGTCATCTAGTCCAACCTCCTGCACGATGTAGGAAATTCACAAATACCCCACCACCACCCACAGTGACCCCGGCTCCAGGCCCAGAAGATTGCACAAACAGCAAAGGCCCGCGGAGCAAAAAAGCTGTTAAAATCAACAAGGTGCAACTCCGAAAAAGGGCTGCCTACCCAAGAGTCCCACTAAATATGCAAATGTACAGCCATAAATAACACTGATAACCATATCATGACCATTATAACATAGCAATCAATTGTAATAACAGTGTCATACAAAACTGACAAGATACAAATGGTCAGTAGACCAAGTAGTACATACAAACAGAGTAATCAAGATAAGGAACAATAACAATGTGGAAGCAAAGATTTATGGTAGCCAGTAAGAGCAATAACTGCCCATAATGGCAAAACAAGGTCCCGGTACAACTCCCTTGTTTCTTGAGTTCTCTTTCTCAGTTGCTGTAAACCTCAAAAGTTCTGTATTGGATGCAATAATGCAAGGGCTTTTACAATCTCCCTTGATGTGAACCTCCTGGTCTCCCGTCCAGGATGATACAATCAGTAAGGAACAAATACCCCACAACCAGTGCGGTACAGCCTGCTACAAACTCAACAGCGGAGTTGTTTGGTTGCTGTAGATTTTCCGGGTTGTGCGGCCGTGGTCTTGGCATTGTAGGACCTGACGTTTCGCCAGTAGCTGTGACAGGCATCCTCAGAGGGATCACAAAGGGAGATAGAGTACTCTCTGTGTTTGTATGTACTACTTGGTCTATTGACAACTCGTATGTTGCCAGTTTTGTATGACACTGTCATTACAATCGATTACTCAGTTATAACGGTCATGATATGGTTGCTGCTGTTATTTACGGTTGCATACTTGCATATTTAGTGGGAGTCTTGGGCAGGCAGCCCTTTTTCGGACTTTCACCTTGTTGATTTTACCCTGCCCAGAAGATGGCAAAGAAACCCTCTCCAGGATCCCCGTCCAAACTGGCCTGGAGAAAAATTGCTTCCCGACATCAAAATGGCGATCAGCATTTCCATGCGTGTGCAAGAAAGGGCCACGAGAACTAAATACTGATACAACCCTTCCTGCCCTCCCTCTCGCGACCTGCCCATGTTCACAGACTCAGCACTGCTGTCAGATGGCCATCTAGCCTCCGACAGTGATTCTGTGAGCGTAGGCCGATTTTGTTGTTGAAGTACTTGTGGAAGTAGCAGGGGCGAGTGGATTTGCGTTCCAGAATTTATACCTTGTGTTCCAATCCCGTTTGCCGCACCTTTCAGTCCCTTCTCTTCATGTCCATCTTTTCTGTTCTCTCTTTTCTCTTACCGTGGCCTACATCTATCTTGGTAAAACACAACGAGAGCTAGTGTGGTATAGTGGTCAGAGCCCGCTCTGTGGCCTTGGGCCGGTCGCATACTCTCTGCCTGGCCTACCTTATAGGTTTAGAGGGTAGCCACGTTGGTCTGCAGGGTGATAATTAATTATCCTATGACATTGTGTGTGGAATACCCAGGAGATCCTAAGATTGCCTGGCAGCCAGAAGTTCTAGCTCTTTTAGTGTTACGCACCGCTAGGTGGCGAGATGGGCTCTGCAGAAAACCAGCTAGGTTTCAGTCCCGTAGCACCGTAGAGACATAGGAACGTATGAAGCTGCCTTATACTGAATCGAACCATCGGTCCATCTCAATGTCAGTATTGTCTAATCAGACTGGCAGCGGCTTTCCAGGGTCTCAGGCAGAGGACTTTCACATCACCTGTTGCCTATTCTTCTTTAACTGGAGGCACAGGAGATTGAACTGGGGACTTTCTGAATGCCAAGCAGATGCTCTATCACTGAGCCACAGCTCCTCCTCCAATGAGATTTTCAAGGTTCAGTGCCCCCGTTGTCAGACACCCTTCTGATGAAGGGAGCGTTGAGCCAATTTGGTGCAGTGGTTAGGAACCTGGACTCTAATCTGGGGGAACTGGGTCCATTGGTCAATTTCCCACTCAAAGCTGCGTGGTTGCAATTTGACCCGTGGCTTCGCCCAATTTTCCCCACAGTTTTGTGAGCCTCAAAAAACAGGATCACAAAACCATGGGGGAAATCAGGCAAAGCCATGGGCCAAAATGCGGCCACGCGGCTTTGAGTGGGAAATTGTCCAATGGAAATGGGGCAAAGGGAGGCGTGACGGTGGCACGGCTCTTGAGCAAAATCAGTCTTGGACTCCAACCTTCTCACCATCCTGGTTGCCCTCTTCCGGACACGCTCGAGCTTGTCAACATCCTTCCTAAAGTGCGGTGCCCAGAACTGGACACAATACACCAGGTGAGGCCTGCCCATAGCAGAACAGAGCGGAACTACCACCTCCTGTGATCTGGACACAATGCTTCTGTTAATGCATCCTAAGATTGCATTAGCTTTCTTCGCAGTCACATCACACTGCAGGCTCATGTTGAGCTTGTGATCAACCAGAACACCTAGATCCCTTGTGATGTTTTCCCACTGTCTACATGAGTCAAGAATTATGTTAGCTCCTTCAGATGCCCATTGGGAAGAGGAGGAGGAGGAGGAGATTGGATTTATACCTTGCCCTTCACTACCCAAAGGAGTCTCAGAGCGGCTTACAAACTCCTTTTCTTTCCCCTCCCCACAACAGACACCCTGTGAGGTAGGTAGGGCTGAGAGAGCTCTGACAGGAACTGCTCTTTTTCAAGAACAGCTGTGCCAGAACTATGGCTTGCCCAAGGTCATCCAGCAGGTGCAAGTGGAGGAGTGGGGAATCAAACCTGGTTCTCCCAGATTAGAGTCCGTTCATGGGGTATGAATGGAGGACATTGATAAATACATAAATATTAAAACAGTTGCCACTGATAGAAAAGTCTCTCGTTGCCAAGGAATTTGGTCCGAGAAGGTGCAATCCTATTTCATTTTTAATTGTGCGTGGAAGCACCCCATTGTCATGCGAGTCTTTATTCTTTGAGCTGCCAGGTTTCATTTTCTCATCTTCAACCTTGTCTGAGCGTAATTCCCAAACCTCCTCTTGCCCCCTGTCTAATGAAAAACCACCCCTTCTAAATTGTCCTGGTTGTTAAACAGATGCGGGAGATCCTCTCTAACCCTCATATTGGATTCCTAATGTGTAATTTTAACCATTAACCTCTTTCTCTTGTGCAATGAAAGGGACCGTTTAGGGAGTAGAGCTGGGTTGTTAAGTAAAAACAGCTCTTGGGGCAAATTAGTATCTCCAAAGATAATAACTTGAGCCTTCCGAATCGTTTCTGTACAAACCCCAATGAAGGCAAAAATCTTTTCATTCGCTCGAGATGTAACGTCATGGCTTCCACACTATTGACAATGTGATACATATGCATGTTTGGAGAAATCAACAGCCCAACTCTGAGGGTGCCTGTAAAGAACTGCACCTATAATACCCAGTTTTTGACATTTAAATTATCATCATCATCAACAACATCATTGAATGTTAGAGTTAGAAGGGACCTTAGAGGTCATCTAGTCCACCCCCTGCACTCTGCAGGAGCATAGCCGAAAAGAGAGCCCTACATACCTACAACATACCCAAGAGATGGTCGTCCAGCCTCCGCTTGAAAATGTCCAGCGAAGGAGCATCCACCACCTCCGAAGGCAGACTGTTCCACTGCTCCACTGCTCAGCCACTCTTACAGTTAGGAAGTTTCTCCTGCTTTCTAGCTGGTAACGACTCCCCTGTATTTTTCACACATTAGATCTAGTCTTGCAATCCAGAGCAAGAGAGAATAGATCTGCTCCATCTTCTACATGACAGCCCTTCACATACTTGAAGACTGCCATCATGTCCCCTCTAAGCCTTCTCTTTCCTAGGCTAAACAGACCCAACTCTTTCAGCCTTTCCTCATAAGACGTGGATTCCAACCCTCTCACCATGCTGGTTGCCCTCTTCTGGACACGCTCGAGCTTGTCAACATCCTTCCTAAAGTGTGGTGCCTAAAACTGGACACAGGACTCCAGGTGAGGCCTGACCATAGCAGAATAGAGCAGAACTACCACCTCCCATGATCCCGACACAATACTTCTGTTAATGCATCCTAAGATTCCATTAGCTTTCTTCACAGCCACATCGCACTGCAGGCTCATGTTTAGCTTGTGAGGAAGAAGAAGAGAAAAAGAGATTGGATTTATACCCCACCCTTCACCACCCAAAGGAGTCTCAGAGTGGCTTACAAACTCCTTTCCCTTCCCCTCCCCAGAACAGACACTCTATGAGGAAGGTGGGGCTGAGAGAGCTCTGACAGAAACTGCTCTTTTTCAAGAACAGCTGTGCCAGAGCTTGTGACTGACCCAAGGTCACAACAGCAGCTGCAAGTGAAGGAGTGGGGAATCAAACCCGGTTCTCCCAGATTAGAGTCCGTGCACTTAAGCACTACACCAAACTGGAGATTTGATCAACCAGAACACCTAGATCTCTTTCACATGCACTGCTGTCAAGCCAAGTCCCTCCCATTCGATATCTGTAACTTTGATTTTTTTGTATCTAGGTGTAAGACTTTGCACTTATCTCTACTGAATTTCATTTTATTAGTCTCAGCCCACTGTTTCAGCCTATCTAGATCATTTTGAATCCTGACTCTGTCTTCTTCAGAATTAATAATCCCACCCAGCTTTGTGTCATCTGCAAATTTGATAAGCATCCCCTCTATGTCTTCCTCCAGGTCATTTATAAAAACATTGAACAACACCGGACCCAGGACCGAGCCCTGTGGCACTCCACTCCAGACTTCCCTCCAAGTAGATGCAGAGCCATTTACAAGCACTCATTGGGTATGATTTTTCAACCGACCATGAATCCATCCAATGGTTGCACCATCCAGCCCACACTTAACCAGTTTATCCTCAAGGATATCATGAGAAACTTTGTCAAATGCTTTACTGAAATCTAGATACACTATATCCACAGTATTGCCAGAGTCAACCATTTTAGTAACTCTGTCAAAAAAAGAGATAATGTTGGTCAGGCATGACTTATTCTTGATAAACCCATACTGGCTACTACCAATTAACTCATTCTGTTCAAGGTGCTCACAGACAGAGCATTTGATAATCTGCTCTAGAATCTTTCCAGGTATTGATGTCAAGCTGACAGGCCTGTAATTTCCCGGGTCCATCTTTTTTCCCTTCTTGAAGATTGGGATAACATTTGCTCTTCTCCAGTCTTCTGGCACAACACCGGTACTCTGGGACATCTCAAAGATTAGAGCCAGAGGCTCTGAAATAACATCTGCAATTTCTTTTAGCACCCTGGGATGCAAGCTATCTGGCCCTGGAGATTTTAAAGTATTTAAGGTGGCTAGATGCTCTATAACCATTTCCTTACTTACTCTGGGCTGGCAGTTCTTCCTTCCTTCCTGCATTTTTCAGTTTGTATGCAGCTCGCCTTACGGTTAAAGACTGAGGCAAAGTGAGAATTGAGTAATTCCGCTTTGTCTTCATCCCTTGTTAAGGCCTGACCGTCTTCCCCTAGCAATGAGCTTACCCCATCTCTGTTCTTCTTTTTGCTCTGAACATAGGCATAGAATTTTTTCTTGTTATTTTTAGCATCCCTCGCAAGCCTCAGCTCCATCTGCGCTTTAGCCTTTCTGACACGATCCCTACAGATTCGAGCCTGCTTCTTGTACTCACCCTCAGTAATCTGACCCTCCTTCCATTTCCTGTACATTTCCCTTTTTAGCCTCAGCTCTTCAAAGAATTCCTTATTCAGTCATCTCGTCTTCATTACCCGTCTCCCACCTTTCTTTCTTACCCGAACGGTTTGGGATTGTGCCTTAAGCACTTCATTTTTCAGCATCACCCATCCTTCCTGTGCAGATTTCCCCCTCACCATTTCCAGCTACGGGATCCTACCTAATATTTTTTTTGAGTTTTTTGAAATCAGCTTTCCTGAAATCCAGGATATGAGTCCTACTATGTCCTGGTTTCACATCCTTCACTATGTCAGATTCCAAGCTGACATGGTCACTATTCCCCAAGGATCCCACAACATTCACTTCATCAACTAGTTCTTCCCTGTTAGTCAGAATTAAATCTAGGATAGCAGATCCTCTGGTTCCCACCTCCACCTTCTGAGATATGAAGTTGTCCACAAGACTATTCAAGAATCTACAGGATGCCCCATGTCTAGCAGAGTTAGATTTCCAGCAAATGCATTATCCAGTTCCTCCAGTTGGTTCGGAGGTCTGTAGTATACCCCCACAACAATATCCCCTTCCCCCTGCCCAGCTCCGTCCTTACCCACACACTTTCAACAAGGCAACTCTCGGAATCCTGAATTTCAGAGCAAGTGTATTCATTCTTGACATATAATGCCACCTCACCGCCTTTTTTGTTTATTCTGTTCCACTTGACCAAGGTATATCCTTCAATCACTGTGCTCCATATCTGAGACTCATCTCACCAAGTCTCAGTGATACCTATCAGATCATACTTACTCTCCAATATTTGAAGTTCAAGTTCCTCCTGTTTATTTCCCATACTCTGTGCATTAGTATAAAGACATCTCAGATTACAGACATCCTTTCCTACCGTAGGTTCCTTTGATTTTACCTGAAAAATACTGAACTGCATTAGAACATAAGAGAAGCCAATGTTGGATCAGGCCAATGGCCCACCCAATCCAACACTCTGTCACACAGTGGTCAAAAATACCAGGTGCCATCAGGAGGTCCACCAGTGGGGCCACGAGATGTATCTTTGTAACTGCAGATGTATCTGTGCAGGATTCTTGCTGTACCAAGCAACACTGTCTTGTGGAGCTGAGCTGGTGTTATTTGTTCAATGCCCAGAATGCCCAGGCGTTTCTTGAGACTTCTAGGCACTGCTCCAAGGGCTCCAGTGGCAACTGGCACTGTGGTAACCTTCTTCTTCCAGAGGAACTCTAACTCTATTTGCAGGTCATGGTATTTTGTGATCTTCTCCTGTTCTTTCTTTTCTATTCTGCTGTCTCCTGGGATTACAGTGTCTATGATCCAAACCCTATTTCTCTTTTCCCCCTCTGTGACTGTGATATCAGGGATGTTATGTTTGTAATCAGAAGCCCAAAAGAATCTTCACCTCTTCATTGTCCATGGTCTTGGCTGGTTCATGCTCCTGTGAATTTCTGCCTGATGGTAAGCCTGACTTCTTACAAAGACTCCAGTGCAACACAGCCGCAACTCTATCATGACATTCTTGTTTGTTTGTTTGTTTGTTTTGTATTTTTTATATGTGCATGTGACGGTGTGTGTGTGCACCTGGAAGTCATGGTGCCCTCTGGTGACTGACCCCTACTGGGAGCCTGGAGGATATTCAGAGAGGTGGCTGAGTAAAGCCTGCCCCCGCCTCCCGACTGCTGGTATTCCAAGGAGGTCTCCCATCCAAGTACTTGCCAGGGTCGACCCTGCTTAGCTTCCAAGATCTGACAATCCCGGGATATGGGGGTGGGCCTCGAGGAGGGCAGAATTTGGGGAGACGAAGGACCTCGGTGCAGTTCAAAGCCATAGAATCCACCCTCCAAAGCAGCCATTTTCTCCCGGGGAACGTTGTAATCTGGAGATCCATTGTCATGGAGGTCTCCGGGCCCCGGCTGGAGGTTGGCAGCCCTACCAGCTGAAGAAAAAATTGGGTTCTGGGTTCAACCCTATTTTTTTTTTCATTGCAAAAAAGCACATTGCGTGGTGGCATGTCAGTGCGTCGTGTTTATTTATTTAAAGATGTACATCCCACCTTTCCCTATGGCTCAAGGCAGTAGACGGATCCAAATTTAAAAGATAAAGAATAGAGTAAGACCCCCAAATAACATCCCTTACCCACACAGACACACAAATCAGACCCTTGGCCCATCAAAGTCAGTATTGTCTACTCCATGGGTGTCAAAGATGTGGCCCAGGGACCGGATCGGGCCCCCGGAGGGCTTCTCTCAGGCCCACAGTGGAACGGGCTGTCTTCTGCTTCTTCGTCCAGTTCTGCTGCTGCTGCGTCATCGTAGCTTTGCAGCTTACAGATACACACCTGAACGGCACACTCAAGATTGCAACAGTACAGACATTTTGATGCAATAATTCAGAGCAAGAGGTGTCAGTCATCGGACGCTGTTAAAGAAACAAGATATTGCAGGAGTGCCAATGCTGTAAGCCTGTTTTTATTTTAAATTAAAAAAAACCCAACCCTTTGTGTTTGTGTCCTTTATAAAGTTTACATCCCCGCTACCTGGCATTACATTTTATGACACACACGGCCCGGCCCAACAAGGTCTCATTTATGTCAGATTTGGCCCCCAGAACAAATGAGTTCGACACCCCTCGTCTACTCAGACTGGCAGCCATGCACCAGGGTCTCAGGCTGAGGTCCTTCACATCACCTACTGCTAGATCTTTGAGCTGAAGATACCAGGGATTGAACCTGAGACCTTCTGAGTGCCAAGCAGATGCTCTACGACTGAGCCCCAGCCCCTCAAAATACCCATGTTATTTAGCAGAAATGTCTTCCAAGTAGGAAGCGTTAAGATCCAAGTACGATTCCAATCCAGTGCGCATTATTGTTTGGGAGTAAGTCAAACTGAAGGAGCTGCGGTGGCTCAAGTGGTTAAGACGCTGAACTGCAGGCTGTGGAAGGTCAGTAGTTCAGCAGTTCGAGACCCGAGAGTGCCGCATGACGGAGTGAGCTCCGTCTCTGGTTCCAGCTCCTGCCAACCTAGCAGTTCGAAAGCAAGAAATTGCAAGTAGATAAATAGGTACCGCTTTGGTGGGAAGGTAACAGCGTTCCGTGCGCCTTGGTGTTTAGTCATGCCGGCCACGTGACCACGGAAACGTCTTTGGACAGCGCTGGCTCTTCGGCTTTGAAACGGAGATGAGCACCGCAACCCTAGAGTCGGATTCGACTGGCTTTCGAGCAAGGGAACCTTTACCTTTACCTAAGTCAAACTGAATTCAGTCAGACTTACTTCCAAGCAATGCTCCCCCTACGCTGTGAAGTCTTTTGAGCAAAAATCCTACTTTGTGAGCTACTGGCATAGAAGTTGCGAGCGAGAGATTTGTCTACTGCATAAATTAGTTTGCTCTGGACCCCACCCTTCCTGAGCCAAGACAAAAATGTGTGAGCCGGAGGCTAAAAAACCGTGAGCTAGCTCACACTAACTCAGCGTAGAGGGAACATTGCTTCCAAGTAAAGAAGAATGATAAAAGAGTTGGCTTCCCTATGAAGAAAGGTTAAAGCACTTGGGGCTCTTTAGCTTGGAGAGACGATGACTGAGGGGTGACATGATCGAGGCTTACAAGATGATGCATGGGATAGAGCAGGTAGAGAAAGAAGTACTTTTCTCCCTTTCTCACTATACAAGAACTCATGGGCACTCCATGAAATTGCTGAGCAGTCAGGATAGAATGGATAAAAGGAAGTCCTTCTTCACCCAAAGGGTGATTAACACATGGAATTCACTGCCACAGGAGGGGGGGGCAGCTACAAGCATGGACGGCTTCAAGTGGGAATTGGATAAACATCTGGAGCAGAGATCTATCAGTGACAATTAGCCACAAAGTATAGATAGGAACTCTCATTCTGGGGCAAGTGATGCTCTGTATTCTTGGTGCTTAGGTGGGGGGGGGGGCAACAGTGGGAGAGCTTCTAGTGTCCTGGCCCCACTGGTGGACCTCCTGATGGCACTGGTATTTTTGGCCACTGTGTGACACAGAGTTGGACAGGATGGGCCATTGGCCTGATCCAACATTGGCTTCTCTTATGTTCTTAACAGTGAGAGGGCTTCTAGTGTTCTGGTCCCACTGGTGGACCTCCTGATGGCCCCTGGTATTTTTGGCCACCGTGTGACACAGAATTGGACTGGATGGGCCACTGGCCTGATCCACCATTGGCTTCTCTTATGTTCTTAACAGTGAGAGGGCTTCTAGTGTCCTGGCCCCACTGGTGGACCTCCTGATGGCCCCTGGTATTTTTGGCCACTGGGTGATGCAGAGTTGGACTGGATGGGCCATTGGCCAGACCAAACATTGGCTTCTCTTATGTTCTTAACAGTGGGAGGGCTTCTAGTGTCCTGGCCCAATGGTGGACCTCCTGATGGCCCCTGGTATTTTTGGCCACTGTGTGATGCAGAGTTGGACTGGATGGGCCATTGGCCAGACCCAACATTGGCTTCTCTTATGTTCTTAACACTGGGAGGGCTTCTAGTGTCCTGGCCCAATGGTGGACCTCCTGATGGCCCCTGGTATTTTTGGCCACTGTGTGATGCAGAGTTGGACTGGATGGGCCATTGGCCAGACCGAACATTGGCTTCTCTTATATTCTTAGCAGTGAGAGGGCTTCTAGTGTCCTGGTCCCACTGGTGGACCTCCTGATGGCCCCTGGTATTTTTGGCCACTGTGTGATAGAGTGTTGGACTGGATGGGCCACTGGCCTGACCCAACATTGGCTTCTCTTATATTCTTAACAGTGGGAGGGCTTCTGGTGTCCTGGCCCCACTTCTGGACCTCCTGATGGCCCCTGGTATTTTTGGCCACTGTGTGACACAGAGTTGGACTGGATGGGCCACTGGACTGACCCAACATTGCCTTCTCTTATGTTCTTAACAGTGGGAGGGCTTCTAGTGTCCTGGCCCCACTGGTGGACCTCCTGATGGCCCCTGGTATTTTTGGCCACTGTGTGACACAGAGTTGGACTGGATGGGCCACTGGCCTGATACAATATGGGCTTCTCTTACCTTCTTATGTTCTTAAGAGCAGAGTCACTTGGGGAAGAAACAAGAATGCTAGGAAACATTGGAGGCAGCAGGAAAAGGGGAAGACCCAACATGAGATGGATCGACTCCATCAAGGGGGTGACGGATCTTCCGTTTCCAAGACCTGAGCAAGGCTGTTAATGATGGGACATTTGAAGGGTCACCATAAATCAGAAGCAACCGGGTGACCCTCAACACACACACAAAGAAACATGCCTATAGTCAGATGGCAAACCTCATCCAATAAGCATTCACGGATATTATTTTCGCCGTTGGTTACTGTGGTGTGGCGATAAATGCAGACGAGAAGATCCTCGGTAATGTTTGCGCCTGTGAATTATTGTGAGGAATTAGGCTAAATTCATAAGAGATTAATCGCGTGCCGAGGTGCTGAAAGAAGAGAGAACAGCCGAACAAAGGGAAGAGTTGCCTAATCACAGAGTTTAAAGTCATTTGTGGGGGGAAAAATGGGAGTTTGATGCGGCTTATAAAGGAACTCTAAAGTGTCAGAATTAGGGCATGTGTGAAAAGAGTGAGGGGACTTCTAAGGGAAGCACATTCTTTTGATGTGGAAGGGTTAGCGGATTTTCCTTGCCTTCAGACAAAGCATCCGTTAGGGAGGATTAGGGGGATGCTAATGAGCTTGATTTCCCCTCATTGTGATATTTTCTGCTTTGGAAAGCCGGCTAAAGAGAGACTTGTAATAATGAAATGACTGCCCTGTTAAAGGCATTATAGGGCATGTTGTGACATAGGCATTGTACTAAAGAAGTTGAGTATTTCCTAAGCACGTGTGTGTGTGTGGGGGGGTGTTTGATGTAGTGGTTAAGAGCGCAGACTCTAATCTGGGAGAACCAGGTTTGATTCCCCACTCCTCCAAATGCAGCTGCTGGTGTGACCTTGGGTCAGTCACAGGTTCTCTCAGAGCGGTTCTCTCAAGAGCAGTCCTCCAAAGAGCTCTCTCAGCCCCACCTACCTCACAGGGTGTCTGTTGTGGGGAAGGGAAGGGAAAGGAGATTGTAAGCCGCTCTGAGACCCTGAGTGAAGGGTGGGGTATAAATCCAATTTCTTCTCCTTCTTCTTAATCTGAGAGCCAGTTTGGTGTAGTGGTTAAGTGCGCTGACTCTAATCTGGGAGAACCGGGTTTGATTCCCCACTCCTCCACTTGCACCTGCTGGATGACCTTGGGCAAGCCATAGTAGAGAGGAAAACAACAACTGTGACGTGTTACGTCACAAAAGTCTCCACAGACTGAAAGTCTGAAAGTCTCTTGTTCCAAAATTGTGTGCATAGTTCTGATAAGAGCTGTTCTCGAAAAAGAGCCATTTCTGTGAAGAGCTCTCTCAGCCCCGCCTACCTCACAGGGTGTCTGTTGTGGGGAGGGGAAGGGAAGGGAGTTTGTGAGCCACTCTGAGACTCCTTTGGGTACTGAAGGGCGGGGTATAAATCCAATCTCCTCCTCCTCCTCCTCCTCTTCTTCTTCTTTGTCTTCGTCTTCTTTGTCTTCTTCTTCGCCTTCTTTGCCATCAAGTTGCTTCTGATTTATGGTGACCCTGTCAATTAATGACCTCTGTAATGTTCCATCATTAACTGCCTTGCTCAGACCTTGCAGACCGAGGGCCCTTGTGGTTTCCTTGATTGGGCAAATCCGTCTCCTGCCGAGTCTTCCTCAGCCTCCTCCTGCACCTCTGCCCTGCCACCACCCTGGCCCCCTACCTGCTCGAGGCCATGCGCATCCTCCACGCCACCTTCTTTGACCCACGAGCAGCCACGCGCTTTCCTGCACTTGCCGGCCATCCAAAAGAATCCAGTGGCACCTTTAAGACCAGGGTTTATTCAGGTACAAGCTCTCCCTCCTCTGTGAAGGCAGATCTGCATGCTCCGCCCCCCCATAGCTAGCAATCCAAAACAGCCCAGTGGAGCTTGAGAGGTGGGTGTTGCCTTCTGACATGCTTCTGGTCAGGGGGTGTGGCATATGCAAATAAATTATGCTAATGAGCTCCTGCACCTCTTTTTCTACGAAATGACCCCTGCCTCTTGCTCTGAATTACTGCAGCAAAATGTCTGCGCTGTGGCAGTCTTCAGTATGCTGTTCAGGTGTATGTCTGTAAGCTGCAAACCTACGATGACGCAGCAGAAGCAGCAGAATTGGACAAAGAAGCAGAAGACAGCCTGTTCCACTGCGGGCCTAATAGAAGCCCTCCGGGGGCCTGCTCCGCCTCCTGGGCCGCATGTTTGACATCCCTGCCCTAAGGAATGCCGTGTTTCTGTACGCCCTTATTAGGAAAATGCTGCCTTCCTTGTAAAAGTGAAACCAATAGAGGCAGAGACTGCAATAAGGAAAGATCAGCATTTGCCACGGATTCATTAGCCAGCCCTAGAGAAAGCATTTTACTTCAGATCCACAGCTTTAGTATGGGTGTTTAAGGTCGCTCTCTCTGACCTGGATTGCCCAGGACAGCCTGCTCTTGTCATACCTTTGCAGCTAAGCAGGGCCGGCCCTGGTGAGTATTTGGATGGGAGCAGGGGTCATTTCGTACAAAAAAGAGGTGCAGGAGCTAATTTGCATAACTAATTTGCATCTGCCACGCCCCCTGACAAAGGGCAGGCATGTTTAAAATGCCTTTCTTTCCCTTCCCCAGATGGGGAAGGGCAGGGCTCTTTATGTAGCAGGAACTCCTTTGCATATTAGGCGACACACCCCCTAATGTAGCCAATCCTCCCAGAACTTACAGTAGCCCCTGTAAGAAGAGGTCTGTAAGCTCTTGGAGGATTGGCTACATTAGGGGGGGTGTTGCCTAATATGCAAAGGAGTTCCTGCTACAAAAAGAGCCCTGGGGAAGGGAAAGAAAGCCATTTAAATCCCCCCAGGTGGCGGGGGTCTCTGCAGGCCTTCCCTGACCCGTCCGCCTGGGCAGGCAGGCCAGGAAAGGTGGGGGGGGGCTGCCCCTGGGCTCCTTACTGCCAGAGCACCATTCCAGTGTGCTCTGGAAGGAAATGACCCCTGGATGGGAGACCACCAAGGAAGTCCAGGGTCACAATGCAGAGGCAGATAGTAACAAACCACCTATGGGTCAACTGTGAATTGATGGCACTTCCCACCACCTTTCTACTTGAAAATGTCAGGCTGGCTGGTTTGAGGGAGGGCCTTCTCACTGTCCCAACAAGCCAAGGGCATCCTTTTTTGATTTCGCTTCTACTTCCTTTTCTTTGAATTACTTCTATCACCTGGATGGCCCAGGCTGGCCTGACCTGCTCACATCTTGGAAGATAAGCAAGGTCGGCCCTGGTTAGCACTTGGATGGGAGACCACCAAGGTAGTCCAGGGTCACTATGCAGGTAAAGGTTTCCCTTGCTCGAAAGCTAGTCAAATCTGACTCTAGGGGGTAATGCTCTTCTCTATTTAAGAACATAAGAACATAAGAGAAGCCAATGTTGAATCAGGCCAATGGCCCATCTAGTCCAACACTCTGTCACACAGCGGCCAAAATATACCAGGTGCCATCAGGAGGTCCAGCAGTGGGGCCAGGGCACCAGAAGCCCTCCCACTGCTGCCCCCTCCAGCAACAAGAATAGAGTGCATCACCTGCCCCAGACTGAGAGTTCCCATCTATACCCTGTGGCTAATAGCCACTGGTGGACTTCTGCTCCATATGTTTATCTAATTTCCTCTTGAAACTGTCCATGCTTGCAGCTGCCACGACCTCCTGTGGCAGTGAATTCCATATGTTAATCACTCTTTGGGTGAAGAAGTATTTCCTTTTATCTGTTCTAACCCGACTGCTCAGCAATTTCATAGAGTGCCCACGAGTTCTTGTATTGTGAGAAAGGGAGAAAAGTACTTCTTTCTCAACCTGCTCAATCCCATTCATAATCTTATAAACCTCAATCATGTCACCTCTCAGCCATCGTTTCTCCAAGCTAAAGAGCCCCAAGCATTTTAACCTTTCTTCATAGGGAAGGTGTTCCAACCCTTTTATCATTCTAGTTGCCCTTCTCTGCACTTTTTCCTATGCTATAATATCCTTTTTGAGATGTGGTGACCAGAACTGTACACAGTATTCCAAATGAGGTCGCACCAATGATTTATACAGGGGCACGATGATACTGGCTGATTTGTTATCAATTCCCTTCCTAATAATCCCCAGCATAGCGTTGGCCTTCTTTATTGCAGCTACACATTGTGTAGACATTTTCAGCGAGTTATCCACTACGACTCCAAGATCTCTCTCTTGGTCCATCTCTGCCAGATCAGACCCCATCAATGTGTATTTATATTTAGGATTTTTGGCTCCAATGTGCATCACTTTGCACTTGGCCACATTGAACCCCATTTGCCACGTTGACGCCCACTCACCCATCCTCAACAGATCCCTTTGGAGTGCCTCACAATCCTCCCTGGTTTTCACCACCCTGAACAACTTCCTGTCATCTGCAAATTTAGCCACATCACTGCTTACTCCCAATTCCAAATCGTTAATAAACAAGTTAAAAAGCATCGGACCGAGTACTGATCCCTGTGGTACCCCACTGCTTACCACCCTCCACTGAGAAAGTTTCCCATTTATACTCACTCTCCGTTTCCTATTTATAAGCCAGTTTTTGATCCACAAGAGGACTTGTCCTTTTATCCCATGACTATTGAGCTTACTTAGGAGCCTTTGATGAGGAACTGTATCAAAAGCTTTCCGGAAGTCAAGGTAAATAATATCTATTGGGTCCCCCTTGTCCACATGTTTGTTCACTCCCTCAAAAAACACTAACAGGTTAGTGAGACAAGATCTTCCCTTACAGAACCCATGCTGAGTCTGCCTCAATAGTTTTTGTTCATCAATGTGCCTACTAATTCTTTCCTTAATAATAGTTTCCACCAACTTACCCGGTATCGATGTCAGACTGACTGGCCTGTAATTTCCTGGATCTCCCCTGGAGCCCTTTTTAAAGATGGGAGTGACATTAGCTACCTTCCAGTCCTCAGGAATGGAGGCAGATTTTAAAGAAAGATTACATATTTTTGTCAGGAGATCCACAAGTTCACATTTGAGTTCTTTCAGAACTCTCGGATGAATGCCATCCGGGCCTGGTGATTTATTAGTTTTTAAATTGTCCATCAGTCGGAGGACTTCCTCTCTTGTTACCGCAATCTGATTCAGGTCTTTCAAACCCCCTCCCGAAATCGGTGCTTCTGGAGTGGGCAAACACTTCTCCTCTTCCACAGTGAAGACAGAGGCAAAAAATGCATTCAGCTTCTCAGCCATTTCCCTATCATCCTTCACTACTCCTTTTACCCCTTGGTCATCCAAGGGCCCCACTGCCTCCCTGGCTGGCTTCCTACTTCTAATGTATTTGAAGAAAGTTTTATTGTTGGTCTTTATGTTTTTTGCGATATGCTCCTCATATTCCCTTTTTGCTTGCCTGATCACAGACTTGCATTTTATTTGCCATAGTCTGTGTTCCCTTTATCAACCTCACTAAGACTAGCTTTCCACCGCTTAAAGGAATCCTTCTTACCTTTTACAGCTTCCATTACTTTATTTGTTAACCATGCAGGCTTTTTTCTATACCTATTTGTACCTTTCCTAACCTGCGGTATATATTTTTTCTGAGCTTCTAGGATTGTCTTTTTAAATAGTCTCCAAGCTTCCCCAATGGTTTTGACCTTCTCCACTCTTCCTTTCAATTTCTTCCTCACATGTCCCCTCATACCAGAGAAGTTACCCCTTTTAAAGTTGAAAGTGGTTGTGTCAGTCTTTTTGGGCAACTCCCTATCTGTACAAATGTTAAACTCAATTTCCAAGCCGAAGAGCCAGCACTGTCTGAAGATGTTTCCATGGTCATGTGGCTGGCATGACTAAACGCCAAGGTGCACGGAACGCTGTCACCCTCCCACCGAAGCAGTACCTCTTTATCTACTTGCAATTTCTTGCTTTCGAACTGCTAGGTTGGCAGGAGCTGGGGCCAGAGACGGGAGCTCACTCCATCATGCAGCAATAGGGTCTCAAACTGCCAAACTACAGACCTTTCAGTCTGCAGTTCAGACTCTTAACCTCTGAGCCACCGTGGCCCTATAGAATTGCTTGGCATTATACAAAAGAATATTTCAGTGCTGATTTTAGCCTGCGCCTTTCATTTTTTTTCTTTTTACAGAGGCTATCCATTGTCCTGTTTTCATACCGAGATGAACTTATTAAGGTCATGGATAATAAATAACGCTCATTTGGAAATTATATTCGAGCAGGAGGGTGGCAATTAATGAACTACTCCCGCTGTATTGGAGCTTCAATTTGCCATCCTGGAAATTGCTTTCCAGGAAAAGAAAATTGTTTCCACGTAACAATGTAAGAGGAGCACTCGGAAAGCATCTTGTGTTCTCTCGGCACAAAAGATGGGCCCATAAACCATCGTCACCCCCTGAAACTCCCTTGCCCCGCGCATGATGTATAGCTTAACGATATGCCCAGCTTCCATTAAACTGCAGAATGATCTACATTCATTTGTAGCAGAAGGTGAGACAGAATTTGTTGAAAAAACACCTTTGCAGGTGAGAAAGGGGCAGGCAAAGAGATCAGGTATCAATGCCCTTGAATTTTAATTCCCAGCAAATTGGAGAGTAGGTACAAACATGAGTTACAGAAAAAGAAGGTTGGATTTATACCCCGCCCTTCACTACCCAAAGGAGTCTCAGAGCACCTTACAAACTCCCTTCCCTTCCCCTCCCCACAACAGACACCCTGTGAGGTAGGTGGGGCTGAGAGAGCTCCGACAGAAACTGCTCTTTTTCAAGAACAGCTCTGACAGAACTACAGCTTGCCCAAGGTCATCCAGCAGCTGCAAGTGGAGGAATGGGGAATCTAACCTGGTACTCCCAGATTAGAGTCTGTGCACTTAACCACTACTCCAAGCTGGCGTAACTGTTCTTAACATTAGCATAGCTTAATGCATCCTAGATGCATTCAGTGAGGCAGGAATCAGAAGATTCGGAATGAACACTTACTGCAAACTTTGACGGGTGTTTGTGCCAAGTAGTGCCGCCTGACAAGAAAGGTTTTGGCAATTTTTGCTGTTTTGGAAAACTAGGATTGACCGTCCACCCGTGATTGGATGAATCTTTGTCACAATATCCCATGAAGAAGCCGGTGTGAAACAGGCATTATAGGTGGCCTGTTGGAGTCATCTTTGGTTCTTTCCAGTTTGGTGTAGTGGTTAAGTGCGCGGACTCTAATCTGGGAGAACTGGGTTTGATTCCCCACTCCTCCACTTGCACCTGCTGATGTGACCTTGGGTCAGTCTCAAGCTCTGGCACAACTGTTCTCTCAAGGACAGTTTCTGTCAGAAGTTCTCTCAGCCCCACCTACCTCACAGGGTGTCTGTTGTGGGAAGGGGAAAGGAGTTTGTAAGCTGATCTGAGACTCCAAATGAATGGCGGGGTATAACTCCAATCTCCTCCTCCTCCTCCTCCTCCTCCTCCTCCTCCTCTTCTTCTTCTTCTTCTTCTTCTTCTTCTTCTGTCAGGTTTGCTCAGTGCCTCCTCACCCTTTGAGTTTCCCTGGGCCAGACTGCAAAGGCTGCCCTGTTGCTACGGCTACTGTACCTTTTTGCCCTGTTCCACCCAAGGGAGTCTAGCTGCTGGACCCAATAGCCTGTCCTACCCTGTCAGGAAGTTTGTTTCTGGCTAGACTGCCACACTTCGGTGTGGAGTTATTTGTATAACTTGGAGCTGCACAAAAAAGTATTCCGATAAGTAAAAAAAAAATGTATTGTTGTCATTTGGGCCTGATGGGCAAAAGAACTGAAGGAATATTGTTTTTGTCTGTGTTTCTTGTTCCTTCTGCGTAGCTGGTTATTGCTTATCCTGTGTCCCCATTCACAATGTCTATGGCTTTATATGATTTGTATTTTTATATATATATATATATATATATATTTCAGTCGATTCTCTGCCTCTCACGGTAACACATTTCCCATCTATAACTGACTGAGATCCCTGCCTTCTAGTTATATGTATATCGAAAAGAAACAATCTTATTTCTTGCCTGTGGAATGGTAGGGCAACGTTTGTCGGGTTGGATGTGGTGATAACGTGAGGGGAAAGGAACATCAGCTTAGCATAGTTCCGCTTGCCCGAGAAGCAGGGCAACTTCTGCAGCAATACGTGACACTCTAAAATGCAATAATTATCAGTATCATACGGCATTGTGTGTAAAAGCCCATTTAGAATTCCTTGTGATTTTTTTTAAAAAAACACTTTTGGAATAATACCTTTTGGAATAATACTGGTGAGTTTTTACATTCCTCTTCAGCCAGTTTGGTGTAGTGGTTAAGTGCGTGGACTCTTATCTGGGAGAACCGGGCTTGATTCCCCACTCCTCCACTTGCACCTGCTGATGTGACCTTGGGTCAGTCACAAGCTCTGGCAGAGCTGTTCTCTCAAGAGCAGTCCTTGAGAGAGCTCTCCCAGCCCCACCTACCTCACAGGTGGGGAGGGGAAGGGAAAGGAGTTTGTAAGCCGCTCTGAGACTCCTTTGGGTAGTGAAGGGTGGGGTAGAAATCCAAACTCTTCTTCTTCTTCTCTTCAGATGTTTGTTTATGGACAGCCTCATCGTGATAGATGAATGAAGTATGATTCTTTCTTTCTTTTAATAGGGCTTTCGAGATTTAAAGCTGATTGCAGACATAAATAAATGAGAACATTTATGGGTATTAATTTTGACTTTATATACATACACAATATATACCCGTTTGTAATTTTGCAGTCCAATTGCGTTACATTTATTGTATTCTTCCTGATGTTAGCATGTATATTCATCTCTGAGGAAGACAGTCGAAACGAAGCTCGTCTCCGGAATCTTCGTCGAACCTTACGAACTTCGCAATTTTGGCATTGTATTGTACGTTGTAGTGAGCATTATTGTTTTGTATATTATCACATTAGAATATATGCAATTACATTATGATCTTTATAGCGTCCTCTGTTCACAGCTCTTGCTACAGTTGTCATTGTGTGTAGAATAGCCAGGAGAGCCTAAATATTTTGATGCCTGTCCTATTAGGTCGAGGGCCAAACCGTCCTTGGCGTTGCTGCTCTGTGATTGGATTCCCAGGTGCTCATTTTAAGGGGCATTCACAGCATCAGCAGCCATGGAATCATTTGCCCTGGTCCCTTCTGTCAAATGAGGCATGGGGCAGCATTGGTCGGGGCTGGGTATATTCTGGGCAAGGGGGAGGTGTAAGCTGGCAGACCCCCACCTTTTAGTGAAAGGCAATAAACCTCCATTTTACAGCAGCCCAGGAGCAGGGGTCTTTTTTTTTGGGGGGGGGACACTGAAGTGCAGCTCCGGCAGCTTCTGAGGGCAGAAAGGCTCCCACATGTCAGTTTCAGCCCTACAAGCCATTTTGGCCAGCCAAATGTCAATTTCAGCCCCATTATATCCTATGGGCCATTGAAGTCAATGGTGAAAACATAGGATATATTCTGGGGGCTGGAGAGGAGGGGGTCTGAGGAAGAGGCTCCAAACTCACAGGGTAGCTGTTGGAGCCTCTCTCCAAGATACTCACCAAGTTTCAAGAACATTGGACCAGGGGGTCTAATTCTATGTGCCCCAAAACAGGTTGCCCCCATTCCCTCCATTGTTCTCTATGGTGGGGGAAAAGTTACTTTTTCCCACGGTGCTGTTAGTAGTTCTTCCCTTCTCTCTCTTTCTTTCCCTCCTTCTTTCTTTCTCCTTCTTTCCCTCCTTCCTTCTCTCTACTCTCTCTCTTTCCTTCCCTCTTTCCTCCTTCTGTGGCCCAACTCTAGTGAGAAGGGGTTTAAACTTTAAACCCCTTCTCTATTCACTCCCCCACCCAGGCCAGCTGGGGAAGGGAAGGGGAGGCTTTCGAAGATGCCTCCCCCCCTTTTGCTTCCCCTTCTGACATCACTTCTGGTGATGTCAGGGGGCGTGGCATATGCTAATAGCCTAGTAGCTCATTAGCATACCATATGCTAAAGAGCTCCTGCAGCTCTTTTTCTATGAAAAGACCCTTGCCCAGGAGTACATACACCAGGCAGACTTGACCTGAATAGAAAACAAGATGGATCCCGGACAGGCAGGCCTTGTATAAATCATGCCCCTGTATAAATCATTGGTGCGACCTCATTTGGAATACTGTGTACAGTTCTGGTCACCACATCTCAAAAAGGATATTATAGCATTGGAAAAAGTGCAGAGAAGGGCAACTAGAATGATAAAAGGGTTGGAACACCTTCCCTATGAAGAAAGGTTAAAATGCTTGGGGCTCTTTAGCTTGGAGAAACGATGGCTGAGGGGTGACATGATCGAGGTTTATAAGATTATGAATGGGATTGAGCAGGTTGAGAAAGAAGTACTTTTCTCCCTTTCTCACAATACAAGAACTCGTGGGCACTCTATGAAATTGCTGAGCAGTCGGGTTAGAACAGATAAAAGGAAATACTTCTTCACCCAAAGAGTGATTAACATATGGAATTCACTGCCACAGGAGGTCGTGGCAGCTGCAAGCATGGACAGTTTCAAGAGGAAATTAGATAAACATATGGAGCAGAAGTCCACCAGTGGCTATTAGCCACAGGGTATAGATGAGAACTCTCAGTCTGGGGCAGGTGATGCACTCTATTCTTGGTCCTGGAGGGGGCAGCAGTGGGAGGGCTTCTGGTGCCCTGGCCCCACTGCTGGACCTCCTGATGGCACCTGGTATATTTTGGCCGCTGTGTGACAGAGTGTTGGACTAGATGGGCCATTGGCCTGATTCAACATTGGCTTCTCTTATGTTCTTATGTTCTTATGCCTTATAATTATGCTTACGCAAAGACCCTGGTGAGTGCGACATCTTGGTCTGACCCAGCTGCAACCCCTCTCTCCACCCTGGCATCTGCATATGCTGAACAATGGGTATCAATCCAACTTCTTTGACCATTTAGGCCATGACTAGTTCGCAGGATTAGGGTGGGTTCCTCACGGTAGGTAAGGATAATTGACCAGCATCCTGAGGCATCGAGAGGGATGGAGAGTCACGTCTTGAACAGCCCATCGCACACCTTATGGTTGGGTGGACTTGGGGAAGGAGTGACTTTGGTGCTGAGTAGTATTTTTCTGGAGGGGGCAGCAGTGGGAGGGGGCTTCTGGTGTCCTGGCCCCACTTCTGGACCTCCTGATGGCACCTGGTATATTTTGGCCGCTGTGTGACAGAGTGTTGGACTAGATGGGCCATTAGCCTGATTCAACATTGGCTTCTCTTATGTTCTCTTATGTTCTTATGGTTCCATAAGAGGCTGCGGTGGCTCAGAGGTTAAGACGCTGAGCTGCAGACTGGAAGGGTCTGTATTTCGGCATTTCGAGATCTGAGTGGCGTGTGACAGCATGAGCTCCCATCTCTGGCCCCCAGCTCCTGCCAATCTAGCAGCTTGGAAGCAAGAAATTGCAAGTAGATAAATAGGTACAACTTCAGTGGGAAGGTAACAGTGTTCCATGCACCTCGGTGTCTAGTCATGCTGGCCACATGACCACGGAGACGTCTTCGGACAGCGCTGGCTCTTCAGCTTGGAAACAGAGATGAGCACTGCCCCCTAGAGTCAGATTCGACTGGTTTTCGAGGCAGGGAAACCTTTACCTTTTAGCATGGTTCCCAACCTGGCAGTGGCCCCATGGTGCATTGTGGGAGAGTCACGAATCTTAGCACCTCTTGGCACACTGCACGTGTAGGCAAGGATCAACAAACTCAGTGGAATCTCTGGCCCAGTTTGGAGCTAAGGTGGACCTACTTGTATCTGAGGAAAGGGACCTTTGACTCTCTAAAGGCCATCCCCCGGAAATCTTGTTGGCTCTGAGCAATGCTCCCTCTAAACTATGGAGGCTTGTGAGTAAAAATTCTACTTTGTGAGTTACTGGTATTAAAGTTGTGAGTGAGCAATCTGGCTGCTGCATAAATTGGTTTGCTCTGGAGCCCTCCTTCCTGAGCTAAGACAAAAATCTGTGAGCCGGAGGCTAAAAAACTGTGAGCTAGCTCACACTAACTTAGCTTAGAGGGAACATTGGCTCTGAGGTGCTCTTGACTCAAATCTATACGTTCTCCCCAACCAAGGCAGACACTGGAAGCTGCCTAGCAGACCCCGCCCTTTAAATATGTTAGCATGTTTTAATATATTATTATGTAGATCAGCCATTTCAATAAATCAATTGTCTCGTGTCCTTATTGGGTTGGGGGGAGTACCTAGGCAAATAGTAGTGATGATTCTCCTTTCCTTCTTGCCCCTATCTCTCGGGGTTCCACCAGGCGCTCTTTGTCTTTGCTCTCTTCCATTCTTTCTTTATAGCCTTCCTTTCGTCCCTCTTATCTCTCATCTTCCGCTACTCTTGTCCTGTCACTTGTCTGAAGGCACGTTACAGCTTCATCGTTCCTCTCCCTCGCTCGTCTCTCCCCCCCCCAAAAAAAACCCTGTCTAATTGTCTTTCTGTTATCTCCACTTAGAGGTCTGCTCACTTCCCCAAAGCCGGATCTTGATAAAAACGAATCGTAATCGGGCAGCCGTGTCGCTCCCATTTTAACGACATTTAGGAGGCTGGATGAGAAAACCGGGATTATGATTTCCTCAGTGCAGCGGGCAGCGTTGCGGGTTGTTCAGACGCATCTCCGAGGATCGTTTTCAGGGAGAAATGGATGTCTTCGTGCCGGAGTGACCTGGTCCCTCCCCACAACAGACACCCAGTGAAGTAGGTGGGGCTGAGAGAGCTCTTTCCAGAAGAGTTTGGTGTAGTGGTAAAGTGCGCGGACTCTAATCTGGGAGAACTGGGTTCGATTCCCCACTCCTCCACTTGCAGTTGCTGGGTGACCTTGGGGAAGCCACAGTTCTGTCAGAGCTGTCCCTGAAAGAGCAGTTTGCTCAGAGCTCTCTCGGCCTCGCCTACCTCACAGGGTGTCTGTTGTGGGGAGGGGAAGGGAAGGGAAAGGTGTCTGTAAGCTGCTCTGAGACTCTGAGTGAAGGTCAGGGTATAGATCCAATTCTTCTTCTTCTTCCTCTTCTTCTTCTTTTTCTTCTTCTTCCTCTTCTTCTTCTTTTTCTTCTTCTTCCTCTTCTTCTTCTTTTTCTTCTTCTTCTTCTTCTTCTTCTTCTTCTTCTTCTTCTTCATTTCACAAAGGGCAGGACAGAGACAGCCTTCTGGCCACCTCCCTGTAGCTCATCAATTCATCTGCTTGCCCCTGTTGCCATGAAATTAAAAGTAGATTGTACCAGCCGACTTCCCATATAAGAACAGTAGTTTCAATAAACTGCTGAGGATAAAGTATAGAGACCGCCTCTGAGATGTAAATCCAAGTTACAGCTTGTCTTCCCTGTTGAGAAAAGAGCAGGGGGAAGGGAGATGGAAGACCAGCAGGAAAAGAAACCACACACAGTTCCTTCACGGGCTTGCATGCAGTCAGTCCTTTGTGTATTCATTTATGTGTGAATTGATTTACTTCCAAATTAGTGTGCACAGGTGTACCCTTCTTACCCATCACTTAAGTGATGGGAAAGAGCCACTCTTGTACAGTAGGGTGTTGACTTCAGAGGAAGAAGGAGAAGAAGAAGAAGAGGAGGTTGAGGAGGTCGAGGAGAGATTGGATTTATACCCCGCCCTTCACTCAGAGAGGCTTACAAACTCCCTTCCCCTCCCCACAACAGGCACCCTGTGAGGTAGGTGGGGCTGAGAGAGCTCTTTCCAGAACTGCCCTTGAGAGAACAGCTCTGATGGAACTATGGCTTGCCCAGGGTCATCCAGCAGGTGCAAGTGGAGGAGTGGGGAATCAAATCCGGTTCTCCCAGATTAGAGTCTGCACATTTAACCACTACACCAAACTGGCACCAAATCGTCTAAACTATGGGTTCAAATCCTTGCATAGTGTGGTGGTTAAGAATGTCAGACTGGTATCTGGGAGACCGGGGTTTGAATCCCCACTTGTGCTGTGGAAGCTCGCTGTGTGACCTTGGGCCGATCACATCCTCCTAGCCTATTCCACCTCAAAGGGTTGTTGCGAGGATAAAACGGAGGACAGGAGAAGGATGTCAGCAACTTAGGGGACCCCACTGGAGAGAAAGGTGGGGGGTACAAATGAAGTAAGTAAATAATAAATAAATATCACCGTGTCCTATATCTCAGAGTCGTCGTTATTCTACAATGATACGCTTACACAACCCTGAGCTTTTTGGAGGAAAACCCAAAGCGAAACAAAGGTAAAGGTTCATATCTTTTAAATATTAAAGGAGGAAAGAGACAGAAGATGTGTAAGCAATTAGACAAATACAGTTAGGGGTGTGTGCTTATGCATGCAGGAAGGAAAAGAACTGTGACAGGTAACCTCCAATTTCCGGGATAATTTTTTTCCATACTGGAGGCCAATCTTCTATTGAGCCCACAAAATGGAAAGGAGGCACTGTAAGCCTTTTCAGAATTGCCTCTGTGCCCTTCTGTTCCTCCGTGTTGAACAGGGCTGTTTCTTGGGTTGAAGAATTCCTGCTTAGCCTGTCCATTGTGCTTCCACCTCTAAGGCTGTGGTCAGATGGCAGGTTTAGTGCAGTCTGGCCCCGCCTGTAATTAATCCAGGATATTTTTTTTTGTGATGGAGAGTGTAAAGTACTGGGTTGGCCGCATGGAGGACTCACACTACGACATGTGGTCTGACACCTTTATTGGTACTTCACAACAAGACAACAAAATGGCCCTGCAAGGCCAACTATATACACCACCACCCAGTACCCCCAGTGCCCCATTGGAGGGTTTGAATCTCCTGCCCCAATTGGTCGATACTAGGTGGACTAGAATCTGAGGATCCTTTTGTTTAGGGGAGCCAAGTTCCGTGCTGTGCCCACAGACCCCTGGTGGTGGTCCCCGTACATAACAGAGAGTTTCGGTCAGACATCTTACCCTTAACCTGCTTCACTGTCTGATCGATCAGACACAGCAGCCACGGAGTAAGAAAGTCAGGCAGCTTTTTTTATTGTTTGTCTTTTGTGCATGCGTCATGGCTCTTTTTGTAGCAGGAACTCCTTTGCATATTAGGCAATACACCCCTGATGTAGCCAATCCTCCAAGAGCTTTCAGTAGCCCCTGGAAGAAGAGCTTTGTAAGCTCTTGGAGGATTGGCTACATTAGAGGTGTGTCACCTAATATGCAAAGAAGTTCCTGCTAAAAAAAAAAAAAAAAAGAGCCCTGATGCATGCACAAAAGAGTGTATTGTAAGCAGTGCTTCAAACTCCTGGCAGGATGGTGGCAGCTGGTGGCAAATGGGATTTCTGGAGGAGGCTACTAGGATATGTAGTGCAATGTGGGGAACGTGTTTTTGAAACTGTGCTTTCCAAGTAGCCACTGATAGACCTTTCCTCCATGAATCTATCTATAAGAACATAAGAGCCCTGGGGGGTCAGACGAGTGGTCCATCCAGTCCAGCATCCTGTCTCACACAGTGGCCAACCAGTTCCTCTGGACAGCCAACAGCGGGACATGAAGGCCAAGACCTTCCCCTGATGTTGCCTCCTGGGATTCAGGGGTTTGGTGCCTTTGAATGTGGAGGTTCCCCTCAGCCGCCATGGCTAGTAGCCACTGATAGACCTTTCCTCTATTAATCTGTCTATAAGAACATGAAAGTCCTGTTGGATCAGACCAGTGGTCCATCCAGTCCACCATCCTGTCTCACACTGTGGCCAACTAATTCCTCTGGACAGCCAACAACAGGGCATAGAGGCCTTCCCCTGATGTTGCCTCCCAGATCTAGGAATTCAGGGGATTCATGCCTTTGATTGTGGAAATTCCCCTCAGTCACCATAGCTCAGTCACCATAGCATCCCCTCAGTATCCATGGACCGCATGGAGGATTGTGGAAATTCCCCTCAGTCACCATAGCTCAGTCACCATAGCATCCCCTCAGTATCCATTGATAGAACCATCCTCCATGGTTCTGTCTAATCCCCTTTGAAACCATGGCCAGGGTTTTCTCTATCCTGGCCCCAGCCTGATGGAACATGCTCCCTGTTGAGACCAGGGCCCTGTGGGATCGCCCGGCAAAGCAGAGCTGTTCCACCAGCCCTTTGGTTGAGGCAGCGGGTGCCCGTCTCTGGCTTCCCTGAGGTTGCTGTCGTCCATCTGTCACCTGTCTACCGACCACCAACAACTGGCCTTTAACTCATTGTACCATCGGGCCACAACTTTAAAGCCGACTTATGCTCTTCCAAGCTGTACCCCCATTGTTTTGATTGTTATTATGTTTTATTGTGTTTTAATGTTTAATGTTTTAGGCTGAAATTGTAGTTACTTCAATGATGTTACCTGCTCCGATATAAATTCAAATAATGAATAACAAAATGAATACATTCCTGTGGCCATTGCAACATCCTCTGGCAGCCGATTCCGCCTTGTGATCACTCTCCGCGTAAAGTAGCATTTCCCTTTGCCTGTCCTGAACCTACAGCCCGTCAGCTTCACTGGGTTCTAGTCTTCCGTGAGAGGGAGAAAAGGCTCCCTTTTCAACTCGCTTCACCCCATGCATAATCTTATCTGTCCCTCGCACAGCCCGAGTTCCTCATTCGTCACCTAACGAGAAGACGATAGGTTATTGTTGAAAGGTCGCCACTGCCCGGCTTGATGTGCAAGAGGCAGACGGACCCCTGTTGAAAATGGATTGGCTATTGACTCCTCGGCACTTTTCTCACCTTCTCAGTTGTTCTCGCCTATATTTCCCAGCGGCAGGCCCCAGCGGCGACTGCCTTAGAGACAGGAGAAAGCTAATATTTGTTGTGCCTTATCCAGCTGACGTACTTGGGGAAACTCATGTCTGATTGCTAGAAGACACTTTCTCGACACTGACAAAGCGACTGACGGGGCACACAGCAGACTGAGGTTTAAAGATTAAGGACAATGCAACTCCCCCCCTCTCTCTCTGTCTGTCTGTCTCTCCCCCCAACTGCCTTACAGTTGAATTATCTCTGTGTTCTAAGCTTGCCCCCTTTATACTCGGGATGGTCATAAATAACACTGTTGTTTTCACCATCCATGCTCAGTGAAATGTGTTTAGAGTCACACATTTTGCATCATGCTGGGGACAATGCGGCAACAACGCTTGGGGCTCTTCAGCTTGGAGAAACGACGGCTGAGGGGTGACATGATCGAGGTTTATAAGATTATGAATGGGATTGAGCAGGTTGAGAAAGAAGCCCTTTTCTCCCTTTCTCACAATACGAGAACTCGTGGGCACTCCATGAAATTGCTGAGAACGGATAAAAGGAAGTCCTCCTTCACCCAAAGAGTGATTAACACATGGAATTCACTGGAGGTGGTGGCAGCTACAAGCATGGACAGTTTCAAGAGAGAACTAGATAAACATATGGAGCAGAAGTCCATCAGTGGCTATTAGCCACAGGGTATAGATGGGAACTCTCAGTCTGGGGCAGGTGATGCACCGTATTCTTGGTGCTGGAGGGGGCAGCAGTGGAAGGGCTTCTAGTGTCCTGGCCCCACTGCTGGACCTCCTGATGGCACCTGGTATATTTTGGCCACTGTGTGACAGAGGGTTGGACTGGATGGGCCATTGGCCTGATTCAACATTGGCTTCTCTTATGTTCTTATGAGAAGAAGAAGAAGAAGAAGAAGAAGAAGAAGAAGAAGAAGAAGAAGAAGAAGAAGAAGAAGAAGAAGAAGAAGAAGAAGAAGAAGAAGAAGAAGAAGAAGAAGAAGGAGGAGGAGGAGGAGGAGGAGGAGGAGGAGGAGGAGGAGGAGGAGGAGGAGGAGGAGGAGGAGGAGGAGGAGGAGGAGGAGGAGGAGGAGGAGGAGGAGGAGGAGGAGGAGATTGGATTTATACCCCACCCTTCTCTCAGAGTCTCGGAGTGCCTTACAATCTCCTTTCCCTTCCCCTCCCCACAACAGACACCCTGTGAGGTAGGTGGGGCTGAGAGAGCTCTGACAGAAACTGCTGTTGAGAGAACAGCTCTGATAGAACTGTTTCTGGCCCAAAGTCACTCCCATGGCTGCATGTGGAGAAGTGGGGAATCGAACTCTGTTCTCCAGATTAAAGTCCTCTGCTCTTAACCACTACACCAGTGGCCGGGGGGACCAGCAATCCTACCCAGTGGGCCAACATCATAGAATCACAGTATTGGGAGGGGTGATAGAGGCCATCTAGTCCAACCCCCTGCTCAGCGCAGGATCAGTCTAGAGCAACCCTGACAAATATTTGTCCAGCCGCTGCTTCAAGACTGCCAGGGAGGGGGAGCTCACCACCTCCCGAGGCAGCTGATTCCACTCTTGCACGACTCTGACTGTCAAAAAGTTTTTCCTAAGATCCAGCCGGTACCTTCCCGCCCTTGACTTAAACCCATTCTTGTGATTCCTCTCCTCTGCTGCCCACAGAAACATCTCCCCGCCCTCCTCTAAGTGACAGCCCTTCTGATACTTCAAGAGAGCCATCCTGTCCCCCCTCAACCTCCCCTTCTCCAGACTGAACATTCCCAAGAAGTCCCTCAGCCTTTCTTCAAAGGGCTTCTTGGTCTCCAGGCCCCCGATCCTCCTCGTCGCTCTCCTCTGCACCTGCTCCATTCACATCCTTTTCGAAGGGAGGCCTCCAGAACTGCACACAAGACTCCAGGGGCGGCCTGACCA
Organism: Gekko gecko; assembly: GCA_029375565.1. Lineage (NCBI taxonomy): Eukaryota > Metazoa > Chordata > Lepidosauria > Squamata > Gekkonidae > Gekko > Gekko gecko. The sequence goes on along the minus strand of JAPDNY010000003.1, from coordinate 6,593,145 downwards.
ATGCAGTGCACAGCTGGACTATGGCATTATCTAGTGAGCTTCGTTGTCAAAGGGAGATCCCAGTCCAGAACTTGGACCCAGGCGCCACGTTGGAAGTCACCAGCCTACTGCCCCGAGCATTTCCCATCGCCCATCCAAATATACTCAGACATCGCAGCAGCGATGCAAGATCATTTTTCTCCTACCCCATTTATGATTGTAGAACATATGCTTCATCGGCAGCATCGGGGAAATGGAGATGTGGCAGTACCATTTGCTGCTGTGCTCCGGGAGGCAGTAGGGCCAATTTAGGCAAATGCTATGCCGATGCCCGAAAGACCAATTTGTTGCTGTCTTATATAATTGCAAGATACAGGGAAAGTGACTGTCTCTCCCAATATGGGCATTCTCCATTGAGATGGCTTTGCGCTCTGGAAGCTGCAGGGAAGGATTGCCGAGAATTACGGATGAACCAAGAAATGCAGCTTCTTATAATGAAATCCTCAATATAGTTACTCTATACTAAGCACGCCGATTTCAACAGGCTTGACTGGAGTAACTCTGCAGAGTTGCACTACTTAGCAGCAACCGCAAAATGACACAGATTCTTGTTTGCGGGTGCCTTGGGCCAAGCTGTGTATAGTGAGATCAGTTGCTGGATTCGGAAACTTCCTTGGTGGCAGTAAAGATGATGGTAAAAGTTTCCCTTGCTCGAAAGCCAGTCGAGTCCGACTCTAGGGAAGGGTGCTCATCTCTGTTTCCACACCGAAGATCCAGCGCTGTCCGAAGGCATTTCTGTGGTCATGTGGCCAAGGCGCACGGAACGCTGTTCCCTTCCCACTGAAGCGGTACCCTATTTACCTACTTGCAATTTCTTGCTTTCGAACTGCTAGGTTGCCAGGAGCTGGGGCCAGAGATGGGAGCTCACTCCGTCACGTGGCACACTAGGGTCTTGAACCGTCTTAACATCTGAGCCAACGCAGCCCTACTTGGTGGCAACATCAGGTCAAATTGTGGTGTCCCCCCACACTCTGTTTACTAAGACACAAACACTGTGGTTGCTCATTACAACTGGACATAGAATCAAAGAGTTGGAAGGGACCATATAGACCATCTAGTCCAACCCCCCGCCCAATGCAAGACCAGCCCAAAGCACCTCTGACAAATATTTGCCCAGCCTCTTCTTGAAAGCTGTCAGTGACGTCATAAAGGACAGAGGTCTGGCAGGCATATCTTTGTGAAAAAATTACTCTTGCTGAAAGCAGGCAAGTCTGCCTTGCTAACTGAAGCCGGAGTAACAGAAAACAATTGAATGACACCCCGAAATGGCAGAATTTACATTAGAATGGTACTAAATACTAGCGGGGTTGTGTCAATCGTTCCTGAAGACTTTGGCGCGAGCATTTTCGGAAGACACTTTGGGAGTTTTGAAAAGGCAAAGTAGGTGAAAAGTTGATGATAGGGAACTTTCACACGTGCTAAATAATGCAGTTTCTTGTCTCTTTTTTTTTGTTTTGTCTTTTTTTGCATTTGTGTGTGTATATGTGTGCCTGTGCTTGGAAGTCATGGTGTCCACTGGTGACTCCTACTGGGGCCCGGAGGACATTCAGAGAAGTGGCTTGATAGCCTGCTTCTGCCTCCCGGCCCTGGTATTCTTTGGAGGTCTCCCATCCGAATATTTGTCAGGGTCGGCCCTGCTTAGTTTCCAAGAGCTGATGAGATCGGTTTGCCTGGGTGATCCAGATCCAGGCTATAATGCCGTTTCAATCCACTTCAGTGACTGTTTGCAGGTGGATTTTGCCATTTCACATAGTAAAACCCAGTTGCAAAGTGCATTGGAAGTGGATTGAAGTTAGTGCGTGTGAAAATGCCTGATAGTTCAGAGAGTTCAACCAGTTGACCGTAGGTCAAAAATGCAGGTAAGTGGCCAAAGAAGGCCAATCGGCTGCCTTATCTTTACCCACGCTTGCAGGGAGATTTTAATATATATTTTTTTTGCTCTCAAGTCACAGCTGACTTACAGAGACCCCGTGGGGTTTTCAGGGTAAGAGATACTGAGAGGCATTGCCTGCCTCAGCATCACAACCCTGGACTTCCTTGGCAGTCTTCCATCCAAGTACTATCCAGGGGCTGACCTTGCATAGCTCCTGAGATCTGATGAGACCAGGCTAGCATGGGCTATCCAGGACAGGTCTGCATGGAGAGAGCCTCTTTTACTTAGCTGATCTTGGCTTAAATAGATTCAGATAAAGTCGCTATCAGCTTAAGACAACTCAAACTCTGTAAGATGCCTTGGGCAGACACTCTAAATATTTCAGTGATGGACAAGTGTGTGCACAAGTGGGTGAAGCTGTCTGTAAATTCCGTCTGTAAATTCTGACTGGCAGTCTAAATATGGCAAACCATGAGTTGCAATTAGGGATGGGCATTCTAAGCCAAATTAATACCCGAATCATGCCTTTTCGGTATGATTCGGGCATTAGTTAAGCCAAATCAAATTCTCTGATCTGATTCAGCTTAGTGATAAGAGAATCCAAACTTAATTCGGGGATCCTGAATTTTTCGGCTCCATTATACCTTATGGGGCCATCATAGTCAATGGCAAATCTCCTAGGGTATATTCAATGGGCTGGGGGGAGGGTTTTGAGGTAGAGGCACCAAATTTGCAGCACAGCTGCTGGAGCCTCTCACCAAAAGAACTCCCAAGTTTCAAAAAAGATTTGACCAGGGAGTCCAATTCTATGAGCATCCAAAGAGGGTGCCCCATCCTCCATGGTTTCCAATGGTGGGGAAAAAGCAAGATAGGCATACGATAAGCACAGCAGATTCTCCCAGAGAATCTCTGCAGTAGGAAGTGAAGTGTGGGAAGGGGGCATGTTTGCAAAGTCAGCAGCAGAGCCAGGGCAATATGCCCAGCAGAACCAGTGCCACTCCGGCAGTGCCAAAGCCCAACAAGACAATGGTCAAATCAGAAATCATCTGACAAAGACTGGTCATTTCTGCTGGCATCTACACCCGAAAAACGCAACTACGACCACACAAATTTGAATTTTTGAGATCAAATCCAATTCTAGTGAATCTGAGTTGCGCCCCCCCCCCATTTTATTTCACTAATGTCATATCACAACTAAAACAAACTTTCCCAAATCTAAGGGTTTCCCATCTTCATACACACAGGAATCATGAAGGAAAAGAGAGGAAAAGGTGTGCCTTGGTTCCTTTCTGTAAACGAGGCCATTTGGTAATCCGCATCTCGGAATTCAGGAAGAAATTGGATGGAGTGAATCTTGGAAAGTATCTGTACGAAACGCAGCATCTGTCAACATGGTTGCATCAAGTCATAAATTACTTCTTGGATGCATACACAGGACTACTTGGGCATGATTGGTTTTGAAGTTTTTGGACCCAGCTGGGTCTACACATGTCTTGTGGTTGATTGAAGAAAAACATGATGTGGGGGGGAGAACACTATATTCATAATTATTACACCCCACTGCCTCTGGTGCATATCAAACATGGGGAAATTTTGGAAGAAAACATGTCTGGGCAGATACAATTTGACAAATGCTGGATTTCACAGTGTTGTTTTTTTTTTTCCTATTTTGTCGATCCTCATTTTGAAAAAGTGCTACATCCCAATTAGAGCTGAAGGTTGTCCTGGATTTTAATGAGATTTCTGCAGAAGCAATAAAGGCTATCTGGACTATATAGATACAGATATATTTCCATTTTCACGTCCCACAAAATCTGACTGTTTTAATCAGACTCCTTAAAAGACTGACATCCAAGCGTTGGCTAAGGCACGGCATCGCAACCGGAGATTTTCACAGCATTATCTCGGACGAGGTTTAGAATTCCTGGACGGTGGCCCATTAAATCATATATGAAATCACCTTATTGACCCTCAAAGCACTGCCACGACTTGATCCTGCTACTTTAGAGACCAGCTGTGTAATTACTGCACAACTTGTTCCCCAGGGTCAAGCAAAGCTTGCTCTCCTGTCATTTGAATTGAAGACTTTGGCTGATAGCTTTATAAATTGCGCTTCAGGTTTAGAGTTCATTACCCGAGAGCTGTTAACAAGCATAGGGTAGGGTCAAGCAGGAGGAATCCCACCGGGTGATAGTCAGCGGACTGTAATGCAATAAGTTACAGCCCGGCAGTAAAACGAGTGGCATTCCAGGTCAAGCTGTAAAGACCTGCACCTCTTGCTCTGGAAGGGGGGAAAGGTCCACTGCCCTATGCCTCCAATGAAACCTGTCAATCAGGTGGAAGGACAGTCGCAGAAATGTTGACATTCTGAGTGAGGAGTGCAGTAGATTCCATTGCTCCTACCAGGTCATCAGAAGTGACGGCTGTCATTCAGAGGGTGGGAGAGGGCTTGATAAGTAAGGCCTTTCTTTGCTTGTGTTGGATTGTGCAATTGTTGCCTTATCTGTAACACCTCAGTAACCTTTGACGAACATCAACTTGAGCACACACGATTTGTCTCTGCCTGGGCACCCTATTTGGACTGGAGAGCAGAGTCTGGCTGATCCAACCTCTGAAAGTAAGGGCCAGACTCTCTGGGTTTGATCCGTGGATGCCGATACCATTTTAGAGAAGAATTCGGCCATTTAAAAAGTTGTGAGGGTGTTTGGGTGTGGTAGGATGAGGTGATATTGGAGGGGAAGAAGAAGAAGAAAAGGAAGAGGAGGAGGAGGAGGAGATTGGATGTATACCCCGCCCTTCACTACCCAAAGGAGTCTCAGAGTGGCTTACAATCTCCTTTCCCTTCCCCTCCCCACAAAAGGCACCCTGTGAGGTAGGTGAGGCTGAGAGAGCTCTGACAGAAACTGCTCTTTTTCAAGAACAGCTTTTGTCAGAACTATGGCTTGCCCAAGGTCATCCAGCAGGTGCAAGGAGAGGAGTGGGGAATCAAACCCGGTTAAGAACATAAGAACATAAGAACATAAGAGAAGCCAATGTTGAATCAGGCCAATGGCCCATCTAGTCCAACACTCTGTCACACAGCGGCCAAAATATACCAGGTGCCATCCGGAGGTCCAGCAGTGGGGCCAGGGCACCAGAAGCCCTCCCACTGCTGCCCCCTCCAGCACCAAGAATAGAGTGCATCACCTGCCCCAGACTGAGAGTTCCCATCCATACCCTGTGGCTAATAGCCACTGGTGGACTTCTGCTCCATATGTTTATCTAATTTCCTCTTGAAACTGTCCATGCTTGCAGCTGCCACGACCTCCTGTGGCAGTGAATTCCATATGTTAATCACTCTTTGGGTGAAGAAGTATTTCCTTTTATCTGTTCTAACCCGACTGCTCAGCAATTTCATAGAGTGCCCACGAGTTCTTGTATTGTGAGAAAGGGAGAAAAGTACTTCTTTCTCAACCTGCTCAATCCCATTCATAATCTTATAAACCTCGATCATGTCACCCCTCAGCCGTCGTTTCTCCAAGCTAAAGAGCCCCAAGCATTTTAACCTTTCTTCATAGGGAAGGTGTTCCAACCCTTTTATCATTCTAGTTGCCCTTCTCTGCACTTTTTCCTATGCTATAATATCCTTTTTGAGATGTGGTGACCAGAACTGTACACAGTATTCCAAATGAGGTCACACCAATGATTTATACAAGGGCATGATGATACTGGCTGATTTGTTATCAATTCCCTTCCTAATAATCCCCAGCATAGCGTTGGCCTTCTTTATTGCAGCTACACATTGTGTAGACATTTTCTCCCAGACTAGAGTCCGTGCACTTAACCACTACACCAAACTGCATCCCCCCCCACCATTTCATGCGCTAAAACAGTGCATCTTTTGGTGGAGGGGGCTTGTAGGGTTGGACCCTTGTGGCATTTTTAACTGGTCAAACTCTTGCTGGTGTCCATGGATTGGACCCTTGGATGTTGTTACATCTCGTTTGTCCCTGAGGCAATTTCCCAGACAGCTCAATTGTTCTCAAAAAAAATGGCTGCTTTGGAAATGTCTCGTCTACATGGAGACCCAAGCAGGCTTTAAAGTTTAAAGGGACTGCAGAAGACAGCCCGAGGACCAGCTGTACCAGGGGGAACCGACTGTTCCCACCGGCTTGGCTTGGGGTTGGCTTAAGAACATAAGAAGATAAGAGAAGCCAATGTTGGATCAGGCTAACAACCCATCCAGTCCAACATTCTGTGTCACACAGTGGCCAAAAATACCAGGTGCCACCAGTAGGCCCACATGTGGAGCCAGGACACTAGAAGCTCTCCCAACGTTGACCCCCCCAAGCACCAAGCATCACTTGCCCCAGACTGAGATTTCCTATCTATACCTTGTGGCTAATATCCATTGATGGACCTCTGCTCCATATGTTTATCCAGTTCCCTCTTATAAGAACAGAAGAGAAGCCAATGTTGGATCAGGCCAACGACTCATCCAGTCGAACACTCTGTGTCACACAGTGGCCAAAAATGCAGGTGCCATCAGGAGGTCCAGCAGTAGGGCCAGGACACTAGAAGCCCTCCCACTGTTAACCCCCCCAAGCACCAAGAATACAGAGCATCACTTGCCCCAGAGTCCCTATCTATACCTTGTGGCTAATAGCCACAGATGGACCTCTATTCCATATGCTTATCTATTTCCCTCTTGAAGCCGTCCATGCTTGTAGCTGCCACCATCTCCTGTGGCAGTGAACTCCATGCGTTAATCACTCTTTGGGTGAAGAAGGACTTCCTTTTATCCATTCTAACCTGACTGCGCAGCAACTTCATTGAGTGTCCAGGAGTTCTTGTATTGTGAGAAAGGGAGAAAAGGACCTCTTTCTCGACCTGCCCTATCCCATGCATAATCTTATAAACCTCTTCTTGTGCGGCCCGGTTTAAACCAAGCTGCAGAAGCCATCCCAGCCAGGTCTGCATGCCGTGTGCTGCGGGAGAAGCTAAGCCAGCCCAGGATCTGGCTGGTTTTTCTTTCTAATGGTATTTTTTTTCTTTTCAGGTTTATTGGACCCAGAAAAAAAAAATCAGGACTTCCAGAAAAAAAAATCCCGCATCCGAATCCCATACAAGTATCGGAATCTGGGATTTCGTGGAAATACTGAAATTCTTTTGGGTGCAATAGAACCAAACTGAAAAATACTGCTTAAAAAAGCTTGCACACCCGTCAGCGATGGCTCAGAGATTAAGATGCTAAAGCTGCAGACCGGAAGGCCTGTAGTTCATCAGTTCGAGACCCGAGTTCCGCGTGACGGAGTGAGCTTCCGTCTCTGGTCCCAGCTCCTGCCAACCTAGCAGTTTGAAAGCAAGAAATTGCAAGCAGATAAATAGGTGCCGCTTCGGTGGGAAGGTAACAGCATCCTGTGTGCCTTGGTGTTTAGTCATGCCGGCCACATGACCACGGAACCATCTTTGGACAGCGCTGGCTCTTCAGCTCGGAAATGGAGATGAGCACCGCCCCCTAGAGTCGGATTCGACTAACTTTCAAGCAAGGGAAATCTTTACCTCTACTTTAATCAGAAGTAATAGCCTCAGTGGATAGTTGTTATTAAAGAAACCGAGGAAAGTTCCACTGAGTTGCAGCGAACTTATGACAACTCCATAGGGTTTTCCAGGCAAGTGACCAGCAGAGGTGGCTTGCCATTGCCTTCCTCTGCGTAGTTATCCCAGATTTCCTTGGTGGTCTCTCATCCAAATACGAGCCAGAGCCGATTCTGTTTAGTTTCCCAAGATCCGATATCAGGCTCATCTGAGCCATCCAGGTAAGGTCGAGAAACAATGTAGAATTCGCTAATGATCAGAACTGAGAACTTTCTCCTGAAGTGGGAGGGCAGATCCTCAGAATGATGAAGAGCAAGCCAGATTCTGCCACAAACAGCGTGCTAAGCACCATGAAGATTAAGTGCAGCTGCTAACTGGATGTCTGTTCCTATTACCTGTGAAGCTGTGCTTCAGCCCATGGGGCTCCCAAGTAAATGGTTCGGAGCAAAATGAGTAATTGTCGGCGGTGCGTACTGGAAATGTCTCTCATTGCTATTAAATGCAACCAAGACCTTCCGGAAAGGGACACAAAGGTTGATTTTCAAGCCGCTGCTATGAATTCCAGGTGGCTGCTCACACGTGAATACACACGAAGCTGCCTTTTACTGAGTCAGACCAGCGGTCCCTCTTGGTCAGTATTGTCTACTCAGAAAGGCAGCTGCTCTCCAGGGTCTCAGGCAGAGGTCTTTTGCATCACCTACAGCCTGGTCATTTTAGCTGGAGATGCCAAGGATTGAACCTGGGACCTTCTGCACGCCAAGCAGACGCTCTACCACTGAGCTATGGCCTCTCCCCACTTTGCATGGTATTTTCTGTTCATTCATCACCTTTATTAGGTGTTTGTCTCGCCAGAACCAAAGAGAGTTTCAGCTTTACAGAAAAAGAAGCGGAGGGGATAGGAATCTTTCTGCCTTTAGCTATGTCTGTTGGGAGGAGGGGGACCGAGGCCTGTGGAAGTTAACATGAATTTGGCATCTTGGGACTTGCAGTTTTAGAGAAGAAAAATGGAGGACATGGGAATATTTCTGCCTTTTGTCATATGCGTGTTGTGGGGAGAAAAGGCCTATGGCTTAAATGCTAGAAGTTATGGTGATTTTATTTATTTATTTGTTTATTTGTTTGTTTCATTTCTACCCGACCCTCCCACCTAGGCGGCTCAGGGCGGCTTACAACATCATAATACCCATATACATTACAACATGAGAATCTCATTTAAAACCACTGACTAAAATGCAATAAATAACAACATTCCTATACAATAAAACATATGCAATAGTTACTTTTGGTGTTCAGAAGAAGAAGAGAAGGAGGAGGAGGAGGAAGAGGAGGAGAAGAATGGATTTATACTCTGCCCTTCACTCGGAGTCTCAGAATGGCTTACAATCTCCTTTCCCATCCCCTCCCCACAACAGACATCCCATGAGGGAGGCAGGGCCGAGAGAGCTCTGAGAGAACTGCTTTTGAGAGAACAGCTCTGAAAGAACTTGTGACTGACCCAAGCTCACACCAGCAGCTTCATGTGGAGGAGTAGGAAATCAAACCCAGTTCTCCCAGATCAGAGTCCGCACTCTTAACCACTACACCAAACTGGGAATAACTTTTTTCTGTCTTTATGTGTCTGTACATGGCAGGGGGAGGAGGAGATAAAGCTGGTTCATCAAATTTCAAAAGTGAGATGATTCTGCTGTCTTGGAGCCTACTTCAGCCAAACACAGGCTCTCCTAATTTCATGTCAGGGTATCTGAGAAGCCAGTATTTATTGTCATTTTCCTGTGGATTCTGAGGTGCATTGTGTAGGGGATTGGGTTAGATGACCCTGGAGGTCACTTCCAACTCTATGATTCTATGGTTCTATGCATTTGGAGCTTCATAGTGAGTGGTATAGTTGTTAGAGTGTTGGTCTAAGACTGTGGTGATGAGAGTTCCAATTCCCACTTAGCCATGAAGCACACCATGTGACCTTGGACCAATCACGTACTCAACCTGAGGAGAAGAGAGGGGGCGAGAAATATTTCCTTTCATACACCAATGAAATGTCCACTCAAATTGCCTCAGTGAAGGAGTTCAGGGCACCCTTCCTCTCACAGAGTCTTCTTTGACTGAGATTTAGGCTCTCACAAGTTGAAAATATATTTTTAAAACCACATGGTTGATTGTTGATGGCATATGGGTTTTTTTCTGAAATAGAAATGATTTCACATTTAAATGATTTAATACAGTTTACTGTGTGTGGGCCTGGACCAGGTTCAGCCCTGGGCTCCCACTCCCAGGAAACTGAGAAGTCTACGCCCCTGTTAGTGACAGTAATGTCTGCTGAATTCTTTGAATTGTCAGCGTTGTTGCCAGAGGCACTGCCTTTTACTCTCGGGTAGCCCCAAAGCAGGGGTGCCCTACTTTCTAACCTGAACCAAAGTCCCCAAAAATCAAGCACTTTCAGCTTGAACCACAGAGTCAGGCTGCAAGTGCTCTGCAAAAAGGGATTTCGTATTCAGGTTTCATAAGGTGAGCTCAGAGCAAGTCTCAAGTCTCCACCCAGCAGAGATTATGCTTATGGAATGACAATGGGGTCCTCCAGGTAAAGCATCTACATTTCTAAAATGTCTATTCAGAAGCCACCTGGCACTCTCCAGTACTTCACCCAGCCCTTTTGTGTCCTATGTGTAAATTCTTTGTCTTTCCTGCTCTGTCCCTCAAGATACCGGGATAAACCAATCAACCATTCCAATGTTTAGCAGTCCTTCCTGATGCTAATCAAGGACGTCTCCCACCTTTTGTCCGCCCAGGACCATTAGTAAGTCAGATAGTCCATTTAACTAGCTACCCAGCACCTGGCTTCTGTTGTTAAATCCAGACCCTGCCTCTCTGGAAGCTCATTGGTCATACCTCAAGTCTGCCCCTACCGGCATCACACACCCCGGGACTCATCATTGGTCCAGGTAATCTATTGTTCTCACCTGAGACCAGCCCCCAGGGCTGCCCATTGGTCTGCATTCTTTGCCAATGCCTATATCCCAACATGGCCTTAGACTGTGTTTTTTCTGCCATGATCCCAAAATGGCAATCCACCCAGAGACTCTCTCTGAGTTTAGGCCACAATCCTTTCTTCAAGGACCTCTGCACATCTGGACAGGTTGTATCACCCCTCTATAAGCCATCAATCACCTCTGCTTCCTTAGTTCTAGATTGTGCGAATATTGTTTGTATGCTTGAGAATATTTAGTAAAGAAATCATTATTTTAGCCACCCAGTTTCTGTGTCTGTTCCTGGGTTCTTGGGAATTCTAACTCTGGTATACACAGGTCAGATCCTATAGATAAACCAATTGCATATTAATAATTATAATTCCCCATCTTTATTAAATAATAGAGCAATTTGGGTAACAGCATCTTTGTGTAAGTGTTGTTTTGCAAAAACACAGTGCAAACCTGTTTCGCAGGTGTTTACGGCTGTTTGGTGTGGACTGGCTAGAACAGGTGATCAACACCTTCAACCATGAAAAGTTCAGCTGCCAAACATGTTCGTTACGAAATTTGCAGCCTCCTGAACCATGGTGGTCTGTGCAGTGATACTGTGCGACTAGTGAGCTAGAGGTGCGTTATATGAATGTCTCCCAAGGACTTTTATGGTCCGCTGGAAGCCATCCATCATCGGGAAAGTATGAAACCCCACAGAGAGGCACACCACTCTTTCAAATCTGACAATATTAATCACTAGACAACAACAAAAAATGCCAAGCATCTCATTTGATGGAATTTTGAGGAATGAGTACAGTTTTGTTCCAGAGCCTTCCCAGTTTGGTGTAGTGGTTAAGTGCACGGACTCTAATCTGAAAGAACCGGGTTTGATTTCCCACTCCACCACTTGCACCTGCTGGACGACCTTGGGCAAACCGTGGTTCTGGCACAACTGTTCTCAAAAAAGAGCAGTTTCTGTCAGAGCTCTCTCAGCCCACCTACCTCACAGGGTGTCTGTTGGGGGGGGGAAGGATTTTGTAAGCTTCTCTGAGACTCCTTTGGGTACTGAAGAGTGGGGTATAAATCCAATCTCTTCTTCTTCTTATCCACATACTTTTATCAGGCATCCCCTTCAGTAGATTAGGTCTGTGTAACACTCAGAACCCCAATTTGTGATAGACTTCATCTGTTGAGGCATTGGTTAGAAATATAGGGATTCTTTTTTATTATTATTTGATGTATTTTAACTGTCTTTAACGGTATATTGTAGCTGATGGAAACCCGCCCTGAGCCCGCTATGTGAGGAGGGTGGGATACAAATCTAATAAAATAAATAAATATGGCTGACTTCACTTTTTGGCCTCTCAGTCACCAAAACACAGCTGTAAGCAAGCTGTGCTATTTTCATAAGGTGGGTCTTGTGTGTGTGTGTATAATGTGATTTCACGTTTTCTTGGTTGAACTCTTCTCAACAGGCTTTCATGAGGCTAAATTCAGCAGCCCCCATTCTCATACTTTCCTTTGTGTCCTGATAAAATTAATTGGCTTATTTGGGGAGCAAAAACACACCTGCTGTGGAAAAGGAGAAATAAAAGAAAATACATCTTCGGAAGCCAAGCAGAGAACAAATACAGTACAGTAGGTAGGCGGCTGGCCGCTCTTTAATTTCACAGTCTAGCGTGAAACATTTTTATCTTCGGGTATTTTTTTTTTTTTTGCAGTTATTAAGCCCTCCAAGTAATCAAACTCAACTGTTAATCAAAATTTGTTTGATTCTGACAGATGCAATTCTCTCATTGACACCCCCGTTCAGAACGATTTATTTCTGGTGCTCGATTCTTAGGCTCCCCCGCAATCATTTCTCATTATAGGAGAACGTATAAAAGAAGTAATTAGCAAGCAGCTTGAAGTTATAATGTCTGTTCTCTCTCGGAAGAAAAGTTATAGTCAACATTCAAACAAAGCAGAATGGGTGGAGATAGAGATCTGGACTCGGTTTTACTCACCTGTTGGTACAGCTGCAGCAAGAGGAACACCAAACCTAAGGAGATCCAGCCCCATGGATAAAGATCCTCCAACTGTCTCCACTCCAGTAGTCAAAATGCACAGACACTCGCAATGAGGTCGGACCCCCCCCCATCTAGAACAAGAAATAGAAGTTGCAAGATGTCAACCACAGACAAAGCCACTAATTTTCATCAGCGTACTGTAACCTGAAGTTTCATAAGAGAATTCACAAAGAGCCTTGATTACTCTGCTGTCTCGTTAGTTTGTAACTTGCTAATTTGACTGGTGCAATCAAGTGCAGTCTTGACACCAGTTGGAATGGAACGGTTGTCAACAGCCCGCTAGACGATTCAATCCCACGCCCGCTTTAAGGGGGTTGTCACGCCCTGTCCAGCCTGGGGGCGTGGGAGGGTGAGCCGGGTCGGTCTGATTGAAGGGGAACGCCGAGGGGTCTTGCCGTGAGCCTCAGATAGCGGAAGGGCCTGGGTTTGCTTCACCTCAGCAGCCTACTTCCTCGGAGCTTCAACAGCGGTAAGCCTCCTCACTCTCTCTCAGACGGCAGGCTATGCCTTCAAGCTCTTGCTCTCCTCCCCGGCTCTGGCATCCACCACTCTTTTATTCCCTTCCACCAACACCTGACCCCGCCCTCCCCCTTGACCGTTGCTCCATTGGTTTCCAACCCTGTTCGTCTCCTGGGATCGTCTCCTCTATTGGCCAAGGTGTTTCTGCTTTTAAGGCTGGCTGGAGACTCCGCCCCTTCCAGTTCTCAGGGCTGGGGGCCGGTTGAGAGCAGGGTTCCACTTTGGGTGTGTCCCGTCGTTCCTGAATACCAGGTAAGGGTTTCTCTAGGGGACCCAGCCTCGGGGAGAAGTGACAGCGGCTTCGGGGCTGTCCCCGTGTGTACCCTGGCCCCACCCTGTTGGGATTTCTCTTGTTGGCTACCTCCCCGGGAGGTGTATGACGCCCGGCGTCTGTTGTCGCCCCAGACGCCTCCCCTTGTGGTTCTCCCGCCCCGGGTGACTGAGCCTGTGTGGGTAGGTGGTTGTTGGGCAGCTCGGTTGCCAGCGTCTCCCTGGCCGCTAGCGTGCTGCCGCCGACCGTCCCCTCTGTCGGGGCTGCCTGTCGCCCTCCCAGGGAGGGCCGGCCCGCCCCTTCTCTCTGTTCCAGCTGGCGTCCCGTCACCTCTTGGGCGGGGCGCCTGGGCAAGCTGGCCGTCGGCGGCCCCGCCTGGAGTAACGGGAGGGCGGGGGCCACGTCCGTTGCTGCAGCGTGTCTGCGGGGCGACACAGCTCTGGCCGCTGCGTCCCCCGGCGACCTGAGTCCCGGCTGGTGAGCCCCCCGCGGCTCCAAGCCGCGGGGCACCAGCTGCGAGCCGGGACACACCCCCCCCCTGGGAGACGTGTTGTCGGGGTCTTCCTCGTGCAGCCGGGACAAGAAGTCGGCGTTGAGATGGTCGCGGCCCGCCCGATGCTGAATCGTGAATCTGAAAGGGAGGAGAGACAGATACCAGCGCATTATTCGAGCGTTGTGACCTTTGGCTCTAGCCATCCACACAAGAGGAGCGTGATCCACCACTAAGTGGAACGGATTGTCCGTGAGATAGAATTGCAGGGCCCCCACTGCCCATTTTATTGCGAGCGCCTCTTTCTCAATTGTGGCGTACTGCTTCTCAGCGGCCTGTAATTTCCGACTCAGAAAAAGGACAGGACGCTCCTCTCCGTTCACCCTTTGGGACAGAACGGCCCCAAGGCCCGATCCAGAGGCGTCCGTTTGAAGGATGAACGGGAAGTTGAAATCCGGGTTGTGTAGCACCGGATTCGCCGAGAGGCTACGCCGTAAGGTCTCGAAGGCCGTTCTCTGTTCTGTGTTCCAGGCGATACGGTTCGGGTGTCGTTTGCCAAGGCTATCGGTCAACGGGGCCGCAATGGAAGCAAAACGAGGTATGAACTTGCTGTAATACCCCACGAACCCGAGAAAGTGGCGGAGCTGTTTCTTTGTAGTGGGGGCTGGGAGATTCTCCAGCAGTTCTACCTTGTCAGCCAGTGGGCGTAAAACCCCGTTGCCCACCTGATACCCCAAGTACTTCAGCTCTCGGAAGCCAATGCGGCTTTTCTTCGGGTTGGCGGTGAGGCCGGCGGCTGCCAACGCTTCCAGCACTTGCCTGAGGTGTTCTAGGTGCGTTTTCCAATCTGGGCTGCAGATTATAATATCATCTATGTACGCCCATGCGAAGTGGCTACACCGCGCCAAGGCCCGATCTACTAGCCGCTGGAAGGCTGCCGCTGCCCCATGAAGGCCGAAGGGCATCCGCCGAAACTGAAAAAGGCCTTGGGTGGTCGCGAAGGCGGTCTTTTCTTTATCTTCGTCCCGCACGGGGATTTGCCAATACCCTTTTGTTAGGTCGAGGGCCGACAGATATTGGGCTTTCCCCAATTGGTTGATCAGATGTTCTACTCGGGGCATGGGGTATGCATCGAAGAGTGCGACACGGTTCACTTCTCTGTAGTCAATACAAAATCGTACACTACCGTCGGGCTTTGGGACGAGGACGACCGGACTCCTCCACGGGCTCTGGGAGGGTTCTACAATCCCGAGCCGTAGCATCTCTTCCACTTCCCGGTTGATCACTTCCCGCCGCTTGTATGGGATGGGACGCCAAGGGCACCGTACCACCACCCCTTCGGGTGTAGGGATATGGTGTTCCGTTAACCAAGTGCAGCCTGGTTCTGGTGAAAACACCGGCGGGCTATTTTCTATCACCTTGCTGACCTCCTCCTTTTGTTGGCGGCTGAGTCCCTCGTCCAGCACCGGCTCCTCTTGGGGAATGTCTGTTGACTGTCGGGGCACCGCCTGGACCTCCACCTCTCCCGGGTGCTCTGCTAACAAGCAAGGAGCAGACCCGGGTCTCGATACGTCGTCCCGCGGGACCCATTCTTTTAAATCGTTAATGTGGAGGGTTTTCCTTTGCCGGCCTGTCCGTCCACATTGGACTTCGTAAGTTAAAGGGCCTAACGCCCGAAGGACCTTAAACGGACCCACCCAAGGGTCTCCTTTACTTTTGGGCATAACCCGCCCAGCTACGAGCACCAAGGAGCCGGGTTGTAAGGTACGAGGACGGGTACCTTGATCGTATCTTTTCTTATATTGTGCTTGGGCCTGCTTCAGGTTTTGACTAGCCATCGTCCGGGCTGTTTCCAGCTGTTCCCTCAACCGCTGAACATGGTCTTCCGTTGTCTGTGTCTTTCCTGGGCCGGCGGGTACCCATTGTTCCTCTAGGAGGCTGAGGATTCCCCGTGGGTTCGCCCCGTATATTAACTCGAAAGGGGAATACCCGGTAGACGCCTGTGGGGTCTCTCTCAGGGCCAGAAGCAATGGGTCAAGGTACAGGTCCCACGCTTGGGCGTGGTCGTGCGACAAGCGTCTCAACATCCCCTTAATGGTCTGATTCATTCTCTCTACTAAGCCGTCGGTCTGCGGATGGTAGGCTGCCGTGAAAAGCTGGCGAATGTGTAAAGCGTCACAAACCTTCGCCATGAAGTCTGCCGTAAACGGTTTCCCCCGGTCTGTGAGAATCTCGCGAGGCAGTCCCACGTGGGAGAAGAACCGCATGAGGGCGCGAGCTACCCCAGCACTCTTCATGCTGGGCAAGGGTATGGCCTCTGGATATCTGGTGGCATAGTCCATGAGGACAAGGATATATCTGGCGCCCCGAGCAGTACGGACCAAAGGGCCGACGAAATCCATGGCAATTCGCTCGAAGGGTCGTCCGTCAAAGAGGATCGGCTGCAGTGGAGCCCGCGGGGCCGGCCGGGAAGTGGTTCGCTGACAGAGGTCGCAGGTTTTCACAAACCGGGTTACATCCTTCGCCACCGAGGGCCAAAAGAAACGCTCGAGGACCCGTTTAAGGGTGTTAGCAATCCCTTGATGCCCTGCCCAGGGAGGGTCATGCGCCTGCTCGAGCACCTTTTGGCGATATGTCTGGGGCACCAATACCTGTCGTCGGGCGACCCCTTTTACGAAACACTCCCTGAACCAAACCCCCCCTTCTTGCACAATTCGGGACCCCCGCTGTCCTAACCGCTCATCCACGACCTTCCCCTCGCTTACCGCAGTTCGCTCCCGTAAGGCATCTAGGGAGGGATCCTCTTGCTGCGCGATCGCGAACGCTGGGTCATCGTGGTGGGGTTCGGTTTCCCTTACCTCAGCTTCATCGGTCGGGGTTGGTTCCTCCGTTGCAGGGGCGGCCCAACCTGGAGCCGGTTTCTCGGCCTGCTGAGCCATGATATACAAAAATCCGGTGCGTCGCGCCCCAACAGCACCGGGAAGGGCAGTGCTCGTACTCGGGCCATAGGAAGGTGGTATGTATGTTCCAGCAACCGGATAGGGACCATTACTACCGGGCATCGTTCTCGGTGTCCATGGAAACAGGCAATCTCCGTCTCTCTCACCAGAGGGAGCTTTTCGGGCATGTAATCCTCCCTTACCATGGAGATGGAACTACCACTATCAAGGAGAGCTGGAACTTCATCCTTTCCAATCGTAACTTGCACCACGAACGGCGGGAGCCCCCTGTCGGAGTCGTCACCTGGAGAGAGGTCTCCCATCCAGCGTCGCATTCCATCATGGGGCAATCGCGGCGTAAATGACCCATTTGCCCACACGTGTAACAGGGTCCTACGTCACCGCCCCGGGTCATCGGGCTCCGTCCTTCTCCCATCCCACGGGCGCTGGGAAGGCCACGACCCATCCCAGTGGCCGGAGGAGGAGCGATCCAACGGGGGTTTGCCCCACCGGGGCCGCCCCGGAGTGCGAACGTGGGTCGGGCCCGCCCTCCTCGGGGGGTATCTGGTCCTCGGGGACCCTTTTCATTCCCCGCCTTACTAGTGGCTTCTTTCGGTTTCAAGTCCTCTCTCCGTGCGGTGGTTCCATCTGCCGCCAAGAAATTCTCCCACAACTCCACCGCATCGGCTAGAGTGTGCGGTTGCCAACACGCGATCCAATGACGGGTCCTTGGCGGCAGAATGTGAAGCAGTTGTTCCAACACTACTTGTTCCACGACACGGCGGGCTTCGTCGGACTTCGGACGCAACCATCGGGTGGCTGCATCTTTTAGGGCAGCCAGGACACTTCGTGGCCTGTCTCCGGGATGCCACGACAGGGACCGGAACTTTTGACGCGAGGTTTCTGGCGTAATGGCGAAACGGTCCAAGATGGCGGCCTTTACGGTGGCATACGCAGCTGCCTCTTCCTTTGTAAGAGCCTTCACTGCTGCCTGAGCCTCGCCCGTTAAATATGGTCCTAGAATGAAAGGCCACTGCGCTTCCGGCCACTTTGCGGCTTCTGCCACTCTCTCAAACGTTTCCAGGTAGGCCTCGATATCGTCCTCTGCCGTTAGTTTGGTTAAAGGGATCCATGAACTGCGACTGGGCCAACCCCCGTCAGCTCGGGCCCCGCCGGTCCTGTCCGTCCCTTGGGAGCTGGCCGCCAATGTTTGTTGTAAGTCTCTTACCAACGTGGCTTGTGCATCCCGTTGTTGTTGCGCCACCTCTTGCAGCAACCGGGTATTATGTTCTGTGAGCCACTGCCCAAACTGCTGGAGATCCATGGCCAATTGAGTGCCTGTGGGTGCCGCAGCCTGGCTGTCGTCGGATTCAGAGGAGTCGTCCGTTGAGGAGGACTCGCCGTCAATTCTCGTCCCTGGGAGCGAGTCTCTCCGCAGCTGGGGGGGTTTCCACCCCTGCGGGACCGGTAGATGAGGGCGGGGTCTCGCTAGCGGGTCGTCAGTGCCCGCATTCTCCACCACGTTGTCACGCCCCCTGTCCAGCCTGGGGGCGTGGGAGGGTGAGCCGGGTCGGTCTGATTGAAGGGGAACGCCGAGGGGTCTTGCCGTGAGCCTCAGATAGCGGAAGGGCCTGGGTTTGCTTCACCTCAGCAGCCTACTTCCTCGGAGCTTCAACAGCGGTAAGCCTCCTCACTCTCTCTCAGACGGCAGGCTATGCCTTCAAGCTCTTGCTCTCCTCCCCGGCTCTGGCATCCACCACTCTTTTATTCCCTTCCACCAACACCTGACCCCGCCCTCCCCCTTGACCGTTGCTCCATTGGTTTCCAACCCTGTTCGTCTCCTGGGATCGTCTCCTCTATTGGCCAAGGTGTTTCTGCTTTTAAGGCTGGCTGGAGACTCCGCCCCTTCCAGTTCTCAGGGCTGGGGGCCGGTTGAGAGCAGGGTTCCACTTTGGGTGTGTCCCGTCGTTCCTGAATACCAGGTAAGGGTTTCTCTAGGGGACCCAGCCTCGGGGAGAAGTGACAGCGGCTTTGGGGCTGTCCCCGTGTGTACCCTGGCCCCACCCTGTTGGGATTTCTCTTGTTGGCTACCTCCCCGGGAGGTGTATGACGCCCGGCGTCTGTTGTCGCCCCAGACGCCTCCCCTTGTGGTTCTCCCGCCCCGGGTGACTGAGCCTGCGTGGGTAGGTGGTCGTTGGGCAGCTCGGTTGCCAGCGTCTCCCTGGCCGCTAGCGTGCTGCCGCCGACCGTCCCCTCTGTCGGGGCTGCCTGTCGCCCTCCCAGGGAGGGCCGGCCCGCCCTTCTCTCTGTTCCAGCTGGCGTCCCGTCACCTCTTGGGCGGGGCGCCTGGGCAAGCTGGCCGTCGGCGGCCCCGCCTGGAGTAACGGGAGGGCGGGGGCCACGTCCGTTGCTGCAGCGTGTCTGCGGGGCGACACAGCTCTGGCCGCTGCGTCCCCCGGCGACCTGAGTCCCGGCTGGTGAGCCCCCCGCGGCTCCAAGCCGCGGGGCACCAGCTGCGAGCCGGGACAGGGGTTATTCTGCTGCAGGTAAAATAAGCACAGGACCCAATGCTTAGCAAACCTTTCCTTACTGTTATTCTTCCTATTACATATATACCGCCATTATCAAGTTGCCATCTAATGGCAAATGTATGGATTCTCAGGGGTTTGTGCATTCTTCACATAGTTCTGTATGAGCCAGTAACAGGGACTGAGCCCTTTTTGTTTCTTATTGCATTGTGTGTGTTATCAACAAAACCACTTTTGCGGCGCAATCCCGTACAAAGTTACTCCAGTCGAAAGCCATAAGATCCAATAGGCTTAGACAGAATAGAGTCTGCACAAGATCACATTGTATGCCCACCACTTTTTGTTGATGTTGAGCCCTTTGTTTCTTTTATAGAATTTACCATTTTTGTGCTATCTGTCTGGGAGGGAAGTTGGCATGGTGTAGCCCATTCTTATTGGATCTCAGAAGCTAGACAGCATCAGTATTTGGCAGGGAAACCACTAAGGAAGGCTATTTAGAGGAAGGAAATGGACAACTACTTCTGCTTCTCACTTGGCTTAAAAGCCTCTCACTGAGGTCACCATAAGCTGGCTGCAACCTGACAACACTTTAAGCACACATCTATCATCTATCTATCTATCTATCTATCTATCTATCTATCTATCTATCTATCATCATCATCATCATCTATCTATCATCTATCTACCTATCATCCATCCATCTATCATTCATTCATTCATTCATTTATTCATTCATTCATTCATCTACCCATCTACCCATCTACCCATCTACCTATCCATCCATCCGTCCATCGTCCATCTTTCTTTCTTTCTTTCTTTCTTTCTTTCTTTCTTTCTTTCTTTCTTTCTTTCTTTCTTTCTTTCTTTCTTTCTTCATCTATCCATCCATCCATCCATCCATCCATCCATCCAGCATTTAGCATTGAAAAGCATGTACATTTCTGCAGTGGAAAATCTGGCATGATAAGATAAAGGGCAGAAATAAAGACTCACATTCATTTCCTAGAAAGTGGGAACAAAATCAAAATGGGGATAAATTAAAACTCGTCCGCGATATACTGATGTTTGGTCTTCTGCTTAGCCGATGTTATACCCTGTTGCACAAAATTAGCCTTGCCAGTGGCCTAGGCCAATCTTGTCAGACCTTGGAAGCTAAACAGGGTCAGCCCTGGTGAGTATTTGGATGGGAGACCGCCAAGGAAGACCAGGGTTGATATGCAGAGGCAGGCAATGGCAAACCACCTCGAAACGTCTCTCGCCTTGAAAAATGCTATGAGGTTGCCGTAAGTTGGTTGTGGCTCAATGGCAACGAATGAATAAATAAATAAATATGTGGTCAGAATCTCCAGTGCAGTTTGTGCTATCTACTAGAGTTCCACCGTTATCAAGTACACACTCATCCAGGCAAGCTCCCAAGAGTCATGTCATATAACACTGGAGCAGCCTTTGAGAACAATTTCCTTATGACCCAAACGTTGGAAAAATGTTGTATACATTTTGGTTACTTTCAGGTCGGGCTGCCACAAGCCAGAGAATATTGCTTCAAGGGGCTGGATCCGGGATCTGGGCCCCCAGCTTGCTGTCACTGATTTTACTAGTTTTACAGATATCAGCATGGGGGGAAAAAATTCTGATTTATGAAACAGCAAAAGAAAACCCCTCCACTTCCAGTCAGATTGGTATCCTGCCACAAGCTAACAGTTTCCACTACAACCATTCCTTACAAATGGACCTAACAGGTAATTTTTTTATAAAGTGAAATTATAGTCTAATTAACAAAGTCTGTCATCGCGAACAGCACTGCGGTGATGATGAGTTTAAGAAAGAGAAGGAGCTGTGCATTGTGTGCCCCATGGCTTTGAAGCCAACAAGCACATGAGGCGTCTATTGCTGCACAAAATCTACCTGCACCAATCGCCCCCCAAGCTGGAATAAAGAGGTGGACACGAAATATTGGATTAATCATAGGGCCACTTTATTAACTTTAACTGGGACTAACGGCAAGGGCAATGCAGTTTGTGGTATGGTCAAGGCCAGGGGTCGAACAACCCCTCCCTTGCCATGTGAAACAGGGTGAGCCACCCTGCCCCAAGTGAGAGCCATTAGCCGTGACTCCTGCCCAGCCGGATAGCTGTTGTAGGACAGCCACGTAGGCCCATCCCCTGAGCCGCAGGGCCCAAAGAGAGGATCCAATCAAGGCAGTCCTAAAGGCAGTCTGTTTTTCCTGTCCTGTGCCGCCAGGCACAAAGACTGTACTCACTCGACCCCTTCATCCCCAAAGAAGGGGTGTCAGCGGGTGCTCACCAGACCGCAATCTGTCTCAGCGTAAAACCCTGCCCAACTGTAAGTGACCAACCTACCTAACACAGCTCCACTCTTACAAAAACCCTACATCACTGCTGTAGTACAGGGTAGGCAAAAATACCCAGGTTCCAATCGGGAAGGGGTGAAAAATTCCTACCTGGCCCCCAAAACCGGGGACCAGCCAAAGCCTGTACTACTAGCAGGGCGGGAGGGTGGGCCGAAATTCACCACGGAACTGTGGCCGAGGAGGGCGGGGGCCAAGTTATAAACTCCTCAGCTCCACCCGCCGAAAGAACCCGTATGCAGCGGTTTTTTTCCTGCTGAAAAACAACAACCGGCCTTTCCAGCTGGGAGGCAAAGGCGCCGCCCCAGCCCCACAGCAACAAGGGCCGGGGGCTGTTAGAACTGGATTAATGCAACTTTGTAACTAGCCACATAAAAATCTCACCACCTTAATGGCTTTTGGGCGTTAGAGGTGGGGCAGAGGTGCAAACTGGGTGGCCGCAACCCTCGGCAAAAGGCTGAGCTGCAGAGATTCAGACTGCGATCCTGTGTGCATTAACAGCGTTATCCTAAGCAGAGTTTAAGTCACAAAATCCTGGTGACGGGCCCATCAGCCTACTTTACCTCACAGGATTTTTTGATTAAATAAAATGGAGAAGAATGATATGAGCTCCCTAGTGTGGAGAAAGGTGGCGTATGAATGAAATAAATACATAATAAATATAGCTGAAAATGTGGGGGGGGTGCAGATAGAAGTTAGGGAAGGTTAGTGGGAAGGAAGGGAGGAAGCAGGGGAAAGAGAGGGGATATGGGAAGGAAAGAAGGAAGCAGGGGAAAGAGAGGGGATACAGGAAGGAAAGAAGGAAGCAGGGGAAAGAGAGGGGATATGGGATGGAAGGAAGGAAGGAAGGAAGGAAGGAAGGAAGGAAGGAAGGAAGGAAGGAGAGGGGATATGGGAAGGAAAGAAGGAAGCAGGGGAAAGAGACGAGATACAGGAGCTGCCAGGAATAGAAAAGAGGAAAATAGTGTGGGGAGGAAGATACAGGGGATAGTCAGCCCCCCCCCCCAGAAGTCCTTGTGCATACCCCACAGCACAACTGGTCCCAGGCCTGGCAGCCTGCACTGCACAACTGGATCACAGTTGCCCCATATGCAGGGAGGAGGGAAGGAGAGAAATCTGAAGATGGGAGGGGAGGCAAAAGTAGGTTGGCTGATCAGAGGAAAGAAGAGAAGGAAGCAGAGAAACAGGAGAGGCTATCTGAGCTTTCAGGGAAGGGGGTGTTGGGGGGGGTGAACTGCCCCCCTCAAGTCCATGCAGGCCCCACATTTGTTTATATATGATAATCAGTCTGTGAACCACATAACCCTTACCCGCTTGAATTCAAAATGATGGGTAAGCGTACTTTTAAGATAATCATATCAATAAATGACAATCTAGTTCCCTTGCAATTTATGCAGTGATTTTGACAAACATTACGAATGTGGACGTAAAACCCTCTTTTCCATCTTTTATTTGGATGGGGGAGCTTTCCCGTTCGCTCTTAAAATAGAAATACGCTCGGTGGTCTTTGTCGGATAAAAAGGCAGGCCAAAGGTTACGGCGTGCAGCCATGTAGAATTCACCGGTGTTTGGTCAAACACGGGTAAGAAGGAAAGTAGGCAAGTTCTCAGCTGAATTTAAATTGTCTGTGCAACGCTTATTCATCTTGTAAATATTTAACAAACAGAGCTCCTCTCCCTTATGGGCTCTTGCCTTATTTTAATAGTATTACTATTTATTTGCTTTATGCGGCAACAGAGGAAGGGAAATTTGCTGCCTGACTGTGGCTAGAAAGGGGTGCAATAAATTAAAAAATGGGCACAAGCGAATGGGAGCTGGGTATGTTTTATATAAGGTCTCATGGGCTAACATAGTGCCCACGTGGGCTGATAACTACACGATGGCGGTCATTAAACTCCCGGATGGGCCGGGTGGATCTCTTGCTATGGGGTTGCTTTTGATGGTCACTGTCATTTAGTTTCTCTACTGTGCAGGAGCACATGGCATGGATGATCAGTATGCTACAAAGGAAATTGTAGCTAAGAATAAAATGTTGGCAGCCATTGCAAGCAGAGAATCAAGAAGCAGGGAGCGGGAGTACTGAAAGAAGAAAGCAGGAGGGTCAGTGGGCCAGCTGGGAAGTTTTTACGTAGACTGTTGATGGGAGAAGAGGGATCCAACCCACTATTTTTCAGGAATAAAATCAGTATTGTTCTCTTGACTTAATATCCCACCTTTCTGCCTTCGTTGTACAGAATATTATTAAATTTTCAAGTATAAATTATAGACAGCTAGAATAGATAGGTGATAGGTAGGTAGGTAAGTAGATAGATGATAGATCATGATAGATGGATGGATGGATGGATGGATGGATGGATGGATGGATGGATGGATGGATGGATGGATGGATGGATGGATGGACGGACAGACGAATAGACGAACAGACAAACAGCCAGACAGATATAGATCCAACCCACTATTTTTCAGAAATAAAATTAGTATTGTTCTCTTGAGTTAATATCCCACCTTTCTGCCTTCATTGTATGGAATATTATTAAAGTTTCAAATATAAATTATAGATAGAATAGACAGGTGATAGGTAGGCAAGTGGATGGATGGATGGATGGATGGATGGATGGATGGATGGATGGATGGGTAGACAGACAGACAGGCAGGCAGGCAGGCAGGCAGGCAGGCAGGCAGGCAGGCAGGCAGGCAGGCAGGCAGACAGAGATAGATAGATAGATAGATAGATAGATAGATAGATAGATAGATAGATGATAGATAGATAGATAGATAGATAGATAGATAGATAGATAGATAGATAGATAGATAGATAGATAGATAGATAGATAGATAGATAGATAGATAGATAGATAGATAGATAGATAGATATGGTTGATGTGAGGATAGATCAGAGGAGAGGAGAATGATATAAGCTGCTTTCAGTCTCCATTGGGAAGAAAGGTAGGATGTAAAGTAAATAAAGAATGTCTGTATGTATCGCTATGTAAATTGTTTTTAATAACTACGTGGTGTGTTTTGTCTCAATATTTATTTATTTATTTATTAGATTTATATCCCACCCTTCCAACATGGGCTCAGGGCGGCGAACATGGAGGCAAATGCCATACATAAACACTAAAACATGGAGGCAAATCCGTACATAAACACTAAAACCATAAATGGTCAATTGCCTATAAAACAGTTAAAAAAGCAGCGGTCAGTAGACCATCTCAATCCATAATGGAAAACCCGTAACACTAGACAATCCAGTAAACACCATTGTCGCCGCTCTAATGATGTCCCACTAGAACTGTGATCCCATCCCCGGGCCAGTACGCCTCGATGCTAAGACAGTGGTGGTACCGTAGCGGTGGCAGCCCCGACTCGAAAGCCTGGTGGAAGAGCTCCGTCTTACAGGCCCTGTGGATTTATATCGCTGTTTTGTTTATTGCCGACTTCTGTAGGCCGCCCTGAGCCTGCCTCGGTGGGGAGGGCGGGGTAAAAAAAATCAAATAAATAAATTTAAAGTAAATAAAACACGCACATTATACCCTACCTTTCTCCCCAATGGAGACTCAAAGCCGCTCCCATCATTCTCTTCTCCTGTTTTATCCCCACACCAACCCTTTCAGTTGGGACGCCAGCCTCCAGGTGGGCCCTGGGGATCCCCTGGAAATTGCAACCCATCTCCAGACTGCAGAGATCAGTTCCCCTGGAGAAAATGGATGCCTTGGAGGGTGGGCTTGACGCCTGTCCTCCCCGGGCTCAACCCCCAAATCTCCACAAGTTCCCCACCTGGAGTCAGCAACCCTGTGCCTTCCATCCCTACTGGTGCCCAGGGGGATATGGCAACCCTACCGGTTAGCTAGGTTAGGCTGAGCGTGTGTGACCCAGCCAGCTGCCATGGCAGAATGAGGACTCGAACCTGGGTTTCCCAGATCTTAGCCTGCTACTTCAATCACCGCACAACACTAGAAACACTGCGCAACACTTTGGAAAAACTGGGTTTGTTGGTAGCCGTGTCGGCATTTGCCATCATCAGAGCCAGCACAAACCCTGGTTTGCCACTTAAGCACAAACATTGGGGGTGTTGTTGCTGTTGTTGCTTTGAGTGGCTGCAGTCATATGACAAACTGGTTTTATGCTGATTTCATCTAACCAGGCTGTATGCTCAGGTCAGGTTATTGCATCATTCCTAAGGGGGAGCATGAGAGTCAGCTCAGATATCGGACTCCGGTTGCTAACATCTTTCACAAGTTCTGTCTTCTTCTAGGAGGGTGTCATCGGCTTTCCTGCTTATGAACTCTATTGGCCACTTCAGGGCCATAGAGATTGCACTGGGAAGCCTTCCCTGATCTTGGTTTCCCTTATCTGGGTTTTGGCCCCTGTGTGACACAGAGCATTGAACTGGATGGGCTTCTCTTATGTTCTTCTGTCTGGGGCAGTGATGTTCTGAATTCTTGGTCCTTCAGGGGCAACAGGGGGAGGGTGTCTGGAGTTCTGGCCCCACTGTTGGACCTCCTGGTGGCACCTGGGTTTTGGCCCCTGTGTGGCACATAGTTTTGGACTGGATGGGCCATTGGTCTGATCCAACATGACTTCTCTTATGTTCTTATGTCTGAAGAAGTGATGCTCTGTATTCTTAGTGCTTTGGGGGCAACAATGGGAGGGCTTCTGGATTTCTGGCCCTAGTGGTGGACCTCCTGATGGCACCTGGGTTTTGGGCACTGTGTGGCACAGAGTGTTGGACTGGATGGGCCATTGGCCTGACACAACATGGCTTCTCTTATTTTGTTATGCTCCATAGTCTTGGTGCTTGAGGGGCCACAGTGGGAGGGCTTCTGGAGTTCTGGCCCTGCTGGTGGACCTCTTGATGGCACCTGGGTTCTGACCACTGTGTGACACAGAGTTTTGGACTGGATGGGCCATTGGCCTGATCCAACATGGCTTCTCTTACGTTTTTATGATCTCATTGATGCCCAAAGAGATACATGGGTAAGTGCAAGGATCACTTCAGTCCCCCCATAGTGATAACCCCTTACATACCATCCCCATTCCTACTCCCTACTCTTCCTCCAAGGAACGTGGCATCCATGTTTATCTTCTCCTCCATCTTGCCCTCACAAGTAGTTTTGGCAGAGAGAGAGACAGAGACATTGTGGAGGGGGGGGGAGGGCCTATACGGAAGAAAACTTCATAGCTTTATAGCCGAGTAGAGATTTGAACTCAGATCTCCCCAGGCCTCAACTGACACAACTACTACAAGATATAAGCTGTGGTAAAAGTCACAGTGACATAATAACTTAATTTGGCTGCAATCCTACATCTCTTTTTGCCTCGTGCGATTTAATAAGAGTAAAACACATTGCCGATATTAATGAATAATGAAGATGAATAATGTAGCGATCAAGACTAAATGAGGTCAATATAATAAGCGATAACGAGGATTTGCAGCTGAATGCTGGTTCTGAACGGCTGATGCTGAGCCGGAGCACTGGGGCGGTACATAACTCGGACCGTATTGCGACAAGTAAAATGGAATTGAACAAAAGGGATCCCATTATTTGTGACACCTCATGTTCAGAGGCAGTCAACCTCTGGATCCCAGTGCCAGGAGGCAACATCAGGTGAAGGCCTCAGGCTCCATACCCTCTTGTTGGACTTCCAGAGGAACTGGTTGGTCACTGTGTGAGAAAGGATGCTGGACTAGATGGCCCACAAGTCTGATCCAGAAGGATTCTCCTTATGTTCTAATATTCTTAACATCAGGGAAAAGCCTCGGCCTCTCTGCCCTGTTGTTGGCCCTCCAGAGGAATGGGTTGGCCACTATGTGAGACGGGATGCTGGATTAGATGGACCATTGGTCTGATCCAGCAGGGCTCTTCTTATATACTTAGGAAGACCTTGGCTTCTATGCCCTGTTGTTGGCTGTCCAGAGGAACTGGTTGGCCACTGTGTGAGAAAGGATGCTGGACTAGACGGCCCACAAGTCTGGTCCAGCGGGGCTCTTCTGACGTTCTTAGGAAGTTATCAGCCTCTGTGTCCTGTTGTTGGCCCTCCAGAGGAACAGGTTGGCCACTGTGTGAAACCAGATGCTGGATTAGATGGACCCTTGGTCTGATCCAGCAGGGCTCTTCTTATGTACTTAGGAAGGTCTCAGCCTTTTTTGCATGTTGCTGGCCCTCCAGAGGAACTGCTTGGCCACTGTGTGAGACAGGATGCTGGACCACTGGTCCGATCCAGCAGGGCTCTTCTTATGTTCTAATGTTGATATCTGAGAAGAATGCATTTTTTTTCCTTTCATATTCATGTATCTGAATCACAGCTCGAAATTTGGAATTCTTGGGGCTGAGTTTATACCTTGCTCACAGATGACTTGTCTCATCCGAGCAGTGCTGTTGGCAGTGTGCTCTTCTTGAATGACCATGGGGATTGCCCCGTGATGTTGGCCAGGAGTTGTACAGATGTTGCCCAAGGCGAATGGGGATCGTGGCCAACGTTCCTTGGCAGAGGCTGTTATCATTCAAGGAACATTGTTCGTAGAGCCCATAGGTTTCCTTCCTGCTTGGCATTGTCTACCATCTGCTTTATGATTCTCTATTCCTTTCGACAGGTGCAAATGTAGCCACCACGTTGAGCGG
Source organism: Gekko gecko (assembly GCA_029375565.1). Lineage (NCBI taxonomy): Eukaryota > Metazoa > Chordata > Lepidosauria > Squamata > Gekkonidae > Gekko > Gekko gecko. The sequence continues at coordinate 6,564,892 of JAPDNY010000003.1, read as the reverse complement.
ACTCAAAACAGAAAGCGCTTCACCTGGTGTATCTGTTACTTGTACCCGGAGGCTGACATCTGGTTGTGTTCTTCGCATTGCAACAGCGTTACGACTTCACCAATCATGACGTGATCACTCCGAGCTCCAATGCAGCCAAAAGATCTACCTATCATAATGAGGTATGAATATAAAAAGAGATAAGTTCCAGGTAAAAGGAAAGTCCTCTCCAGGAGATTTCTGTTTATCCGGAGAATAAAACCTTCGATTCGACAAAACAACAGTGCTCTATTTTGTGAGGGCCATAGAATTAGAGATGAGAGAAAAGCAAACCTAACTTAGTTTTAGGCTAAAGTAACTGCTCAGAGGTTAAGACGCTGCGCTGCAGACTGGAAGGTCTGTAGTTCGGCAGTTCGAGACCCGAGTGCCGCATGACCGAGTGAGCTCCCATCTCTGGCCCCGGCTCCTGCCAAACTAGCAGTTCAAAAGCAAGAAACTGCAGGTAGATAAATAGGTACCGCTTCGGTGGGAAGGTAATAGCGTTCCGTGCACCTCGACGTTTAGTCGTGCCAGCCACATGACCATGGAAATGTCTTCGGACAATGCTGGCTCTTTGGCTTGGAAATGGAGATGAGCACCTCACCCCTAGAGTTGGATTCAACTGGCTTTTGAACAAGGGAAACCTTTACCTTTACCTTTTAACTGCTACGGCTTCCTCTAAATCAGGGGTCCCCAATTTGGTGACCACCAAGTGTTTTTAGAAAGTGGGCAGGGCCAGGTTGGCTTTTATCCAGCAAGGCTTCTGATTGGCCACTGGAGATCTGATTGGCCATGCATATATATATATATATATATATATTAAAAAAAACATTGTTTCGGCAGCAGCCACCACCACAGCAAAAGGATCTTCATGAGGTGACTGAAGGTAAACCACGGTAGCCGTTTTGTGGCTGGCTTCCACCTCCTGCAGCAGCCATTTAATGGCTGTGCCCACGATGCTGTGTCAGAAATCCACAGGTGCCTGCAGACTCAAAAAGACTGGGGACCCTGCTCTAAATAATTCAGGGGGAGGGGGATTTTAGAACTACTGAAATCATTGGTAGGCAAAGATACTGAAAATGCAGAAATGCTGGAAGAAGACACAATATAGTTTTGTGGTATTTTCTGTATTTTTCATATGTGTGTGCGCACCTTGAAGTCATGGTAGGGCCGGCTCGCCCACTCCTGCGCCCTGCAGATCACCCGCCCTCCCCCCTCGGCGGCATGGCAGCAGTCAGCGGGGACTCGCTGCCGCCACCCGCTGCCACCAGTAACAGCTGGCCAGCCAGGGTTCAGGAGGTGGTGGCAGCCCAGTGCGCCCACCCTCCCCCCTCAGGTGGTGGTGGAGGAGGAGGAGGCGGCCGGAGAATGCCCCACCAGCCAGCCAGCCGATGCATAGGAGGCGGTGGTGGCCCAGTGCACCCGCTCTCCCCCTCTCCCCTTGGGTGGAGGAGGAGGCGGCAGCAGCCAGAGAAGTGGCAGTGACCCAGTGGCAGTGACCCAGCACACCCGCCCTCCCCCTCCCCCCCCACCTCGGGTGGAGGAGGAGGAGGTGGCCAGCACAGGGACTCCAGGCTCCACCGGGAAGTTGGCATCTGCACCCACCTAGGGTGCAGAAGCACCTCAAGCCGGCCCTGGTCATGGTGACCTCTGGTGACTGACCCCAACTGGGGGCCTGGAGGATATTCAGAGAGGTGGCTGAGTAAAGCCTGCCCCCGCCTCCCAACTGCTGGTATTCCATGGAGGTCTCCCATCCAGGGACTTGCCAGAGTCGACCCTGCTTAGCTTCCAAGATCTACTGAGATCAGGCTGGCCTGGGGACCTACTGAGGGCCCCCCCCTCCCCAAATCCTGCCCTCCCCAAGCTCCGCCCCCAGAAATTTTTCAACTGGAAGCTGGCCGCCCTAGCTAGAAGAGATCACTGCACCCAAACCAAAAGTGAAATACCTCTTGTTTCGACTGTGCAAACTGTGGTATTGGGCTCCGAACCAGCTAATCTGTCAGAAAAGTTATTTGCAACTAACTTTAGTCCCATGGGTTCCAACGAACTTGAGCGCAACAAACTTTTGCCGACTCGGTGCATCACTAAGCGAGGATTCGTTCTTCATTTTAACCCATCTCCGTTTTTTAAAAAAATATGTAAGTGAGCGAAGGCATGCCTATCGCTCGAGCGCTGTGTTTAAAATGCAATTAGATTCCAGCTGGAGATCGCCAAAATACACCGGGATCCATGCAGAGTGAGTCGATGCCTTGTTCTATTTTGAGGCTGAGCAATATCACCTTGTAGCAACAGCTGTTGGGAGAGATGGGGCTGGTGTGTATTCCTCCTTCACTGCTTGGCGAGCTCGTAAAGTTGTAATACATTTTCAGTTCATTTTAGGTTCAGGTATCCCCAGGAGCAATCTTCCTCGTGTTCATCAAAAAGGAACGAGGTACCGAAGATTGCACTGCGGAGATTCGGGAAGCCGAACGCGAACAAGCTCGCTGCTGGAACCCTCGGCTGGGGCTTTATTGCGGAGAAGCGCCGTGCATTAGAATATTAGCTGCTAAATTAGCCAGAGTAAACACCCTGAGGTGCGAGACAAGCGCCAAGACGCTTACTTCACAAGCAAGGAGAGGGTTGGCAGGAGGCCGTGAGCAGAGACCTTAGCAGCCAAGTGCCAAGGCTGTAGCGGTGATTTCCCCAGTTGGTAGTAAGAGCCCAGCTTAGCACTGGGTTGCCAACCCCCAGAAGGGGCCTGGAGATCTCTGGAATCACAACCAGTCTCCATCAGAGATCAAACCCCCTGGAGAAAATGGCTGCTTCATAGGGTGAAATCTGTGGCATTATATCCCACTGAGGTCCTTCCTTGCCCCAAACCCCATCCTCCCCAGGGCTCTACCACCGAATCTTCAGAAACTTCCCAACCTTAAGTTGGCAACCCTAGCTTAATGATAGCTACTTTTCTTGGCAGTGCCTTAAAGTCGACTCGTGTCTGCAAAATGAGTTGAGCCAAACGGAAGTGGGACCACTGGTGGTTGACAATGAGGCCTACAATAATTGGAGAATGTGGATAAGAACATGAGAGGAGCCCTGCTGGATCAGACCAGTGGTCCATCTAGTCCAGCATCCTGCCTCACACAGGGGCCAGACAGTTTTTCTGGAGGGCCAACAACAGGGCAGAGAGGCCGAGGTCTTCCCCTGATGAGAACATAAGAAGAGCCCTGCTGGATCTGGCCAGTGGTCCATCTAGTCCAGCACCCTGCCTCACACAGTGGCCAGCCAGTTCCTCTGGAGGGTCAACAACAGGGCACAGAGGACGAGACCTCCGTAAGAATATCAGAAGAGCTGTGCTGGATCAGACCAGTGGTCCATCTAGTCCAGCATCCGGTCTCGCACAGTGGCCAACCAGTTCCTTTGGAGGGCCAACAACAAGGCATAGAAGCTGAGGCCTTACCCTGATGTTGACTCCCAGCTCTAGGATTCAGAAGTTGCTGAGCAGTTGGATTAGTTGCTGAGCAGTCAGGTTAGAACGGATAAAAGGAAGTCCTTCTTCACCCAAAGAGTGATTAACACATGGGATTCACTGCCAAAGGAGGTGGTGGCGGCTACAATCGTGGATGGCTTCAAGAGGGAATTAGATAAGCTTATGGAGCAGAGGTCCATCGATGGTTATTAGCCACAAGGTATAGATAGGGACACTGGGGCAAATGATGTTCTGTATTCTTGGTGGTTGGGGGGGTCAACAGTGGGAGGGTTTCTAGTGTCCTGGCCCCACTGCTGGACCTCCTGATGGCACCTGGTATTTTTGGCCACTGTGTGACACAGAGTGTTGGACTGGATGGGCCATTGGCCTGATCCAACATTGGCTTCTCTTATCTTCTTATGTTCTTAACTGGCAAAATCCAGTTGGAAAGTGCATTCAGAGTGGATTGAAAGTGGATTATTTAGTGTGTGTGGCTGCAGTCTTAGTCTCCATGGTGGAGAAGACTGGGGGATAGATGATGATGATGATGATGATGATGAAGAAGATGATGATGATGATAGAAGATAGATGATAGATGATAGAAGATAGATGATAGATAGATAGATAGATAGATAGATAGATGATAGATAGATGATAGATAGATAGATAGATAGATAGATAGATAGATGATAGATAGATAGATAGATAGATAGATAGATAGATAGATAGATAGATAGATGATGGTAGGTTGGTAGGTAGGTAGATAGATAAATAGATAGATTATGGTAGATAAGTACATAGATGATGATGATGATAGATAGATAGATGATAGATGATAGATAGATGATAGATAGATGATAGATAGATGATAGATAGATTGATAGATAGATAGATAGATAGATAGATAGATAGATAGATAGATAGATAGATAGATAGATATAATGGTAGGTAGGTAGACAGACAGACAGACAAACAGGTGGGTAGGTGGGTAGATAGAAGAAGGAGAAGAGAAGAGATTGGATTTATACCCAGCCCTTCGCTACCCAAAGGTGTCTCAGAGCGTTTACAAACTCCCTTCCCTTCCCCTCCCCACAAAACGCACCCTGTGAGGTAGGTGGGGCTGAGAGAGCTCTTGACAGAAACTGCTCTTTTTTCAAGAACAGCTCTTATCAGAACTACGGCTTGCCCAAGGTCATCCAGCAGCTGCAAGTGGAAGAGTGGGGAATCAAACCCGGTTCTCCCAGATTAGAGTCCGTGCACTTAACCACTACACCAAACTGGCTAGGTAGGTAGATAGATGATAGAAGAGAGAGAGAGAGAGAGAGAGAGAGAGAGAGAAGATATATACTCGAGAGAGAGGCTATAGGTATATCCTCGAGAGAGAGAGAAGGAACAAGTACTTTGCTGCCATTTTCCTCAGTGGAACTGCTTTTTGAGTAACATCCAGTCTGGACCTCAGTTACTATGGTAGAGTAACTCTCCCAATGCAAAATACACGTGCGATAAAACCTTCCATTTGTCTCCCCATCTAAATTTCTCCCGCTCCTGAGATTCCCTGTCGTAGCAACCTGCCACCCTCCCATTAAAGGCCACTTGCGTTCAGTTCTCTACAGTTTTTTTCAAGTCACCAATAGATACCAGTATATTTGCAGAGAAATAAAGGGATCCTGCTGAGACGGCATGGTTGCATTAAGCATCTTTTCCTCCCATAATTTAATCAAAGGCGTGCATACGGGGGGCGGGGGGGGAGATGCGAACTGGAAAATGCGTGTATGCGTGCCAGTTGCCAAACTGCGTTTGCAAAATTAACTGGAAGGCAGGTGTAGTGGAACGAAGGGGCACGGCAAAACCCCGAGAACAGAACAAAAATGAGAGAAACCTGCTCTTCCCTGCTGCCTCCGAGTCCTAATGCGGTGGGTGGAAAGGGGGAAAAAAAATAAAAGCCTTTCACAGAAGGCAACAGAAAGTATTAAATCTGGTATTTCCAGAGACATTCCTTCCCGCAGGAAACGTTTCGCTGAGCCGATGACAAACGCTCAACGGGGGATGCATCCGATTCTACATATGCACATATGTAGCAGATGAAACATTGATATGTTATTCTTAAGTAGCATAAATAGGGCGATGTAAATCGCTGGCTGCTTCTCCTTGGTGCAATCTGGGATTCCTTCTCGAGTCCATTTTTCTGGTCGTCTTGGGAACTGGCTGGCAAGACCCTTCTCTCGTGCCATATTTCCGGTACCTTTGTACCCATCCGATTTGGCCTGGATTAACTTGCCGGGATCCTTAAACGCTCTAAGCTTTCTTTAGGTGTGATTCCAATTTGCTGACGGCATGCCTGCAAGAAGAGAGAATGTGGGAGATTTCCTTTCTTTCCGCCATATGTCCGGCCGCATACCAGTCGGTTGCCACAGATGGTTCCAAATATGAATAACATCACATGGACACACCAAGCAGCCTTCTACTGAATTTGTCCCTTGTTCCATCAAAGTCATAAGAACATAAGAACATAAGAGAAGCCAATGTTGAATCAGGCCAATGGCCCATCTAGTCCAACACTCTGTCGCACAGTGGCCAAAATATACCAGGTGCCATCAGGAGGTCCAGCAGTGGGGCCAGGACACTAGAAGCCCTCCCACTGCTGCCCCCTCCAGCACCAAGAATAGAGAGCATCACCTGCCCCAGACTGAGAGTTCCCATCTATACCCTGTGGCTAATAGCCACTGATGGACTTCTGCTCCATATGTTTATCTAATTCCCTCTTGAAACTGCCCATGCTTGTTGCTGCCACCACCTCCTGTGGCAGTGAATTCCATGTGTTAATCACTCTTTGGGTGAAGAAGGATTTCCTTTTATCTGTTCTAACCCAACTGCTCAGCAATTTCATGGAGTGCCCACGAGTTCTTGTCTTGTGAGAAAGGGAGAAAAGGACTTCTTTCTCAACCTGCTCTATCCCATTCATAATCTTATAAACCTCAGTCATGTCACCCCTCAGCCGTCGTTTCTCCAAGCTAAAGAGCCCCAGGCGTTTTAACCTTTCTTCATAGGGAAAGTGTTCCAACCCTTTTATCATTCTAGTTGCCCTTCTCTGCACTTTTTCCAATGCTATAATATCCTTTTTGAGATGTGGCGACCAGAACTGTACACAGTATTCTAAATGAGGTCGCACCAATGATTTATACAGGGGCATGATGATACTGGCTGATTTGTTTTCAATTCCCTTCCTAATAATCCCCAGCAGAGCGTTGGCCTTCTTTATTGCAGCTATACACTGTCTAGACATTTTCATTGAGTTATCCACTACGACTCCAAGATCTCTCTCTTGGTCCGTCTCTGCCAGTTCAGACCCCATCAACGTGTATTTATATTTAGGATTTTTGGCTCCAACGTGCCAGTCAGTCTCGTGTGCTCAGACCGGCAGCAGCTCTCTGGGATCTCAGGCTGAGGTCTTTCCCATCAACTTCTGCCAGATCCTTTAAACTAAGCGTTCCGTGCGCCTTGGTGTTTAGTCATGCCGGCCACATGACCACAGAAATGTCTTTGGACAGTGCTGGCTCTTCGGCTTTGAAACGGAGATGAGCACCACAACCCTAGAGTCGGACTCGACTGGCTTTCGAGCAAGGGAACTTTTACTTTTACCTTAAACTAGAGATGCCGGGGACTGAACCTGGGACCTCCGGCTTGCCATGCAGATGCTCCACCAGTGACTCACAGCCTAGGAACAGGACAGGATTTCTCCTCTTCTCCATAAACAATTTCATGTTAGCAGGTGGAGAATGGTCTCCTAACAGAAACGGGACCAAAACCAATAAGCAATTTGGTGTAGTGGTTAAGTGCGCGGACTCTAATCTGGGAGAACCGGGTTTGATTCCCCACTCTTCCACTTGCAACCGCTGGATGACCTTGGGCAAGCCATGGTTCTGTCAGAGCTGTTCTCTCAAGGGCAGTCCTGGAAAGAGCTCTCTCAGCCCCACCTGCCTCACAGGGTGTCTGTTGTGGGGAGGGGAAGGGAAAGGATTTTGTAAGCTGCTCTGAAACTCCGAGTAAAGGGCGGGGTATAAATCCAGTCTCTTCTTCTTTATTTGCTCTCCCATTGATCCCAATATGCCCATCTATGTCTTTATTTATTTAGCAAACGTGTACAAATTTATTTTAGTATTTTAGTTCGCATCGCTCTAGGGAGGGACACAAACTGGCTTATAAAAAATGGGGGTGGGGGGATTCAAATGTTAAAAAAAAAAATTAAACAAACACAATGCAAACAAAACTGGGCTGGATACACCAAGCTGACTATCTCAGATCCTGGTAGTGTTTTCAGCTCCGGATTGAGAAATTCTTAAAGTTTGGAAGGTGAAACCTGGGGAAGATGGGGTTAGGGGAGCAGAAAGACCTCAGCAGGGTACAACGTTATTGAATCCACCCTCCCAAGCAGCCATTTTCTCCAGAGGAACTGATCTCTGTTGTCTGGAGAGGAGTTGTAATTCTGGGACATGACCAGAATTTGGCAACCCTAGGTCGTAAGAACATAAGAGAAGCCATTTTAGATCCAGCCAGTGGCCCATCCAGTCCAACACTCTGTGTCACATATGGCCAAAACCCAGGGACCATCAGGAGGTCTACAAGCAGGGCCAGAAGCCCTCCCACTGTTGCCCTCCCAAGCACCAAGAATGCAGAGCATCACTGGCCCAGACAGAAGAGCATAAGAGAAGCCACGTTGCATCAGGCCAGTGGCCCATCCAGTCCAACACTCTGTGTCACACAGGGGCCAAAACCCAGATTCCATCAGGAGATCCACCAGCAGGACTAGAACTCCAGAAGCCCTCCCACTGTTGCCCACCCAAGCACCAAAAACACATAGCATCACTGCCTCAAAAATAAAAACATAAGAGAAGCCATGTTGGATCAGGCCAATGGCCCATCCAGTCCAACACTCTGTGTCACACAGTGGCCAAAAATACCAGGTGCCATCAGGAGGTCCAACAGTAGGGCCAGGACACTAGAAGTTCTCACACTGTGCTCCCAGGCACCAAGAATACAGAGCATCACTGCCCCAGACTGAGAATTCCTACCTATGCCTTGTTGTGGCTAATAGCCACTGATGGACCTCTACTCCATTTGTTTATCTAATTCCCTCTTGAAGCCGTCCATGCTTGTAGCTGCCACCACCTCCTGTGGCAGTGAATTCCATGCGCTAATCACTCTTTGGGTGAAGAAGTACTTCCTTTTATCTGTTCTAACCCGGCTGCTCAGCAATTTCATGGAGTGCCCACGAGTTCTGGTATTGTGAGAAAGGGAGAAAAGGACCACTTTCTCAATCTTCTCTATCCCATGCATAATCTTATAAACCTCAATCATGTCACCTTTCAGCTGTCGTTTCTCCAAGCTAAGGAGCCCCAAGCGCTTTAACCGTTCTTCATAGAGAAAGTATAGGGTTCTGGTATAGGGGATAAAATGTGTGCTTTGTAGGAAGAATTGTTAAAGGTTCAGCCCCCGGAAATTTCTGAAAACTGGGGAACATTTTGGAAAGCCATTGCTGGGTGGGGCAGATGGTTTGACTCAATTCTCAGTTAGCTTCATAGTGTTCAGTGACCAAATCTGTTATGTGACTTAATCACTCTACGTTTTAATCTGATAGAAATGCCCTGAAAGTAGGTTTCCGCTTCTATACTGGCCCTTCAGTTATAGTCTTCTTCATCACAACCCCTTTTTTGTGTTCCACTGTCCACAGTGGGGAGCCAGGTAGCCACCAGGGACAGAGCCTTTTCAGTACTGGCACCTCACATGTGGAATGCCCTCCCCCTTGAGGCCCGCCTGGCACCTACCCTACTCTCTTTTAGGCACCAGACTAAGGCTGCAGTCCTAAGAATACCTTTCTGGGAGTCCGTCCTATTGAATAAAAGGGACTTACTTCTGAGTAGACTTGCTTTAGATTGCTGTCTGTTTCCTTGAGGCCATGGTTTCTACAGTCTGCTCCTAGCCTGAGAAGTGTTTCAAGACTCATTATACAGTGCTGCACATTCTTGGTCAGGTCTTCTACTTTTCTCCCTTTCTCACAAGACAAGAACTCGTGGGCACTCAATGAAATTGCTGAGCAGTTGGGTTAGAATAGATAAAAGGAAGTCCTTCTTCTCCCAAAGATTGATTAGCACATGGAATTCACAGCCACAGGAGGTGATGGCAGCTACAAGCACGGAGGGCTTCAAGAGGGAACTAGATAAGCATATGGAGCAGAGGTCCATCAGAGGCCATTAGTCACAGAGTATAGGTAGGAACGCTAGGTCTGGGGCAGTGTTAATTCCATGTGTTAATCACTGTTTGGGTGAAGAAGTACTTCCTTTTGTCTGTTCTAACCTGACCAATCAGCAATTTCATGGAATGCCCATCAGTTCTTGTGTTGTGAGGAAGGGAGAAAAGTACTTCTTTCTCGACCTGCTCTATCCTATGCATAATCTTGTCAACCTCGATCATGTCACCCTTCAGCCATTGTTTCTCCAAGCAAAAGAGCCCCAAGCGCTTTAACCTTTCTTCATAGGGAAAGTGTTCCAACCCTTTTATCATTCTAGTTGCCCTTTTCTGCACTTTTTCCAATGCTATAATATCCCTTTTGAGGTGCGGTGACCAGAACTGTACACAGTACTCCAGGTGAGGTCACACCATCGATTTATACAGGGGCATGATGATACTGGCTGATCTGTTTTCAATTCCCTTCCTAATAATCCCCAGCATAGTGTTGGCCTTTTTTAGTGCAGTCACACACTGTCTCGACATTTTCATTGAGTTATCTGCCATGACTCCAAGATCTCTCTCTTGGTCAGTCTCTGCCAGTCTGGACCCTATCACCCCTGTAATTTTTACATTCTACACTACACACGAGTTGACCCCTGCAATTATCTCGGGGTATTTTTTGGTTTCCACATTACATTGAGGTCACTCCGGTTTCACTCCACACTTGTCCCGGGATAAACAGATGCCGTTATAACCAGGGATAAATGCAAGGTATTGCATCGCAACTTGAACTCTGATAAAGGCCCATTCTGCATCTAGCATTTGCTCCGATGGAACAGATATTCCCCTCTGCATTGCATACCACTTTCACTTTGATTGATTTTCGGATTTTATGGCAGCATCCAGACTGCACGCCGCTTTCCCTTCGTTTGATCTCTTGGTTTTATGGCCATTTTATGGCCGTTCAGGGGTGACTCTGAAGTCGGTATGGCATGGGCCCGGAGTATCTGAATGTGGTTTTAAGCCACATCTTTTTTTCTGTTCCAGTGTGGGTTTGGTAAAACAGTGGTGCAAATGCTAGATGCAGAATGGGCCAAAACCAGGGATGAGATCTAAGTTTGGAAAGGATCTGTCTTTCCAAACCCCTTGTGTTATCCAAAAGATGTAGTCCTTTTTAAATGGAGGATAGAGCCCTGTTTTTTACAAGATTTCTCATTTGTTCAGAGACATAAAAACATACTCTGGATTCTTTCCATGTAAGTGGGAGGGCATATTTCTCAAAAAGCACTTCTTTCCTTTTAGTTGGCGGCTTGATCGTTAGAATGGTCCATCAGGGCTAATTTGGAAACTGATCAAATGCATCTGTTTCTCGATATAGAAGATGCAGATTGGTGAAACACAGAATTTTCTTGATAGGCGAAGCTCCCGGAATGACCCCTGGGTGAAGACATTTTATAAATGAAAAGTCTCACCAGGCTATTAAAGATTTTGTGTTCTTTTTTAAAAATATCCCCATGTATTTACTTTGACAGCTGTTCTGGTATTTCTATATATTTCAGGGAAAAAATTACCCACGTCCCACACCAATGCATCATGTTTGAATTCAGATATAAGGTGATGTTCTTATCCAAGGCGGAAATACTTTTGTGGCTATAATTTTACACAGCGTGCGTTAGTAAAAAAAAAATACATTATATTGAAATATCATGTTTGAAATCTTTGATACATCAAGGAATACGATACGTATGTTCTCACAGAGACAGAAAAAGAATGCTATTTCGGTGTCCTATAAATAAAATCCAATTTTTGGCCAATCTATTTGACAAAGATTCTTTTTCCTTTTCCTTTACACTGTTTTTTTTTTTTGCTAAGAATGTCATGTGCAGAAGGTCACAGGTTCAGTCCCCCGTATCTCTAGTTAAGAGATCTGGCAGGTGGTGATGTGAAGGACCTCGGCCTAGACCCCAGAGAGGGTGCATGGCTCAGAGGAAGCGCTTTTGCTTGGCATGCAGAAGGTCCCACGTTCAATCCCCGGCATCTCCGGTTAACAGGTCTGGCAGTAGGTGATATGAAAGACCTCTTCCTGAGACCTTGGAGAGTTGTTGCCAGTCTGAGTAGACAGTACTGAGTTTGATGGGCCATGGGTCTGATTCAGTATAGGCCAGAGCAAAAAGGAGGAGGAGGAGGAGGAGGAGATTTGATTTATACCCCGCCTTTCACTGCCCAAAGGCATCTCAGGGCAGCTGACAAACTCATTTCCCTTCCCCTCCCCACAACAGACACCCTGTGAGGTAGGTGGGGCTGAGAGAGAGCTCTCAAGAACAGCCCCTGAGAGAACAGCTCTGAAAGAACTTATGACTGACTCAAGGTCACACCAGCAGCGGCATGTGGAGGCGCGGGGAATCAAACCCGGTTCTCCCAGATTAGAGTCCATGCTCTCAACCGTTGCACCAAACTAGCTCCGTCTTGTGATCGTGTGCAGTCTCACGTAGTTTCTTATTTCGGTGCATTTGAAGTAGCACTTTTCCTCAGAATTTCTGCCATTCATGCTCCAACAGTCTTCGGGTTCAAATGTGGCCAGCAGTGGTCTAGAGTAAGTGGGCGCATGAGGAACAGGCTTGGGGCATTCCTCAGTCCAAGTTGGGCACATGAACACATGAATCTGCCTTATACTGAATCAGCTCTTCAGTCCATCAAAGTCAGTATTGTCTACTTAGAGAGGCCGCCACTCTCCAGGGTTTCAGGCTGAGGTGTTTCACATCGCCTCCTACCTGATCCTTTTCACTGGAGGTGCCGGGGATTGAACCCGGGACCTTCTGCATGCCAAGCAAGTGCTCTACCCACTGAGCCATGCAGATAAAGCATTGTCCTAAGCAATCCTTCGGGAAGGAAGATGTGCAATCCAGGAGCTTATCCAATCAAGTTGCAGGGAACTTCCTAATTCTTCAAACAAAACTGCAGTGCAGTGTTACATGAAAACTTAGTTTATCTAGTTACTGGGCAGCAAGGTCTAGTGGTTAGAAAAACAGACTAGGATCTGGGAAACTTGGGTTCGAATCTGCCCTCTGTTATGGAAACTGACTGGATGACCTTGGTACTGTCATTCTCTCTATCTAACCTACCTCAAAGGGTTGTTGTTGTTGTGAAGATCAGGAGGAGGAGAGAATGGGGCTACAAGCTTCTTTGGGTCTCCTTTGGGGAGCAAAGAGGGGAAGGAGGAGAAGGAGAAGAAGAGGTTGGATTTATACCTCACCCGTCACTACCCAAAGGAGTCTCAGAGCGGCTTACAATCTCCTTTCCCTTCCCCTCCCCACAACAGACACCCTGTGAGGTAGGCGGGGCTGAGAGAGCTCTTTCGAGGATTGCCCTTGAGAGAACTTGTGACTAACCCAAGGTCACCCCAGCAGCTGCATGTGGAAGAGTGGGGGATCAAACTCGGTTCTCCGAGATTAGAGTCCGTGCTCCTAACCACTATACCAAACTGGCTCTCATTATGCAGTATCATTATGTAGAAAATTAAGGACCGGGTAAGGTACAATACACAGATAGGCTACGTTTGCCTTGGTGGGCCAGAAGGGTAGCCTTTTACTCAAATCCACTGACTGCTTTTTTAAAAAAATATCAGTGTATTCCGCACCAAGATCTCCCCCAGGAGAACAAAAGGAGAGAATTATTCCAAATGTGTGACTGAACTCGGTTTCCCCTGGCAACAGACATCGCAAGCCCTCTTAAAACTTTATCTTCCTACAATCAGTGAACGTTTGAGTATTTGTTCCCGGATCATATCTCATTGAGAGTCATTTTAATATATCTATATCTGACTGGGGAAAGAACTGTGTGGTTGTTGTGTTAGATGGAAACCTCGTTTACAACACAAGGGAATTAGTTTTCAGGCATTTTTTTTTAAAAAAAAGATGCCTGTAAACACAATACCTTGACAGTCGTATTTTCATATTGAATTTTCTCCCTGTAAAATGAAAGGACGCATTTCATAGAAGGCATTTTTTAAAAAAAGATCTCACTTATGACTTACATACTTCTCAAAACAGAGATGGAAAGCTTTTCTGTCCAAACTGAGATGCTCTGACTGTGTTTTGGTTATCGTCAGGATCTGCGACGTACCAAAATATGACAAGAGAAATCCTCAGAGGGGAACTGAGCAGGAGGCATGGGCGGATTTCTATTCCTTTAGCGTTTCCAAATTCCTCTCTGCAATGAATTCTCCTCTTCATGAATCCTACATTTAACTGTGAACATAAGAGAAGACAATGTTGAATCAGGCCAATGGCTCATCTAGTCCAACACTCTGTCACACAGAGGCCAAAAATACCAGGTGCCATCAGGAGGTCCAGCAGTGGGGCCAGGACACCAGAAGCCCTCCCACTGCTGCCCCCTCCAGCACCAAGAATAGAGTGCATCACCTGCCCCAGACTGAGAGTTCCCATCTATACCCTGTGGCTAATAGCCACTGATGGACTTCTGCTCCATATGTTTATCTCATTCCCTCTTGAAACTGCCCATGCTTGTAGCTGCCACCACCTCCTGTGGTAGTGAATTTCATGTGTTAATCACTCTTTGGGTGAAGGACTTCCTTTTATCCAAAATATACCAGGTGCCATCAGGAGGTCCAACAGTGGGGCCAGGACACTAGAAGCCCTCCCACCTCTGCCTCCCCCAACACCAAGAATAGAGTGCATCACCTGCCCCAGACTGCCCCAGACTGAGAGTTCCCATCTATACCCTGTGGCTAATAGCCACTGGACTTCTGCTCCATATGCTTATCTAATTCCCTCTTGAAACTGCCCATGCTTGTAGCTGCCACCACCTCCTGTGGCAGTGAATTCCATGTGTTAATCACTCTTTGGGTGAAGAAGGACTTCCTTTTATCTGTTCTAACCTGACTGCTCAGCAATTTCATGGAGTGCCCACGAGTTCTGGTATTGTGAGAAAGGGAGAAAAGTACTTCTTTCTCAACCTGCTCTATCCCATTCATAATCTTATAAACCTCGATCATGTCACCCCTCAACCGTCGTTTCTCCAAGCTAAAGAGCCCCAAGCGTTTTAACCTTTCTTCATAGGGAAGGTGTTCCAACCCTTTGAGAATCTCTAATTGTACACCTCTGACCTGGATGTCTCAAGCGAGTTCAGTCTCATCAGATCTTGGCCACTAATCGGGGTTGGCTTCCAGAGCAAACTAATTTACGCGGTAGCCAAATCGCTCGCTCACAACTTTAATGCCTGGAGATCACAAAATAGGATTTTTGCTCACAAGACTCCACAGCTTAGAGGGACCACTGGTTAGTACTTGGACGGGAGATGGTCCTTCATGCTCAGAATCAGCCTGACGGAGGAAGTGGAAGGAAAGGGAGGGGCTGTGGCTCGGTGGTAAAGCCTCTGGATGGCATGCAGAAGGTCCCAGGTTCAATCCCTGGCATCTCCAGTTAAATGGATCAGGAAATAGGTGATGATTTCTAAACTGTACAAGGTTTTATTGAAATGGTATACTGAGGACGAAATTGTAAAAGAGCAAATGATAAAATGGGCGGTAAATATTAATAATGAGATATTAATGACATCTTGGGAATATTTGTGGAAAAAGTCAATGAAAATTTCAACTTGTGTAAATGTTAAAGAGAATTGTTATAAAATGATGTACAGATGGTATATGACGCCTAAAAAAATTGCTATTATAAATGAAAGTATGTCTAACAAATGTTGGAAATGTAAGAAACATGAAGGGTCTTTTTACCATATGTGGTGGACATGTGATAAAGCAGTAAAGTATTGGACTGAGATCCACAATGAGATACAAAAAATTTTGAAATGTACTTTTAAGAAAGACCCACAGATGTTATTGTTAGGTCTTAAAATGGAAGAAATAAATGTAGCCAAGAGAACACTATTATGGTACTTGACTACAGCAGCTAGACTGACTTTTGCTCAATGTTGGAAACAAAATAAAGTACCTGAAACATGGGAATGGATTAAAAAGACGTTGTTTATGGCAGAAATTGACAAATTAACAAGAAAATTAAACAATGAAGAAGACAAAACCTTTTTCGGAGACTAGAAAGACTTTCAAGAATACTTGTTGAAGAATTGGGATGTAAAACATGGTTTGATTTGTTTTGACAGCTATTGAGGAGAAGTGGAAAGAGACTTAGATCTTTGAATTGTTACCATTAGTAAAAGAAATATGTTTAGTAGTAAATGTAATTGTATAAGAGAAATATCAAGGGGGTTGGAGCAGTGCGGGAAGCCTTGTTTGGGGGGGAGAGGGAGAAAGAAAAATGGATATGTATTGGTTTGTTTAAATTGTATGAACATGTGATATATCCAATAATAAATTGTATTTAAAAAAAAAAAGGAAATAGGTGATGTGGAAGACCTCTACCTGAGACGCTGGAGAGTTGCTGCCAATCTGAGTAGACAATATTGACCTGCAGGGCTCTTTTTGTAGCAGGAACTCTTTTGCATATTAGGCCACACACCCCTAATGTAGCCAATCCTCCAAGAGCTGACAGAGCTCTTCTTACAGGGGCTGCTGTAAACTCTTGGAGGATTGGCTACATTAGGGGTGTGTCACCTAATATGCAAAAGAGTTCCTGCTACAAAAAAGAGCCCTGCTGACCTGGATGGACCAATGGTCTGATTTCAGTATATGGCAAAAATATATGGCTGGGAAAATGGCTGAGTTGGTAAATCCTCTGCTGAGCATGCAGAAGGTCCCAGTTCAACCCTCAGCATCTCCAGTTGAGAAGAAGAAGAAGAAGAAGAAGAAGAAGAAGAAGAAGAAGAAGAAGAAGAAGAAGAAGAAGAAGAAGAAGAAGAAGAAGAAGAAGAAGAAGAAGAAGAAGAAGAAGGAGGAGGAGGAGGAGGAGGAGGAGGAGGAGGAGGAGGAGGAGGAGGAGGAGGAGGAGGAGGAGGAGGAGGAGGAGGAGGAGGAGGAGGAGATTGGATTTATATCCCACCCTTCACTTGGAGTGTCAGAGCGGCTTACAAACTCCTTTCCCTTCCCCTCCTCACAATAGACACTCTGTGAGGTAGGTGGGGCTGAGAGAGCTCTGACAGAAACTGCTCTTTCCAGAAAAAGCACTGACAGAACTACGGCTTGCCCAAGGTCATCCAGCAGCTGCAAGTGGAGGAGTGGGGAATCAAACCCGGTTCTCACATATTAGAGTCCACACACTTAACCACTACATCAAACTGGCTCCCGTTGAACTGGTTGAAAGGACCTGGTGGTAAGGGATGTGAAAGACCTCTGCCTGAGACCCTGGAGAGCCGCTGCCGGCCTGAGTAGACAATCCTGGCTTTGATGGACCAAGGGTGTGATTCAGTAGAAGGCAGCTTCATGTGTATTCATGTGTATGCATACGGGTGAAGTTTTGTCTTGTCTTTACTTCTTAATGAAGCTACAGCTTTAAAAGTCAACTTGATGAAAGCCACCTGTAGGATTCTATTATTCAGTGCTCAAGTCACTCCGTTCAAATATTTATAATGTTTTCCACTCTCTCTTTTTTAAAAAAAAACACCCAGCCTTCCTTTATTTCCTCAGTACAATCTTGTAAACAAGTCGCAGAAGTTTTCATCATTAGGTAGTAATGTAAGTGGCAGATGTTGAATCTGAATAATTCCGGGAGAAGGGGGGAGACGGCGGTGTTTTTGTAGCTTAATGCAGGCGAGGAGACAACACAAGGCAAGGAGTTTGTTCGCCAGGTTTGATTCTTCCGTCCTTCTTGTGGCCGTTGCTCTACTTAAAAAAAAAATAATCACCATTTATTAATTTCTGTAATGAACGATAATACAGGCTGTTGACCTTATTTTCCGTCAATCTATTATATTATTCGCCCCCCGAAATTATTAATAATAGAAAGTGTTCTCAGACTAACCCCCTAACTTCTGTTATACCTAATTACTAGCCAAGAGCTACTTCCTGTTCTGAATCCTATTATCTTATCACCAGTGTTCCCTCTAAGCTGAGTTAGTGTGAGCTAGCTCGCAGTTTTTTAGCCTCTGGATCACAGATTTTTAGCTCCGGAAGGGATGTGGCTCCAGAGCAAACCAAATTGCTCGCTCCCAACTTTAACGCCGGTAGCTCACAAAGTAGAATTCTTGCTCACAGGATTCCACAGCTTAGAGGGAGCGTTGCTTATCACACCCCTTAAATATGATGCCATTCAGTTTCCTGAGTTCTTTTTCCGTGTTCACATTAGTTACAGCACATATAGCAACGTAATAACGTATGTTGGACATTCTTCCATTTACTGTTTACTACTACTTTCTCCTCCTCTGCTTTCTCCTCCATCTTCATTCATACCCCGCTTTCTCTCCTTCGTGTAGGGGGCCCTAGTCGGCCCAGCAACAGACTACGGTCACCCGAATGGGACAAACTTCTAAACTTCAACAACAATGTAGCTTGCAAAAGAGCCATTAAAACACAACATGGCGGAAGCCCGATATGGGGAGACTATTGATGGATGGAAGGGGATATTGTTCCCCTTGCATCTGAATCAAGTATGAAAACAAGAGAGTTACCCTAATGCAGGGGTTCCCAACGTGTGCCCATGGGGCAACATGGCACCCACTAAGAGATTTCCTGGTACCCATCAGGTGTTTTTTAGAAACTGGGCAGGGTTGGGTGGGGTTTTGCTCAGGAAGGTTACTAATGAGCTCCCGGAAGAGATCAGGGCCCTGTGGGACCTTATACAGTTCCGCAGGGCCTGCAAGATGGAGCTCTTCCACCAGGCCTTCAACTAGGTAGCCGCCCCCACTATTACCACCAACTCTCGGCTGCGATGGCCGGCCTGTGTGAAGAACATTGAGTAACTGGAAAATTTACAAGAAGCACATTGTCTTTTATAATTAGTGAAACCATTGAGAGCAATTATTATTATTATTATTATTATTATTATTATTATTATTATTATTATTATTATTATTATTATTATTATTATTATTGAAACTGAACTGTTCTATGCTGATTTTAATGGGTTTTAATTGCTATCTATATATGATGGAGTATGCTTTAATGAATGTAAGCCGTCTGGAGCCTGTTTTGCAGGGCGGGCGGGATGTACATTGAATAATGAATAAATAAATAATTGGCTGTGCAATTCTTTAAAAAATGTTGCGTCGGCAGCAGCCGCCACGACGGCACAAGGATATTAACTCTGTGACCAAAGATAAGCTGCAGCAGCCATTTTGTGGCTGGCTCCACCTCCTCTTGGCAGCCATTTTGTGGCTGCGCCCACCGTGCTGTATCAAAATTCCACAGGCGCCTTCAGGCTCGAAAAGGTTGGGAACTCCTGTCCTAATGAGTGCGGACTCCGCCTCTGGAAGGCTGTCCACAATTTGTTCTGTTTCCATATCTCTGGCTCTGTGTGCATCTCTGGCTCAAATGCATTCGACACCGTCCAGTTTTCCAAAGACTTGTCCCACAGCTTGGACTTTCCTTGTAATGGATGTGTGTGCACACACAAGCATGCAACGGAAGATCCATCAGGTCTGACGGGGAGAGGAAATCACACCCGGACCCACCGTCCTTGGCTCCACCCCCCCTTTTTTTGTATTTGTGCTTGTGTATATGCATGTGTGTGCCCGTGCCTGAAATTCATGAGCCCCGAAGGGCTTTATGATCTGCCAATCAGCATCTCCTGGTTGTCCTCGACCACAGGGATGTCCGTCTTGCCTCATCATGGGCCAGGGCTTTTTTGGACCCACCCCTACCTGGTGGAATGAGGTCCCATATGAGATCAGGGCCCTGCAGGGCATTTTTCGGGACCTGCAAGACAGAGCTCTTCCACCAAGTTTTTAGTTGAAGCAGTGGGCGCCCCCCACTTCTGTTGGGCCCAGGCCTGTAGCCACAGTGGGGCATCTCGGGGCCCGGCCCCCCAACTTACTGCCAAGGCCCCCTGGCTTCCCATCCAACCCAGAACCCCCGACTTCCAATTTTTAATTTGTGGCGCTCCCTTGGGGGGTGTCGGTGCGGGGTGCCCCCTGACTTATTTTAAGCCCCCCCCAAATTAAAAAATCCTGGCTACAGGCCTGATTGGGCCTCCCCTTCAGAGGGTCAAAAGCAGTTCCATATAGGAACTTTGTTTGGTGTAGTGGTTAAGTATGCTGTGTACAGGTGTAGTGGTGTAGTGGTTAAGTGTGCAGACTCTAATCTGGGAGAACCGGGTTTGATTCCCCACTCCTCTGCTTGCACCTGCTGATGTGACCTTGGGTCAGTCACAAGCTCTGGCACAGCTGTTCCTGAAAGAGCAGTTTGTGTTAGAGTTCTCTCAGCCCCACCTACCTCACAGGGTGTCTGTTGTGGGGAGGGGGAGGGAAAGGAGTTTGTAAGCCACTCTGAAACTCCAAGTGACTGGGGGGGTATAAATTCAATCTCTTCTTCTTCTTCTTCTTCTTCTTCTTCTTCTTCTTCTTCTTCTTCTTCTTCTTCTTCTTCTTCTTCTTCTTCTTCTTCTTCCTCTTCCTCTTCCTCTTCTCTCTTCTTCTTCTTCTTCTTCTTCTTCTTCTTCTTCTTCTTCTTCTTCTAACCCCAATCTGGAAAAACCTCATCCGTTGAGGCACTGATCAACACATAGGCATATTGTTATATTTTACTTGATGTATTTAAATTGTTTTTAAAGTTTAGTATATGGTGATTGATGGAATCTACCCTGAGCCTGCTATGCAGGGAGGGAGGGGGTACAAAGCTAATTAAATAAAAAAAAATGATGACCTCTGGTGACCCCTACTGAGGCATGGAGGATGTTCAGAGAAGTGGCTTGCTGGCCCACCTCTGCCTCCCGGCCCTGGTATTCTCGGGAGGTCTCCCATCTAAATACTTGCCAAGGCCAGCCCTGCTTAGCTTCCAAGATCTGACGAGATTGAGCTTGGCTGGGCTATCCAGGTCAGGGCCTAGTTTGGTGTTGTGGTTAAGTGCATGGATTCTAATCTGGGAGAACTGGGTTGGATTCCCCACTCCTCCACTTGCAGCTGCTGGATGACCTTGGGCAAGCCATAGTTCTGGCACAGCCCTTGTGTATGGCCCTTGTGTATGTTTGATTTTGAAATATTACATGAGGTGTGATTGGACCCCTATATATATTTTTTTAATTCTTTACAAATAAATGCATGGATTTTTACACATTATTTATACATTGGTGTAGTGGTTAAGTGTGCGGACTCTAATCTGGGGGAAACTGGTTTGATTCCCCACTCCTCCACTCGCACCTGGCTGGATGACCTTGGGCAAGCCGTAGTTCTGTCAGAGCTGTCCCTGAAAAAGAGCAGTTTCTCTCAGAGCTCTCTCAGCCCCACCTACCTCACAGGGTGTCTGTTGTGGGGAGGGGAAGGGAAAGGAGTTTGTAAGCTGCTCTGAGACTCCTTTGGGTAGTGAAGGGCGGGGTATAAATCCAATCTCCTCCTCCTCCTCTTTATTCATTGTCAGCCTCTGACAGCTACAGCCTGCCTTGATCACTCCTTGATCACCTCCAGCACCCCCTCCCCTTAGGAGCTCCTTGCTACTTTTTTTAAAAAATTGTCTTTCTGTTGTTGCTAGGCAACCTCAGAATGCCGACCGTGACTTCACAAGATTTCAGTCAGCACTTTTTCCCAAAAAAAACATTGGTGTGTGTGTATGTGTGTAGACAAACACCTAGCTTCTCTGTGTGGGGGTTAAAGTAACCAATCCTTTTATTTACATTTGAGGGGGTTGCAACCATGGGGGCTCCCATAACTTTGCAGAACCATTTAGACATCGTCCTATTCAGCACCGGTACCCGTTGCACAGATGTCTTGATCCCTACTCTGACTTTAAGCTCAGAATAAGATATATGATATAACTTGGAGTATCACTCTGGCCCTGGATGCTGGAGGAATATTGCTCGAAAAGAGCCGCAGATTTATAGCCCCCTGCGAAGATGGTTGTCGAACATATTTCATGTGAACGACGAGTCGCAGTCGCCACTCGTGGAAGGTAAACCCTTCAGCCGTGGAATGAATGCCTCTTGATACGTTCTTTTCATGAGTTCTCCCGGTGTGTGAATATACAGCTCACTTTCATTGATCAAGTTGCATTGAAATTCAAGTGGAAGTCAAAACCCAATATTTGTTAGGAGACTCGGCTGCCCGAATGTTGCCGACTCTTCGGAGCAGCCTGTGAGGCTAAATCCCCTGTTCAGTTTGGGAGAGGTGTCTAATTTAGAATCTGATTTGAAAAGATGCTTTCTGAGTGTACCTGGCCAAAGCAATTTCGGTCTTTGTGGGCGCTGATCATTACTTTGAATTCCACCTGACAGCTAATTGGCAAGTGGAGGAGACGGCAGAGAAACAACAGCCGTCTGCACGGAAAGATAGAACAGCTGGGCGCCGGCTTTGCCAACTTGCTATCTTGCTCAATTCCGCAGACTGCAGCAACCAAAGCTGTACACATGGCCCGGTGGGAGCCTGCAGTCTAAAAGGAAGAAGTGACATTCCTGGTCTGTGGATATCATAGACAAGGAGGGTTACCCGCCTCCATTTGGTGGCTGGAGAGCTCCTGGGATTACAACTGAACTCCAGGTGACAGAGATCAGTTCCCATGGCGAAAAAAGGGCTGCTTCAGAAGGTCGGCTCTATGGAAATATACCCATAGCTACAGTTGGGGCTATTGGGGGCTCTGCCCCCTTCCTGAAGGGGCCAGCCCCCTTCCTTAAAGAGATCCTTTAAATGCAGAAGAAGAAGAGGAGGAGGAGGAGGAGGAGGAGGAAGTGGAGGTGGAGGTGGAGATTGGATTTATACCCTGCCCTTCACTACCTGAAGGAGTCCCAGAGCGGCTTACAAACTCCTTCCCCTTCCTCTCCCCACAACAGACACCCTGTGACGTAAGTGGGGCTGAGAGAGCTCTGACAGAAACTGCTCTTTTTCAAGAACAGC
This sequence comes from Gekko gecko, assembly GCA_029375565.1. Classification (NCBI taxonomy): domain Eukaryota; kingdom Metazoa; phylum Chordata; class Lepidosauria; order Squamata; family Gekkonidae; genus Gekko; species Gekko gecko. The sequence goes on along the minus strand of JAPDNY010000003.1, from coordinate 6,542,301 downwards.
TCTGACAGAACTATGGTTCGCCCAAGGTCATCCAGCAGCTGCAAGTGGAGGACAGGGGAATCAAACCCAGTTCTCCCAGATTAGAGTCCGCTCACTTAACTACTACACCAATGTATAAATAATGTGTTAAAAATACATGTATTTATTTGTAAAGAAATAAAAAATATATATAGGGGTCCAATCACACTTCATGTATTATTTCAAAATCATACATACACAAGGGCCAATGGACTTGACCTGACACGTTTCAGCCTGTTAGGGCTTTCTTCAGAGGTCAAACACAATGAGGAACAAATTGGCTTATACCATAATGCATAATAGAATACAATAATACAGCATGGATACAAAATGGACCAGAAAGGAATGCTGTAAAAAAAAAAGTGAAAATAAATACATATAATAAAATGGATAAATGAACAATGCCTATATTATACTAAAAAAAACCCAACATATTGACTTATTGACTTGAGTATGTCCAGAAGAGGGCGACCAGGATGGTGGAAGGGTTTGAATCCAAGTCTTATGAGGAAAGGCTGAAAGAGTTGGGTATGTTTAGCCTGGGAAAGACAAGGCTTAGAGGGGACATGACTGCAGTCTTCAAGTATTTAAAGGGCTGTCATGTAGAAGATGGAACAGATCTATTCTCTCTTGCTCTGGATTGCAAGACTGGATCTATTGGGTGAAAATGACAAGGGAGTCGTTACTGGCTAGATATCAGGAGAAACTTTTAACTGTCAGAGTGGTCGAGTAGTGCAACAATCTGCCTCGGGAGGTGGTGGGTGCTCCTTCCCTGGACGTTTTCAAGCGGAGACTGGACAACCATCTTTTGGGTATGTTGTAGGTATGTAGGGCTATCTTTCAGCTGTGCTCCTGCAGAGTGCAGGGGTTTGGACTAGATGACCTGCAAGGTCCCTTCCAACTCTAACATTCCATGATTCTATGATTCTACTTCCAGAGTGAAATTACTGGGCATAGAATGAAACTATTGGGCCCCTATATGTTTTTTTCTAATTCTTTAAAGATAAATACATGCATTTTTACACATTATTTATACATTAAGTTTTAATTGTTGGCCCTCTACTCCGTTTGACTTACCTTTTTACGTTCTTGAGAATAGACGGAGAACACCTTCTCTCTGATCTAGGGATCCTTAAGACATTTTCTAAGCATGCAATTTACATGCCATAACTCCAGTTCCTGAAAAGGGTTCTCCCACTCGGAATTTTTATCTCCCCCCTGACGATAGTGATTAACTTTGGTCAACTTCTTACTATTAAAACCAATGCCTCATTTGACATTGATTGCATATAAATGAAGTGAAAACAGTATATGCCTTGTGTAACGATGGTGCGAAAATGAGCAAAAACAAGCTGGGGACAACAAAAGATAGAAAAATGGGTTACGGGGACCCTCTATGAGGATACAAAGGGACAAAACAGGGAACTGTCCCACATCCCTCCCTACACTTTGAGCCTCGCTGGCTAAAGAAACTCAAGATACGGCAACTCACCTTCTTGGTTTTGTTCGCAGATCAGAATTGTTGATCACTTGCTCTTCTTCTCAGCTCCGTTTTTCATGTGGAAGATCTCCTCCATTTTGAAGTGGAAGTCTCTTTAAAAAAAAAACACATAGGCTTTCTCTTTACTGTTTTTTTCCCTTTCTTTTCTCACAAAGTAATTCTGTCACAAACATCTTAATTCCTTCTGCTTCGACTGAAACACACTTCTTCAGACATCTCCCCCGTCCGCTCAGTTGCCCCCTCGGTCCTTCAAATTCTGTCAATGGTTTCTTATTTGTCTGCCTCCCTGGCGCATGTTGATGCACTAATAAACAAGCCTTCATTCTGCTAACTTTCTAACTTAGCCTTCGTGGTCAGATATACTAGTGAGAATAGCACAGCCACGTTTTGAAACAGGGCAATTACTGGGCTGGCAGAGTTCAGGCCCAGTTTTATATACAGACGTGTGTGCGTTCTCTCTCTCTCTCTCTCTCTCTCTCTCTCTCTCTCTCTCTCTCTCTCTCTCTCTCTCTCTCTCTCTCTCTGACACACATAGATTTACAGTGCAATCCTAAACAGAATTAAACCCTTCTGAGTCCATTGACCTCAGTGTACATAGAAGGGTGTAACTCTGCTTAGGACTGCCCTCTCACTTGTGCATTCAAATATTTCTAGGGATGGGCACAAACCAGCTCATTATCTAATGTTCATGACAAATTTTGGGGTGGTTTGTGGTTCACAAACTGAAGCTTGCAGCAGGTCAATAGCACGAAACGTACATGAACTTTCAAGCAGTTTGAGGCAGTTTGTGGCGGTTTGTGAATGGATATACTTCCAAAAATAATGTCTCCTCTCAAACAAAATTACCGTTTGTGGCAGTTCGTGAATGGATACACTTCCCTGTGCATTTCATCTGTGCAGCTTGCACTTTTGAACCCACACCTGACATTTCCCCCAAAATCACTTTCATGGGGGCGTCTTATTGGTGGGGGAGGCATAACTCAAACCCCTTAAATCCAATCTGCACATAACTTGGAAGGTACGTAGAGGAGCATCAGGGAGAGGTCCCTGGTGAGTTTTTTGTGGGGTTTTCTTTTAAAAAAATAATTTTATTTAATGTCATTCTCGAAACACAATACCTCCAATATCAAAAAGGCTCATAAAAATACATGATTTGTAGGTAGCATGTGGAGAAACATAACAAGGTACTTAAAAACATCAACAAAGACTCTAGCAGTGTAGTCACTGTAATTATTTAAAGTCCCTGGTGAGTTTGATGTCTCTAGCTTGAGCAGGGTCCTTCTAGGCACTTGTGAACCTACATCAGTCATCTCCGCAGAAGGCACTTTCCTGGAGGGACCTTATTTGGAGGGCCCTAACTCAGACCCCGTAAATCCAATCCTCACCAAGCTTGGAGGGCAGGTAGAAGAGGGTCAGCTGGAGATCTCCTGTGAGTTTGGTGTCTCTAGTGTACCAGGGAGCATTCTACCACATCATGAACCGAACCAGTTTGTTTGGTGGCTAAAAGCTCATGATGGTTTGTGGTTCACGAAACCAGCACACCGTGAACCATGAACCCAACTAAAGCACATTTTCCTAGTTTGTGCCCATCCCTAAAGATTTCCCTCAACTTTTTAGCCATTGGCTAGGGTTCCGAGATCTCATTTGGGAAGTACCTGGAGATTTTAGGAGTGGAGCCTGGGGAGGTCAGGGTTTGGCTAGGGGATAGACCTCAACTGAGGTATAATGCCAGAGAGTCCAACCTCCAAAGCAGCCATTTTCTCCAGAGGAACTGATCTCTGTCACCTGGAGATCAGTTGTGGTTCCAAAAGATCTCCAGCCCCCATGTGGAGCCTGGCAACCCTAGTCATTGACTGATTATTTTTAAGAAGAAGAAGAGAAGGAGGAGGAGACTGGATTTATACCCTGCCCTTCACGGATCCTCAGAGCGGCTTACAATCTCCTGTCCCTTCCCCTCCCCACAACGTACATCCGTGTGAGGTAGGTGGGGCTGAGAGAGCTCTTTTGAGGACTGCTCTTGAAAGAACAGCTCTGAGAGAACTTGTGACTGACTCAAGGTCACCCAGCTGGCTGCATGTGTAGAAGTGGGGAATCAAAGCCTGTACTCCCAGATCAGAGATCACGTACTTAACCACTACACCAAACTAGCAATCCAGCCTGCTATGTAAAAAATGTGATAAAAATGAAATCATCTCCATACTAGATCCAGCATACATTGAGTGTGGGCACCTGATGGGTACTGAAGTTGACCGATTCCGAGTTTTTAATGGAAAGAAATGGCAAAATCCTGAATATTCTGCCAGCATTAGATGATAATAACATGTTCTTTGGTCCCACTGTCTTGTTTTGCGGGGAAGGCAGTTTTGTGAATCTGGGCTGCCATCCTCTGGATAGAGGATCATGCTTTTATTTCACTGATGAGAATTCCTTTTTTTTCTCGTAATCACGATAGAAGCGAAGAATCCTCACCCTGTGTCTACTGTGGATGGAGAGAAGGGAACCAAAAGTCAAAAAAGTCGGCTTGAATTCTTGATATCTAGATTCCAGATATAGCCTAGGCTAGCCCGATCTTGTCAGATCTCAGAAGCTAAGCAGGGTCGGCCCTGGTTAGTGTTTGGATGGGAGACCCCCAAGGAAGTCCAAGCTTGTTACGCAGAGGCAGGCAATGGCCAACCGCCTCTGTCTGTCTCTTCCCTTGAAAGCCCCATGGAGTCACCACAAGTCAGTTGCGATTGGATGGCAAAAAAGAAAAAAAAAAGTCTTTGCATCTCTAAATAAATGGAGTTATGGAGCCAGTTTGGTGTAGTGGTTAAGTGCGTGGACTCTTATCTGGGAGAACCGGGTTTGATCCCCCCACTTCTCCACTTGCACCTGCTGATGTGACTGTGGGTCTGTCACAAACTCTGGCACAGCTGTTCTCTCAAGGACAGTTTGTGTTAGAGTTCTCTCAGCCCCACCTCCCTCACAGGGTATCTGCTGTGGGGAGGGGAAGGGAAAGGAGTTTGTAAGCCGCTCTGAGACTCCCTTAGGTAGTGAAGGGCGGGGTATAAATCCAATCTCCTCTTCCTCTTCCTCTTCTCTCTTCCTCTTCTTCTTCTTCTTCTTCTTCTTCTTCTTCTTCTTCTTGCGGTACACTGAAGACTGGCACATTTTTTAGTCCAATATAGGTTTTTGGGGGACCTAAGACCTCTTCATCCGATGTCAAAACAGGACCTCACTAGTCCTTATGCTAAGAAAAGCTCTCTAATTTCCTCTTTAACCCATTTTTCCCTGAAATGCAACAATCCTTTTCTTCCCCCCCTTTTTTTAAGGGATTTGGAGTCTGTTTCTCATGCGTACCATTGCGATCAAAGAGGAACTGGAAGAAGGGAGAAGCGGGAACAGGGAGTCTGTGGAATTTCAGCATTTCACTCTGTAGAAGAAGAAGCAGAGATTGGATTTATACTCTGCCCTTCACTACCCAAAGGAGTCTCAGAGCAGCTGACAAACTCCTTTCCCTTCCCCTCCCCACAACAGACACCCTGTGAGGTAGAAGAAGAAGAAGAGACTGGATTTATACCCTGCCCTTCACTACCCAAAGGAGTCTCAGAGCGGCTTACAATCTCCTTTCCCTTCCCATCTCCTCCTGTTTTATGGTGGGTTAGACGCATAATGAAACCACAGACAACGATGTAGTGATCAGCATGGTTCGCTATTATACAACAATAAGACGAAGTTACCTGGCCAGGTGGCCAACTATATACAAGCTAAGGGGAACGCCCCCTGGTGCCATTGGCGGGTTTGAATTCCCACCACCATTCCCATTGGTCCCCTTTAGCTGGAGCCAGGAGCCTCAGTCCCATTGTTCTCCGGGACTCAAGCTCAGGCTCTGTCGCTGATGCCTATGGCGGTCAGCGGACACAACACCTCCCCACAAAAGACACCCTGGGAGGTAGGCGGGGCTGAGAGAACTCTTTCCAGGACTGACCTTGAGAGCACAGCTCTGAGAGAACTTGTGACTGACCCAAGGTCACACCAGCAGCTGCATGTGGAGGCATGGGAAATCAAACCCGATTCTCCCAGATTAGAGTCCACGCTCCTGACCACCACACCAACTGACTAGCTAGCTTGCCACCTAGTAGGACTTAATGCTAAAAGAACTGGAACTTCTGACTGCCAGGCAATCTTAGGATTTCCTGGCTATTCTGTGGATACCGCGGTTGGCATTGGGTAGCTGCCAAAACAGAGAGTGGCAAAAGTGGGTGTCGGTGAAAGGGAGGTGCAGCACACTGGCAGCTGAAGGGAGGGGAAGTGGGGTAGATCCGACACGTAGGGTCGGGCCTCTTCCGGGAAGCAAAGACAACCCACTGAAGCTGGCGCCTGTACAAGTCTCTTTGCCGTAAAGTCCTTTCATATATGTTGTTCTCTCTAGTAGACATTACGCCAGTGTGGTGTAGGGGCTAGAGTGCCAGACTAGGATCCGGGACCCAGGGAGAGTCCGGGTTCGAATCCCCACTTGGTTGTGGAAGCTCACTGGGCGACCTTGGGCCAATCACACATGCTGGTAGCCTAACCTACCTCACAGGGTGGTTGTGAGGATAAAATAGAGGAGAGGAGAACAATTATTTTATTTATTTATTTATTATTTCAATTTATATCCCGCCTTGCCAGACAAACTGGGTCCCCACTGAGAGAGACAGTGCGGAGTAAATACCTAAATTAGTAATTAGTCAAATCTAGTCTGGCCTTAAGTAAGCAACTGTAGAGCCAATGAATACAATCTAGAAGGAGGAGAAGGAGGAGGAAGATGAGATTGGATTTATACCCCGCCCTTCACTTGGAGTCTCAGAGCGGCTTACAAACTCCTTTCCCTTCCCCTGCCCACAACAGACACCCTGTGAGGGAGGCGGGGCTGAGAGAGCTCTTCCGAGGACTGCCCTTGAGAGAACAGCTCTGAGAGAACTATGGCTTGCCCAAGGTCATCCAGCAGCTGTGAGCTGGAGGCAATGTTCCCTCTAAGCTGTGGAGTCTTGAGAGCAAAAATGCTACTCTGCGAGCTACTGGCATTAAAGTTGTGAGCAAACGATTTGACTACTGCATAAATTAGTTTTCTCTGAAGCCCTCCTTCCTGAGCTAAGACAAAAATGTGTGAGCCAGAGGCTAAAAAACTGTGAGCTGGCTCACACTCACTCAGCTTAGAGGGGACACCGGTTGGAGGAGTGGGGGATCAAACCCGGTTCTCCCAGATTAGAGTCCGCGCACTTAACCACCACATCTAACGGGCACATTGAGAATATTGATCAAAGGGCTCCCGGCGGCATTTTGGAGGTTTGATTCTTCAGCCCTCGCATCAACAATGGTCCTCATGTACTCTTGGGTGATCTCTTAAACCATCATAAATACCAAAGTGACAAAGGCTTCTTTGAAGAGTGAAAACCCACGCTTAAAAAAAAAAAGAAAAGAAAACCAAGCGGCTTTGAAGTGTATGTTTCAAAGTCGATTTGAAAAGCAGCAGCTTATCTTTTCGGGAAGTTTCAAAGCGGGGGGGGATGATAAGCGACACCAAACGCAAGAAAAAAAACAGGATCCAGAGTACTAGGCAGTAGGTTTGCCAATTACCTGGAGAGGAAAAATGTTCTGTCCCTTTAATAGATAGGGAGAAGAAACTTTTTTTTCTCCAGGTTGTTGGAAAGTTGGGCAAAGCACACTGGAGGTCCCAAACAGGAAATATGCTGGAGTAGTTCTTCCCTTCTGCTGGTAGAGTTGCCAAACTCCAGGGGGAAGCTGGAGATCTCCTGGAATTAGTAAAGGTAAAGGTAAAAGTTCCCTTGCTCGAAAGCCAGTCGAATCCGACTCTAGGGTTGTGGTGCTCATCTCCATTTCAAAGTCGAAGAGCCAGCACTGTCTGAAGACATTTCCGTGGTCATGTGGCCGGCATGACTAAACACCAAGGCACACAGAACGCTGTTACCTTCCCACTGAGGTGGTACCTATTTATCTACTTGCAATGTCTTGCTTTCGAACTGCTAGGTTGGCAGGAGCTGGAACTAGAGATGGGAGCTCACTCCGTCATGCGGCACACTCGGGTCTCGATCTGCTGAACTACTGACCTTCCACAGCCTGCAGTTCAGCGTCTTGAGCAAGAAAAGAGCCAAAGCCCAGTAGTGCCTTGAAGACTAACACAATTCATGCCAGTGGTTGGGCTACGGGCATTTGGATCAACCCTGACTGTTCCTTGGAAGGCCAGAGACTGAAGCTGAAGCTCAAATACTTTGGCCACCAAGTGAGAAGCGAGCACTCAGTGGAGAAGACCCTGAACCTGGGAAAGATTGAAGGTCAAAGAAGAAGGGGACGGCAAAGGACGAGATGGTCAGACAGTGTCACCGATGCGACGAACATGAAATTGAGCAAACTCCAGAGGACGGCAGAAGACAGGAGGGCCTGGCATGATCTGGTCCACGGGGTTGCGAGGAGTCGGACTCGACTGTGCGACTGGACAACAACACGATATTTTCATAATTCTAGGCAAGTTGGGTTTTTGAGGGTCCGTTCCGTGTCGTTTGCAGTGGTTTATTGCATTTTAAAATCTGTTAGACGTTACCTCGGGAGCTTTCTGCTGATGAGATGGGAAAATAAAGTTTTTATGTTTCAAAACGAAAGGACTAATTCGCAGGGCCATCGTTGAGGCTGCAAAATCGCCCGGCGTTGTGTAATAGATAATTTGGCTTCAATAGCAGGTTTTTTTAAAAAAAAAAAGTATAGAGGGCCTTGGTATGGCTGTTCTTTTCTGAAACTGTGCACAAAGGGATTTCAGAGATTACCCACACATCAGTCATTTTTGTTCTGAACAGCAATCTACGTGGCTCCATTAAACACGGCAGTGACATTTTAAGCTTCGAGAAAGATACGACGTGGGCTAAAGACTGTACATTACCCCATCTAACGCGCAGAGGAAAACTGATGAGCGGCCCCACTGATGTTAATCATCTTTCTTGCACATGGATTTTTTTTTTAGTGGCTTGCATTTTACAACGTGCAATGGATCCCAAAGCCCCTCTCCCCGTGCATGCAGCATGCTTCTTTTTAGACTGCTCTCCACAGAAATGTCATACTCTTTTTTTTATAACCGCTCTGTATAATGCAATGAATTGCAAATGCAATGTATTAGTTCCAGAATTAAGAAGAGGAAAAGGAAGAGGAGGAAGAGGAGGAAGAGGAGGAGGAGGAGGAGAAAGAAGAAGAAGAAGAAGAAGAAGAAGAAGAAGAAGAAGAAGAAGAAGAAGAAGAAGAAGAAGAAGAAGAAGAAGGAGGAGGAGGAGGAGGAGGAGGAGGAGGAGGAGGAGGAGGAGGAGGAGGAGGAGGAGGAGGAGGAGGAGGAGGAGGAGGAGGAGGAAGAAGAAGAAGAAGAAGAAGAAGAGGAGGAAGAAGAAGAAGAAGAAGAAGAAGAAGAAGAAGGAGGAGGAGGAGGAGGAGGAGGAGGAGATTGGATTTATACCCCGCTCTTCACTTGGAGTATTGAAGTGGCTTACAAACTCCTTTCCCTTCCCCCAAAAGACACCCTGTGAGGTAGGTGGGGCCGAGAGAGCTCTTTCCAGAACTGTCCTTGAGGGAACAGCTCTGACAGAACTATGGCTTGCCCAAGGTCATCCAGCAGCTGCAAGTGGAGGAGTGGGGAATCAAACCCGGTTCTCCCAGATTAGAGTCCACACACTTAACCACTACACCAAACTGGCTCTGCAGGAATTCTTGCCTTTGCCACTAAATAGCTTTCCACCAGCCATTTTCACCAATTCTTAGTCCGCTTTTATGAGGATGGATAGAAGAAGAAGAAGAAGAGGAAGAAGAAGAGGAGGAGGAGGAGCAGGACCAGGAGATTGGATTTATACCCCACCCTTCACTACCCAAAGGAGTCTCAGAGCAGCTGACAATCTCCTTTCCTTTCCCCTCCCCACAACAGACACCCTGCAAGGTAGGTGGGGCTGAGAGAGCTCTTTTGAGGAAGAGAAAAAAGATGGTGAAGGAATGTTAAAAGGCATTGCACGATGATGGGGAAAGACTACTCCCTTTAAACATCAAGAAAGAGGGAAAACTGACATCATACTGTGGCTCAAAGATGTTTGCTTGTAAAGGATTTGATCTGAAACAATATGATCCCCATGGAACCAATGAACCGGAGAATTGGTTGGACTTCCTTATTCGCGCATTCATTGTTATCAGCCCTTAACGCTTGTTTGAGTTCCCTTGGTGTGTAGGGCCTTTGATCGACATCGTTGTTGTTGGGTTTTTTACCCTAAAGAAGTGATAACACTGGGATTGATTTGCCCGACCTTTGATATCGTCGAAATATCATCACTGATGGCAAGATGGGAAAACGGCAAATGCCACTAAGCCAGTCGCAGCAGAGCCAAAAATAAATGGCTAATGTAAACATGGTACCCTTTAAGAAATAGTATCCTTCTATCGATCCCATGCTTTACCTGAAGGAGAATAGGTAATAGATATCCTTTTCTTCCTCGTCAAAAATTTAGAGGAGGAAAAACAGAAGACGTGGCCTTTCCAAGAAAACAATTCTCCCTTGATTTTTGGTTAGTCTTCTGGGTCACATTAGCTAGGAAGAGAGGAGGTAAGGTTGGGAAACTGTGGTCACTATTAGGGTCCTGGCAACCGGCGGGGATGGGCGGGGACTTATCTGGAGAGAAAGGAAGGCCCGGGCCTCGTCAGCAGCGTCACACAGGAAGTGATGTCATCACACCAGCGACATCCAGGCAACGCGCTGGTATTTGGGCAAAAGCTCTGTGGTAAAACCAGCTCCTACCACAGAGGTTTGCCCAATTACCAGAGCGTTGCGTAGACACTGCTGGGCATGGTGACTTCACTTCCTGTGCAATACAGGCCATGTGGACTAGGCCTTCCTCTTTCTTTCTCTGGCAAGTCCCTCCTCCAGCCAGCTTCTGGTGGCTGGGGGGTAGGGCCTGTCAGTGGGGGACACCCAGCCTCCCCCCGGGGGTCTGGCATCCCTAGTCAGGGCCCAGGTGGCCGGTAGGGTTAGAAGCCCACCAAAGATCCCTTCCTAAAGAGTTCCTCAAACCAGCACAGCTACCCTTCGCTCTGACTTATTCTCCCTGGATGAAGATAATTATACATACACCCAGTGCCCCCTGCGTCATTTTCTGTCACGTATCATCCGAAATGCCTAACACACCAGAGAGCGCATTAAGGAATTCGGCTTCCTTCAATTTATTTCTCGCTGCTCTCAACATATGCTCACTTGGTGAGGCAATTAAAAGCTCCGCAGCCACATAAAGGATATTTGTCTTATCGTGGGGTGCTTATGAAATAGTTTTCCCAGGGCCAGCCAAAGTCAAAAGAAAGACCTTTCCCTGCCGCGGCTGGTTACTTTTTTGTCTTGTATACAATCTGTAGGCCCAATCCAGACAAGAAGCGGGAGAGGTTAGTGCGTGCCGGGATCAGGGCTTCACGGTGCTCAGCTTTGGCTGGATAAGATGAGAGAAAACATAACAAAAAATGTTTACGCCACTTCGAGTGTTAGCCTCTGCAAGCTGCAGTTATATCTAACAATGTGCTATACTTGCAGCTTCACATAAATGTGAAGATGGTCTTCTGTTAGCTGAAAAATACTAACAAAAAACCACCTTATTAAGCATAGGTGTCGGCGGAAAGTGCCAAGCAGCTTATTGCAGCCCTGTGGGGTTTTCTGTTAATTTGGTCCCTTGAGGAACCTGTAGGTGATAGGAACCCATAGAACCGAGGATCCCTGTGTAAGGGGACTGAGTTAGCATTCTCAAGGCAAGAGAGGAACAGAGGTGGTTTGCCTTTGCCTGCCTCTGCAATGCAACCCTGGACTTCCCATCCAAGTACTAACCGTCGCCAACCCTGCTTGGTGTCAATTTCACCCGCTTCCTCAGGCTTGGTTGCCATGGGGACATAGGGGAGTGAGAAGAACGCCTACTTTCACTTTTGGCCACTTCACTGGCATTTCTAGTTACCTCATTCGTCCCAGACAAATAACCTTGAGCCCCAGTCAGGCTTGGCATTCTTTTCCCCTGGGAGCTATGGGCCATTATTTCAGTGGGCCTCTAGCTTAAGTGTGATTGGTCCCAGGGCATTAGGGTCCAGCTTGATTTAGGTATAATTGCTTGCTTCGAGTGTTTTCCCCCAGTTCTAACACAGAAATGTTAAGAGTCTGGATCCTATCAATGTCTCAATAAATTATCTGTTCTTCTGAGTGACTGTTGTTGGGAGCTGATTTCTCCAGGAGTCTGACACTTAGCTTCTAAGATCTGATGAGATCGGGCTAGCCTGGGCCATCCAGGTCAGGACAAATGGATAGAGGTGGTTTCCCATTGCCTGCCTCTGCATAGCAACCCTGGACTTCCTTGGTGGTCTCCCATCCAAATTCTAACCAGGCTGAACCTGCTTAGCTTTTGAGATCTGCAAGAGCGGGCGAGCCTGGATCATCCAGGTCAGGGCAAAAAAGTATACAGAGGTGGTTTCCCATTGCCTGCCTCTGCGTAGCTACCCTAGACTTCCTTGGTGGTCTCCCATCCACATACTAACAAGGGTTGACCCTGCTTAGCTGCCAAAATCTAACAAGAACAGGCCAGCCAGAGCCATCCATATCAGGGGAAATGTGGGCACAACTGTAATCAGGGCTCTTTTTGTAGCAGGGACTCCTTTACATATTAGGCCACACACCCCTAATGTAGCCAATCCCCCAAGAGCTTACAGAGCTCTTCTTACAGGGGCTACTGTAAGCTCTTGGAGGATTGGCTACATTAGGGGTGTGTGGCCTAATATGCAAAGGAGTTCCTGCTACAAAACGAGCCCTGCCTGTAATATTGTGGGGAGGAAGAGTGAATGCTGGGGTACTACAAGTAAATGATGCTTCCAGTTTTATCCTGAGATCAGTTGTCAGGCTCAGTATGCATTTTATAGTTCACCTGCCATAGAGGAAGGAGGAGGGGAAGAGGGGTGTGAAAACCAAATGCTTAACCCTAACCCAAATGGTTTGATGCATCGCAGAGACCTGTTGTTTTGCTTTATTTCTGTAGAGGGGTATGTGCTTACGGGGGGGGGGTAGTTGACCATTATTTCTGGCGGGCAAATGCCATGGGGTGATTGGGTCCTGATCTTTACTGCCTTTGCTTGGACACAACATATCTGCCATTTCCGCGCTTTCACCTTCAGTCCTAACAAAGCTCATATTCGGTATGGCATTCTTCAGTGTCTCAATAAACTAGACTTTCTTCAAAGTGAGTGGTGTTGAGGACTGATTTAACCAGGATTCTGACATCAGTTTGGGGTTTTTAAAAGGTATTAGCTAATATAAAAGGTTTGTATACATGGAGCTGCGGTGGCTCAAGCGGTTAAGATGCTGAACTGCAGGCTGTGGAAGGTCGGTAGTTCAGCAGTTCGAGACCCGAGAGTGCCGCATGACGGAGTGAGCTCCCGTCTCTAGTTCCAGCTCCTGCCAACCTAGCAGTTCGAAAGCAAGCAATTGCAAGTAGATAAATAGGTACCACTTTGGTGGGAAGGTAACAGCGTTCCGTGCGCCTTGGTGTTTAGTCATGCCGGCCACGTGACCACGGAAACGTCTTCGGACAACGCTGGCTCTTCGGCTTTGAAACAGAGATGAGCACCGCAACCCTAGAGTCGGATTTGACTGGCTTTCGAGCAAGGGAACCTTTACCTATACATCTCCATTTAAAATAATTGTCCAGATTCTAAAAGTATCATACAGTATCTATTTAAAGCCATTAAACACCAATACATTTCAACAGAAGCACACTAAAAACTGCCAGGTTCATGTTATTTAAAACTTAGTATGTGTCCCCCCCCATCAAACTGTAACCAACTTTTTGACAACCCTGTAAGGTTTCCAAGGCAAGAGACATTCAGAGGTGGTTTGCCTTTGCCTGCCTCTGAGTAGTGACCCTGGACTTCCTTGGTGGTCTCCCATTCAAATACTAACCAAGCCCAACCCTACTTAGCTTCTGAGATTTGACAAGATACCCGTAGCCTGGGCCATCCAGATCAGAGCAACCTTAGCATAATAGAGATGTTAATTAAATTACCAGGTAAACATCTTGGGGAAGGACATTCCAGAGATGGGGAGCCGCAACCGAAAAGGCCCTGCTTTGGGGTATCTCTCAGCCACACCGTCAAAGGAGTCCTTGGAGCCAGGCCTACAAAAATAATCTAGAGAAGGCAGGCTGTCAAATGCATCATAGGGTGGTGTGTGGGTGTGTGTTTGCAGAAATCTGTGTTATTGATGGGTTTTTATTTTGGGATGCACGCATAGACCACTGTTCCCAGTATTTGAAGCTAAAGCCAGCACTTTGGGGGATCTATATCTCAAGAGGTTTCAGCCCTGGAATCTGTCTTCAGTTAAGAAGGAGGAGGAGGAGATTGGATTTATACCCCACCCTTCACTCAGAGTCCCAGAGCGGCTTACAATCTCATTTCCCTTCCCTTGCCCACAACAGACACCCGGTGAGGTAGGCGGGGCTGAGAGAGCTCTGACAGGAACTGTCTTTGAGGGGACAGCTCTGACAGAACTGTGGCTTGCCCAAGGTCATCCAGCAGCTGCAAGTGGAGGAGTGGGGGAATCAAACCTGGTTCTCCCAGATTAGAGTCTGCACACTTAAGCACTACACCAAACTGGCTCTCATACTATGTAGTTAGAAGACTATACGGTATATAAAAATGCACAGGTGTAGATGTAGGGCTGCCAGTCAGTGGTTGGCAACCAGTGGGAGACGGGGATGGGGGGGAGTCTGACGGGGCACCGTCAAGCAATGTCCTTATAGGATCATGGTGTCTCCCATGCCGGGTAAGACTTCCTGCTCCAGCTGACCCCTCCCCCTTCATTCCTGTCTCTCACAGCAGTTAGTCCGTTAGTTATGCCTCTCTCCCTCTCCTCTGTCCTATCAGAGTTTATTTCTTCTGTAATAAACTGAGTTGGGTTTTTTTGGTCTTTTTTAAAAAAGACAATGTCATTATGTCACTTCCAGAAAACACCCAGAAGTGATGTCACATTGCTCTAGGGTTCACCGGAAATGCTACGGTTTTCCCACAGAGTTGAGAGACAGCGTGGTTTAGTGGTTAAGAGCGACGGACTCTAGTCTGGAGAGCCAGGTTTGATTCCCCACTCCTCCACATGAAGCCAGCTGGATGATCTGGGGCCAGTCACAGCTCTCTCAGAGCTCTCTCAGCCCCCCCCCCAAAAAAAGTATCGCTCGCCACCTAGTGGTGCATAGTGCTAAAAGAGTAAGAACTTAAGACTGCCAGACAAGCTTCAGATCTCCTGGCTATACCACACACAATGCCTTATGATAATTATTATAATTGTTACCACAGAGTTTCTGGTGATTCCTAGATTGACATGACATCGCTTCCAGGTTTTTTCCCAGAGGTGATGTTACATTGTTGCATGACAGTGGTTTTTAATTTTTTCCCTCCCATCAACGGGAGTGTCAGCAGGCAGTGAGGATATGCCAGCCCTCTGTGGATCAATCCATAAGCCTGGTAAATTGGCTATGACGCTTCCTCGGGATGGAGACTGAAACAGGCGGTAGGAATGCATTGTCTTTATCCCACAATTGGGGTCTACAATCTGACAAGGTTTTTAAATTCCAGAAGAGCAGCCTTGTTACGGCAGATGCAATGCAGAGAGAGAAAGAACGAAGGGAAGGGATTCTTTGGCATTATTAGTCTTATAAGGGCCCTGGGAATACTGACAGTTTTATTGCCAAAAGATAGGTGGAAACAGATGACAGGGAAGCAGATGGTTCTTGCACTGAAGCATTTGGCTCAGCAGTTTTAGCCGTATTTTGAGATGGCCGTGTGTAGCCGCCTGTCTTGACTGAGCAGACCAGATCAGAGAAGTAGAGGTAGTTTGCCATGATTGGTGCACATGGAATTCCCAGGCATCTGTGCACCAATATCTCTGTGTACCAATATCTGTGTACCAAGGGATTCCCAGGCATCTGTACACTAACATCTCCATGTACCAATATCTGTGTACCATGGAATTCCCAGGCATCTGTACACCAATATCTCTGTGTACCAATATTTGTGTACCATGGAATTCCCAGGCATCTGTGTACCAATAGCTCCGTGTACCAATATTTGTGTACCATGGAATTCCCAGGCATCTGTACACCAATATCTCCGTGTACCAATATTTGTGTACCATGGAATTCCCAGGCATCTGTGTACCAATATCTCCGTGTACCAATATTTGTGTACCATGGAATTCCCAGGCATCTGTGTACCAATATCTCTGTGTACCAATATTTGTGTACCATGGAATTCCCAGGCATCTGTGTACCAATATCTCCGTGTACCAATATTTGTGTACCATGGAATTCCCAGGCATCTGTGCACCAATATCTCTGTGTACCAATATCTGTGTACCAAGGGATTCCCAGGCATCTGTACACTAACATCTCCATGTACCAATATCTGTGTACCATGGAATTCCCAGGCATCTGTACACCAATATCTCTGTGTACCATGGAATTCCCAGGCATCTGTGCACCAATATCTCTGTACCATGGAATTCCCAGGCATCTGTGCACCAATATCTCTGTGTACCATGAAATTCCCAGGCATCTGTACACCAATATCTCCGTGTACCATGGAATTTCCAGGCACCTGTACACCAATATCTCTGTGTACCAATATCTGCATACCATGGGATTCCCAGGCATCTGTGTACCAATATCTCCATGTACCGATATTTGCATACCATGGAATTCCCAGGCATCTGTGTACCAATATCTCAGCGTATCAATATCTTATCTGAACAGACTTTTACAAAGACATTAGATGAACTGATGGAGGACAGATGCCATCTCTACAAAGATCTTACCTCCAGCTCGGGGGAACTTCCTGCAAATTAAGTCGCTCCTCCTCTCGCAGAAGAACCACTTTAAGTTGGAGGGAGGTCCCCTATCTGAGGGAAGGTATCAAACTTTGCTCTGCAGGGTTGTAAGGTACAAGCTGTTGGAGGGGCCGTGGCTCAATGGTAGAGCATCTGCTCGGCATGCAGAAGGTCCCAGATTTGATCCCTGACATCTGCAGTTAAAAGGATCAGGGAGTAGGTGACGTGAAAGACCTTTCTCTGCCCGAGACCCTTGAGCGGCCCTGCCAGTTTGAGCAGACAACACTGAACTTGATGGGTCAGTAGCCTGATTCAGCACGAGGCAGGTTCATGTGTTCATGGGCCTGTCTCAGGTGATAACTGGTCCCGAACATTATTCAGGAAGGGGCTGTGGTTCAGTGGTAGGGCATCTGCTTGGCACGCAGAAGGTCCCAGATTCAATCCCCGGCATCTCCAATTAAAGGGACCAGGTGGTAGGTGGTAGGAAAGACCTCTGCCCGAGACCCTGGAGATCTGCTGCCAGTTTGAGTAGACAATACTGACCTCGGTGGACTAAGGGTCTGATTCAGTATAAGGCAGCTTCACCTGCGTATCACCTGCAGTGTTCAGGTTAGCTAAACAGAATCCATGGCCCATGTGTTGTTAAAGGAGGTGGTGGCAGCTGCAAGCATGGACAGCTTCAAGAGGGAATGAGATAAACATATGGAGCAGAGGTCCATCAGTGGCTATTAGCCACAAGGTATAGATATGAACTCTCAGTCTAGGGCAGGTGATGCACTCTATTTTTGGTGCTGGAGGGGGCAGCAGTGGGAGGGCTTCTAGTGTCCTGGCCCCACTGCTGGACCTCCTGAGGGCACCTGGTATTTTAGGCCACTGTGTGACACAGAGTGTTGGACTGGATGGGCCATTGGCCTGATCCAACATTGGCTTCTCTTATGTTCTTATGTTCCTAAATGCCCATTGTGAGTGGGCAGTATTAGGTTCAGGCACCTGCCTTCATTTCCACAGATGGGCCCAAAGTACCGGAAGCATCTGGCTGGCCAATGTGAGCAAAACAAGATGCTGGACCAAAAGGAACCCTTGGTTAGATCCAGCAGGATTCTTGGAAGATAAGAAGCGCATAGGGTAAGAGATAAAAATGGAAGACGGATCTCTAGACAAAGACACAGTATCCTCGTAATGTCAGTTCAGCTTATCAAAATACAATTCAGCCAGTCATAATCCTGTCCCAGTACACGGAAATACCTCTCAGCAATGCATGCATGCCTACCTGCCCATCAAAAGGGGCCATGGCTCATGGGTAGGGCATCCACTTGGCATACAGAAGGTCCCCGGTTCAATCCCTGAGATCTCCAGCTAAAAGGATCAGGGGATAAGTAGTACTTGAAATCCTGAAGAGCTGCCTCCAGGCAGAGTTGTTCCAGGCAGAGCTGCTGGTGTGACCTTGGGTCCGTTACAAGTTCTTTCGGAGCTGTTCTCTCACGAGCAGTTCTCTCAGAGCTCCCTCAGCTCCACCTACCTCACAGGGTGTTGTTGGGAAAGGAAGGCAAGGCGATTGCCAGCCACTCTGAGACTCTGAGTGAAGGGCGGGTTTCAAATACAACTCCTCCTCCTCCTCCTCCTCCTCCTCCTCCTCTTCTTCTTCTTCTTCTTCTTCTTCTTCTTCTTCTTCTTCTTCTTCTTCTTCTTCTTCTTCTCCTCCTCCTCCTCCTCCTCCTCCTCCTCCTCCTTCTCCTTTTCTTCTTCTCCTTCTCCTTCTTCTATTTCATCTGACCTGGATGGAGTAAGGATCTGATTGAATATAAAGCCACTTCATGTGTTCAGTAAAATTCCATGAATTCTTGTGTCCTTCCTAGGTTTCCAGCTCTAGGTTGGGGAGTTCCTGGAGACTGGGTGTGTGAGAGAGAGAACCTGGGGAGGATGGGGTTTGGGGAGGGGAGAAAGCTCTACAGGGCATGATGCCATACACCCCACCTACCAAAGCAGCCATTTTCCCCCCAGGGGAACTGATCTGGAGATCAGGAGTAATTCCCGTGAGATGTCCAGGCCCCACCTGGAAACTGGCAACCCTAGACTGCCTGGCTTCCTAGGCTGTCAACACCCACCCTGTGTCTGAGGGTAAAGGGAAGCGAAATTCAGCTCCCTGGCAGGCCAAAGGAATGATCAGCACCACAAAAGGGATCAGTGTTTTTTCCTGCAGTTTCCAGCTCCGAAGCAGGAATTGTGCACGCCACTCCAGTAGCTGGCTGAAGCAGGAAGCCCCACATGCAGGGCCATTTTTGGGCAGGGATGCACAGGAACGGAGTTCTGGCTGGCTCCCGAGTTGGCCACACCCAGCAGGGACTCATTAGCATAACAGGCCACACCCAACAGCAGAAACTCATTAGGATTGGCTACATGAAGGGGGGGGTGGCCTAACATGCAAAGGCGTTCCTGCTACAAAAAAAGCCCTGATGTTTTGACAACAAACAAGGTAAACAGAATAAGAAGCAAAAGGTGGGAGTGGCCAGATGACCACACTTCTGGTAACATGGGGGTGTGGCCTAATAGGCTAATAAGATGTGCTGTCATGGGTGTGGCCTAACATGCTAATGCGTTTCTGCTGCTGGGTGTGGCCTATTATGCTAATGAGTTCCTGCTGGGCTTTTTCTACAAAAAAACTCCTGCCCACATGTATCCCTGGTGGTAGGTTTACCACGTCTGAGTTGGGAAATTCCTGGAGCCTGGGCAGGATGGGGTATAATGCCATAAAGTCCACCTTCAAAGCTGTCATTTTCTCCAGGGGAACTGATGCCAAGGCCCCAGGCTGACAGCCGGCAGGGCAGGGGAGGTACACATGAAAACCGCTCTCCCCCAGCTGTGAGAAGCTGGGAGCAGCCACCAATGAATTTCTGGTGCGGCCATCGGGTGGTACCTGCCCAGCCCTGAGTTGGGGGGGGGGGGTGAGTCAGCCTAAAGCTATGGAGCCTGCCAGTCTCTGGGGCCCAGGTCACATGGACTGCCACCACCCCACATACCTGGCCTTCTTGAACCTCCCAAACTGTTCCATGGCCAGACAAAGGCATGGGTGCAGAGGGTGAGTGGCCAGCCCTTTCCCCGCAATGTGTCCTCTAAGCTGTTGAGTCCTGTGAGCAAAAATTCTACTTTGTGAGCTACTGGCATTAAAGTTGTGAGCGAGCGACTTGGCTGCTGCGTAAATCGGTGTGTTCTGGAGCCCTCCTTCCTGAGCGAAGACAAAAATGCCTGAGCCGGAGGCTAAAAAACTGTGAGCTAGCTCACACTAACTCAACTTAGAGGGAACACTGCACAACCCCACACCCAGCCACATCGGGACCCTGCGACTGGTCCCTGGGGAAGTAGGCAGGCCCAATTTCCCCGACACACTACACCCTGCCCCCAGCCTCCAGCCAACTCTCCTCCCCCCTTGGCACTGCATAAGTTGGGCTGCGGCTTAAGTTGGGCTGCGGCTTTTCTGCAGGGGAACGGATGTCCATCATCTGGAGATCAGGTGTAACTCCAGGACTTCCCCAAGCCCCGTCTGGAGGTCGGCACATGAGAGAGAACATGTGCATGAAAAGGCCTTTGAATGAATCTCGGTTGCCCAAATGGCAATCGGGGCACACGAGTGCTCAGCTGCACGATGTCGAAAAGCAAACAAAGGAAAGAGCCAGAACCCCCTCGGAATCCAGCCCACGTGCCGCATATTGCTTTAGAAGAGCTCTTTGGTTCAGAGATGAGAGACATTAGGAGGCCTATTTAATTCTGGCGGGTTGCCAAGATGCCGCGATGATGTTGCTTACAGTATATTAATACTGAATAAAGGGGAATTATATTCCGTTTCAGCATCTGGAGGACTCGGTTTACAAAAAGGGGTTAGACAATTAAAAGGCTGACCAGGTTCCGTAGGATAGCGAAGCGGTGGATCTCTGACCCAGAGGACTGCGGTAACCGCATTAAGGGAGGGCGTAATTGAAAGGCATCAGATGCAAAAATGTTTCTCCTCTCGCAAATTGCTGCACTGCATCCCCATCGCATGTAAATTAATTTGAGCGGTGGCATTTTCTGAGCCAGGCGTTCGAGGGCTGCGTACCAGGGAAACCGCTCTTGGAAGGGTGACAATTCCTTAAAAGCAAACATCGGCAGACCCTCAGACCCCCCTATTACATCGAGACGGCGTGGTGTGTCTGGAGCTTGGGAAAGTGGGGGACTTGGTTTAAGCGACCCTGGGGTCAGGTTCGAGCTGGATCTGAAAATAACTACTGGCGGATGGATTCGCTCTGTGGCCGTGGCACTCGAAAAGCGAGATGGCATGGGCAGGTCTTTTCGGTGCAAATCGCCCAAGCATTTCGTGAAGAGTGCTGTGGAGGCGTTGGTGTGGCATGCCAGCATAATCAATTGCATTTATGGGCTCCCACTGAAATTATGTACGGGGTTCTAATCTATGCAGCTCTCTGTTTAGACGGACTGCCTTCCCAGATTAAAAGCTAGATATGTACCTATGTTCTGTCAGGTCGCAACTGACCAATGGTGACCCCAGCAAGAGGCTTTCAAGGCAAGTGAGGGGCAGAGGAGGTTTGTCATTGCCTTCCTCCTCAGAGCCTTCCTGGGTGTTCTCCGTTCCAAGACTTATGGTGACCCAAGGAAGGGACTTTCAAAGCAAATGAGAAGCAGGGGTGGTTTGCCATTGCTTTCCCCTGCAGAGTCTTCCTTGGTGGTCCCTCGTCCAAGTACCCATCCTGCCTAGCTCCCAAGATCGGAGAACTAGCAGTAGTTTGCCATTGCCATTGACTTCCTCTGCAGTGTCCCTCATCCAGGCACCAACCCTCCCTAGCTTCCAAGATCTGAGAAGCAGAGGTGGTTTGCCATTGCCTTCCTCTGCAGCATCTTCCTTGGTGATTCCTCATCCAAGTACCAAACCTGCTTAGCTTCCGAGATCTGAGAAGCAGAGGTGGTTAGCCATTGCCTTCTTCTGCAGCATCTTCCTTGGTGGTCTCTCATCCAAGTACCAACCCTGCTTCGCTTCCGAGATCTGAGAAGCAGAGGTGGTTAGCCATTGCCTTCTTCTGCAGCATCTTCCTTGGTGGTCTCTCATCCAAGCACCAACCCTGCTTAGCTTCCGAGATCTGAGAAGCAGAGGTGGTTAGCCATTGCCTTCTTCTGCAGCATCTTCCTTGGTGGTCTCTCATCCAAGCACCAACCCTGCTTAGCTTCTGAGATCTGAGAAGCAGAGGTGGTTTGCCATTGCCTTCCTCTGCAGCATCTTCTTTGGTGGTCTCCCATCCAAATACCCACGCTGCTTAGCTTCTGAGATCTGAGAAGCAGAGGTGGTTAGCCATTGCCTTCTTCTGCAGCATCTTCCTTGGTGGTCTCTCATCCAAGCACCAACCCTGCTTAGCTTCCGAGATCTGAGAAGCAGAAGTGGTTTGCCATTGCCTTCTTCTGCAGCATCTTCCTTGGTGGTCCCTCATCCAAGTATCGACCCTGCCTAGCTTCCAAGATCTGAGAATCAGAGGTGGTTAGCCGTTGCCTTCTTCTGCAGCATCTTCCTTGGTGGTACCTCATCCAAGTACCAACTCTGCTTAGCTGCTGAGATCTAATGAGATTGGGATATAGCTTTTACTGGGCTCCTGTTATATATTATTAGAGTCTGGTACTCAGGTAGACTCCTTCTGATAATGGGGGTTCTATCGTCAAGGCTATAGCTATTAATCCAACTAGAATTGGGCGGGGAAATTAAAAACAAACAAACAAAACAGGAATGCAAGAAAACAGCAACAAAATTTTAAGCCAGTTTGGTGTAGTGGTTAAATGCATGGACTCTTATCTGGGAGAACCGGGTTTGATTCCCCCTTCCTCCACTTGCACCTGCTGATGTGACCTTGGGTCAGTCACAAGCTCTGGCACAGCTGTCCCTGAAAGAGCAGTTTGTGTTAGAGTTCTCTCAGCCCCACCTCCCTCACAGGGTGTCTGTTGTGGGGAGGGGGAGGGAAAGGAGTTTGTAAGCCGCTCTGAGACACCTTTGGGCAGTGAAGGGCGGGGTATAAATCCAACCTCTTCTTCTCTTCTTCTTCTTAAGCTCTTCCACAAGTTTCAAATAGGATTACTGGCCCCCCGAAGAGGTTGCCAGGCTTTCTAGGAATTGGCCAAAACTCTGTGGTCAAACCTATAGAGAACAAGCCCAGTCCTGAAGTCACTAACGTAAGCCCAGTCATTTCCAAAACTGGGCGATATTTTAACTTCCGGAAAAGAACATTTAAAAACTTTTGTTTTTAGAATTCAGTTTTTACAGAGACCGATTTCGCACAAGAGCTGCGCCACCGTCACGCTTCCTTTTGCCCCGTTTCGATTGGTCGATTTCCCACTCGAAGCCGCGCAGCCGCATTTTGACCCGCGGCTTCGCCCGATTTTCCCCGCAGTTTCGTGATCCTCAAAAAACAGGATCACGAAACCGCGGGGAAATTGGGCGAACCCCTGGGTCAAAATGCGGCCGCGCAGCTTCAAGTGGGAAATTGACCAATCAAAACGGAGCAAAGGGAGGTGTGACGGTGGCATGGCTCCTTGTGCGAAATCGGTCAGTGAGAGAATGTGAGCCTCTGCTTGGCATGCAGAAGGTCCCAGGTTCAATCCTTGGCATCTCCAGCTAAAAGATTTCACAGTAGGCATCTCCACCTGAGACCCTGGAGAGCCGCTGCCAGTCTGAGTAGACAATACTGACCTTGCTGGACTAATGGTCTGATTCCCTTGAAGGCAGTTTCGACGTGTTTGTGTGACTCTCTGAAATGCAAAAATCTGCTGCTTCTTCACATGACCCACTTGACCTTTTCACCTTCCTGTGGATTCAAAGAGCAGTTCTGGAAGAGGCTGGATGGTGTTCACAATTTACATGGAAAATGTGCATGGGAAGGAGTATTGGTATCTTTACAGAAATGTCGCTGGAGAGCAACATGTTTTCGCTTATTGTGTGAGGCGCTGTCTGGGTTCTGGAGAGCTCCCAGAATTAATGGCTGATCTCCAGACTGTGGAGAGCAGCTCCCTTGGAGAAAATCAACTCCTTTGCGGGTTGAACTCCATGGCATTGTCCCATGCTGTGGTCCGTCCCGCCCTCGAACCCAGCCCTCCCCAGCCTTCACTCCCAAATCAGTAAGACATGGGGAGAAGAGAAGAGGAGAAGAGAAGAGATTGGATTCATACCCGGCCCTTCACTCAGAGTCTCAGAGTGGCTTAGAAACTCCTTTCCCTTCCCCTCCCCACAACAGACCCTGTGAAGGAGGTGGGGCTGAGGGACCTCTGACAGAAATGGCTCTTTTCAAGGTGTAGTGGTTAGGTGTGCAGACTCTAATCTGGGAGAACCGGGTTTGATTCCTCACTTCTCCACTCGCCGCTGCTGGATGACCTTGGGCAAGTCATAGTTCTGTCAGAGCTGTCCTTGAAAAAGAGCAGTTTCTGTCAGAGCTCTCTCAGCCCCACCTACCTCACAGGGTGTCTGTTGTGGGGAGGGGAAGGGAAAGGAGATTGTCAGCCCCTCTGAGACTCCTTTGGGTAGCGAAGGGTGGGGTATAAATCCAATCTCTTCTTCTTCTTCTTCTTCTTCTTCTTCTTCTTCTTCTTTTTCTTCACCCCCAAATCTCCAGGAATTTCCCAACCCACAGTTGGTAATCCTACTTCCTAGACCAGAGACCTGCATGTTTTTGGGGTTTTTTTGGGTTTGGGACTTTGTTTTATTTTGGTTTGGAGGGGGTTGCCCTGTTTGATATTTGGGAAGGTACTCCATCAGACGAGGGCCACAATCCCTGAGAATTTATCCCCGATGCAGGGAGGTGTTATCAGTATGAATACGTTGCCATCAAATCCGAAAGAAACAATTACCAAACATCTGATGTAACGATATCAAAAAATTCCGGGCGAAATCCTCACCAAACAAAAGTACCGGCCCTTAACCCCAAACAGAAGTATCTGTCTACATCCCTATGTTGACTCAATCCAAAGGCATAATGATTTTTCACCAAGAATAATAAGTTGTTTGCTTTTCGGGAATGCCTGAAGTTCTGTGGAATTCGAGGTGAAATACTCCAGAAACCGTTCTGTGTTCGCCCTTAGACAGGAGAGGCTGAAATACAATCCTCCGTTTACCTTCCTCTTTCATTCCTCAGGGGAAGGCTTTAGACTGGATCATGCCCAATACTTCTCCCGCTGACTCGAGCAAACAATAACGTGAAAGCAACTGTTCCTCAGAAGATACAAGCAGACGCTCTGGGAGCGCGAAGACTTATGGGGACAGGAGCCAAGTACCTTGCGGCACTTTTGAAGGGCTGGAAATAGCCTTGTCTTTAAAGCACTCCAAAGTACGTTTCCAATCCTGTAATGTTCACTCGTGTTTTTCCAGTCAGAAAGCAAATGCAGAGCAAAATGCCAAAAAGATACCTTCATCCAAATGCCAGATCCCCGGCTCTCTTCTTGGCAATGCCTGTGAGCGCAGTCCCTAAAGCACAATTTGGCTCATACGTGTGTGTTTGACTATGTTTATTCAAAACAGCCAGTTATTGTTGTGTTGCCAGTTCCAGGATGGGGAATTCCTGGAGATTTGGGGGTGGAGCCTGCGGGGGAAGAGGTCTGGGGAGAAGAGGGACCTCAATGGGGAATAATGCCAAGCAGCCATTTTCTCCGGGAGAACTGGTCTCTGTCATCTAGAGATCAATGGTAATTCAGGTGGGGCCTGGAGAACTTCTGGAGAACTTTTGGTATTACAAGAGGAGGAGGAGGGGGAGGGGGAGATTGGAGTTATACCCCGCCCTTCACTCAGAGTCTCAGAGCAACTTACAAACTCCTTTCCCTTCCCCTCCCCACAACAGACAGACACCCTGTGAGGTAGGTGGGGCTGAGAGAGCCCTGACAGAAACTGCTCTTGAGGGAACAGCTCTGACAGAACTATGGCTTGCCCAAGGTCATCCAGCCAGGTGCAAGTGGAGGAGTGGGGAATCAAACCCGGTTCTCCCAGGTTAGAGTCCACGTGCACTTAACCACTACGCCAGACTGGCTGTCTCAGTTCCCCTAGAGAAAATGGCTGCTTTGGAGGGTGGACTCCATGGCGCTGTACCTCAATGAGGTCGTTCCTCTCCCCAAACCCTTTGTTCCCAAGCTCCACCCCTAAAATATTCAGATCTTTTCCAGCCCAGAGCTGGCCACCCTAACGATGGGACCCTGGTGTCCAAGGGGAGGGCGTAACAGGCAGCTCCAGCCCTGCAGTAGGGGTGGTCTTTCCCGAGAGACACCCCAAAAACAACCTCTGAACCTCCAAAAAGTAGTGCCCTCATGAAGCCAGGCATGGATTAAACAGTGGCTTTTGCTGGGAGACTGAGAGGATCTCATTTCAGTCCAAACACAGGCCAAGTGAGAACTCAGGGCTGGCAACGTTGCCAAACATCCTTCATGCAGGCAGCTCCCCCCACACACACGCTCCTTTCCTCTCTGCTCATTCGGTAAGGCAAAGAATGGACAGATCTCAGCTCTTGCCTCAGGCATCTTCTCCCGACCGAATGACCAGTCTTTTGTCTGTCAAATGGACAGGCAGGCAGAGGCGAAAAGCTGCTGGTCTGTGTCTCTGCCATGAATGGAACATGCTGTATGTTTCCCACCCCCCAATCCTGTCACACCTAAGTGTCAGGAAATACCTTCTGGATAATCTCCTCATTCCCGTTACATAAGAACATAAGAGAAGCCAATGTTGGATTAGGCCAGGGTCCCATCCCATCCAACGCTTTGTGTCACGCAGTGGCCAAGACGCAGGTGCCATTAGGGGTCAACCAGCAGGGCCAGAACTCCAGAGGCCCTCCCACTCTTGCCCCCCAAGCACCAAGGATACAGAGCATCACTGCCCAGACATAAGAACATAAGAGAAGCCATGTTGGATCAGGCCAATGGCCCATCCAGTCCAACAGTCTGTGTCACGCAGTGGCCAACATCCAAGGGCCCTCAGGAGGTCCAGCAGTGGGGCCAGGACACTAGAAGCCCTCCCACTGTCCCTCCCAAGCACCAAGAATACAGTCCATTACTTGCCCCAGACTGAGAGTTCCTATCTATATCTTGTGGCTAATAGCCACTGATGGACCAGTGTTCCATATTCCCTCTTGAAGCCGTCCATGCTTGTAGCTGCCACCACCTCCTGTGGCAGGGAATTCCGTGTGTTAATCACTCTTTTGGTGAAGAATGACTTCCTTTTATCCATTCTAACCCGACTGCTCAGCAATTTCATGGAGTGCCCACGAGTTCTTGTATTGTGAGAAAGGGAGAAAAGTACTTCTTTCTCTATCTGCTCTATCCCATGCATAATCTTATAAATCTTGATTATGTCACCCCACAGCCATCATTTCTCCAAGCTAAAGAGCCCCAAGCACTTCAGCCTTTCTTCATAAGGAAAGTGTTCCAACTCATTCTAGTTGCCCTTTTCTGCACTTTTCCCAATGCTATAATATCCTTTTTAAGGTGTGGCGACCAGAACGGTACACAGTATTCCAAATGAGGTCGCACCAATGATTTATACAGGGGCATGATGATACTGGCTGATTTGTTATCAATTCCCTTCCTAATAATCCCAAGCATAGCATCGTCCTTTTTAATTATTGCAGTTGCACACTGTCTCAACATTTTTAGTGAGTTATCTACTACGACTCCAAGATCTCTCTCTTGGTCAGTTTCCACCAGTTCGGACCCCATCAACATTTATTTATAATTAGGATTTTTGACTCTGTAATTTTATCTAAAGCATCTGCATCCCTCATACCTATGCCAGACCCATCAAGGTAAACATTCACCCTTCATTTCCATTGAATGGTTACCCATTCAGCTTCATCCTTCCACACATTAAGAAACTTCATCTCTTGAATGGCAGCTGGGTGGGGCTCAGGCAATGCAGCCAGTGCCTAGGGAGTCCTTCTGAGTGACAGATCAGGCAGCTAACTGATTTGGAAGCATATGGAATGTTTTGGAGGGTGCCACTCCAAAACACAATTATTACATAGTAGGATTTGATTTATATCCCGCCCTCTCCACCGAAGCAGGCTCAGAGTGGCTTACATAGTATTATAACAAGATAATACAGTTAAATTAAATAAGATTGCAATGAAATACGTCTAAAACAATACATAAAGTGCTAATGCAATATAACGATGGTGGTCATCCGACAGCTGGCAACATGGTCTGGGCTGTATTGGTAGAGTTGTTGAAGTAATATTGTTGGTGTTGTAATACTGAAGTACTATTTAAGTAATATCAGGTAGATGGATGCAGATCCCTGATCGAAGGGCCTGGTGGAAGACCTCCTTTTTACAGGCCCTGCAGAACTGCAAAAGTTCCTGCAGGGCCTTCAGGGCCCTGATGTCTTCTGGGAGCTCATTCCACCAGTATGAAGCCACCACTGAGAAGGCCCTGGCCCTTGTCACTGCTAGCCTGGCTTCCTGGAAGAGCAAAGTGATTTTGGGACATTGATCGTAGTGCTGTCTGGGGAACATGTGGGGAAAGGAAGGTCCCTTAGGTAAGTATGCTTATGAGCCTTGATTTGAGTGTAAACATCTAAATTATTATTTTTCCCTAATAAAACCCATCTCATTCACAATTTGGACTGGTTATTATTCACTCAGACAAGGGTCTAGAGGGACTGTCTCCACGAACACAGATAGCAGTTCCTCGTTTTTACCCTTAGACTCTTGCTAGCTCTGTCTTTGTGGCTAATTTCCCCCAATTAAACCAAAGGCAAGATTTTATTCAATAAAGCTGTCATGGGTTAACAAGGGGGCATTAGCCCTCTCCTCTGCACTGTTTTCCCAATGTGGATCACCTCTGGTAAGTCACTATTCAGTTTGGTGTAGTGGTTAGAAGCATGGACTCTAATCTGGGAGAACCGGGTTTGATTCCCCACTCCTCTACAAGCAGCCAGCTGAGGGACCATGGGTCAGTCACAAATTCCCTCGGAGCTGTTCTCTCAAGGGCGGTCCTCAAATGAGCTCCCTCAGCCAGCCCCACCTACCTCACCGGGTGTCTGCTGTGGGGAGGAGAAGGGAAAGGAGTTTGTAAGCCACTCTGAGACACCAAGTGAAGGGCGGGGTATAAATCCAGTCTCCTCCTCCTCCTCCTCTTCTTCCCCTGCTGAGGAAATTCAGCATGTACAGGGCATAATGCCACAGAGTTCACCCTTCAGAGTAGTATGTTTGCCAGCTCCGGGTTGGAAAATACCTGGAGATTTTGAGGGCGGAGCTTGAGGAGGGAGGGGCTTGGGGAGGGGACTTTTTTATATATGAGTGGCTACTTTATTGAACAGCCAAAAAGCTGAGAGAAACAGATATTATCTAACCATCGCATTTCGACAAATGTCGAAAAGCCACTTCCCAGAAAGACAGCTTCCACCAGTGCTCTCTAAGCTGAGTTAGTGTGAGCTAGCTCACTGTTTTTTTAGCCTCTGGCTCACACATTTTTGCCTTCGCTCAGGAAGGGATGGCCCCAGAGCAAGCTAATTTATGCAGCAGCCAAATCGCTGGCTCACAACTTTAATGCCAGGAGCTCACAGAGTAGAATTCTTGCTCACAAGACTCCACAGCTTATTTATTTATTTAGATTTATATCCCGCCCTCCCCGAAGGCTCAGGGCAGCTGACAATAGGGCACAAATGCCAGAATTAAAACAGACTAAAACAGCATAAAACAAATAAAATCATATAATACAACATTGAGCATTTAAAACAAGATGGGGCAGATCTTAATCCCCATCAATTTACCAGTAACCTGTCCCCTCTCCTTCCATTGGTCCCCACAAGTTCTTGTACAAGCCTGTGGTTATTCACACAGTAATTTACATACCTTTTTGTGATCACTTGATCCATTAAAAGAGGAAGGACACTCAAGTCCGAACTGAGGACATTCCTGAAACATAGCGTCCATGGTTCAAAGGGAGAAGAAGAAGGAGGAGGAGGCAATTGGATTTATACCCCATCCTTCACTGCCCAAAGGAGTCTCAGAGCGGCTGACAATCACCTTTCCCTGCCCCTCCCCACAACAGACACCCTGTGAGGTAGATGGGGCTGAGAGAGCTCTCTCAAGAACTGCCCTTGAGAGAACAGCTCTTCAAAGAACTTAAGAATGATCCAAGGTCATGCCAGCAGTTCCATGTGGAGGAGTGGGGAATCGAACCCGGTTCTCCCAGATTAGAGTCCGTGCTCCCAACCACTACACCAAAGGCAAGGCAAGCGTTTGCCAATACGATAATACCATATGGCTATGGGCCTTGAACATAAACGGAAGCGAAGTGCACAACATCAATCAGAAAAGATGTCTTTCCCAAGAGATGATGCATTTCATATGGCTTCTCAAAAAATACTTTGACATATTTCCACTGTACAGATTTCTCTATATCTTTCATTGCCAAAAGTTCATGCCAATACTATATAGGCAAGCTTTAATCCAATCAATCAAGTCAAGGCAAGTCAAGTCAAGTCAAGTCAAGTCAGCCTTTATTGGCATAAAATCATCAGTACAATACTAGGGTTAAAAACCAGTTAAAACACTCGTAAAAACCAGTTAAAACATACATATAACATTCTAGGCAATCCTTTGACGCAACTGTGAGGCCAGGCAGAGAAACTTAGCCACCTTCTCTGTGATATCCGGACTAGAATCACTTAAGAGCCTGTGCACCTTAGGTGCATCCGAACAAGCTCCCATTTTGGTTAAAAAAGGATATAAGAATCTGATCCTTAGGTCCGCATATAGGTTACAGTGCAGAAGCACATGAGTGATGGATTCCACACAAATCTTTCTGCATGGGCAGAGTCTGGCCAAATGGGGAACCCTATTGAATCTGCCGGATAGAATGGCAGACGGCAAGGCGTTACATCTGGCCAAAGTAAATGCTCTGCGCTGTTGGGGGACCTGTAAAGAGGATAGATATGAAGCTGTCGTCCCTGTTGTAAGGGGAATCTCGAAATTCAGAGGAGAACAGAATTTATTAGCTAGGCTATATAAATTTTGACGCTCCACATCTAACAGTCTGGTTTTGATCTGTTGGAATGCAACAGCAAAAGGCAAAATCCAATCAATCAAAAAGGGGGAGTCCGCCCTCCAAAGCAGCCATTCTCTTCAGGGGAACTGATCTCTGTAGCTTGGAGTTCAGTTGTAATTTGGGGAGCTCTCCAGGCCCCCCCACCTGGAGACTGGCAACCTAACCTCCCGAAGACAGTTGCTTCCCCCGTCTAGCTGTCGAGGCACCGGCATCAGCATGTGCAGCGGGCGAACCGAACCCAGCTGGGCCTGACTAATTAAACCCGTTCGATGACGTCGTATTAAATAAGGACAGATGAACCCATCTAGAATTGGTTGGCGATGCTCTGATGGGCTCCCGAAAGTAGAACGAGAAATGCTCCATCGTTCGACGAGCAAAGAGCACAGAGAGAAAACGAGGTCGTTCGACGGAGAAAAGAATATATTATGTATATTTTAATAGAGCCTCCAACGCAATGCCGCGCCTGTTTCCTCCTCTCATGCGGCTGATCTGCCTGCCTGTATAACTCCGAAACCAAAAGAAAACCTCCGTCCCCTACACAATGCAGAGGCGAGCGCGCATTTTGAAGCAAATGTATTATTTAAGACTAAGATATTATCACAGGTGTATTGCCATAGGTCTGTATTGCATAAACAGATTTTAAAAAGCCGTTGTGGAAGGGGGGGAAATGTTGTGACAGCTCTGTATTTATAATTCATTCATCCCTCGGCGTATCACTGCATCTGTTGTGATTGTGTGTGTGTGTTTTCCTGTGAATATTAATCGTTATTTAAAAGCTGCTTTTCCAGTAAGGTGTAGCAAAATAAAAGACCCCCCCCACCCCAGGGGTTCTACAAGTCTGTGAAAAGAGATACTCTTAAATGGTGAGATAGAATGGTTTGATTCCCCAGTCCTCCACTTGCACCTGCTGATGTGACCTTGGCCAAACCATAGTTCTGGTACAGCTGTTCTTGAAAAAAGAGCAGTTTCTGTCAAGAGCTCTCTCAGCCCCACCTACCTCATAGGGTGTCTGTGGTGGGGAGGGGAAGGGAAAGGAGTTTGTAAGCCAGAGTTGAGCAAACTCCAGAGGACAACAGAGGACAGGAGGGCCTGGCGTGACATGGTCCGTGGGGTTGCAAAGAGTCAGACTCGACTGTGCGACTGAACAGCAACAACAACAAATGCTGAAACAGTCCAGGAGTCAGGTTACAGAAATCAAGCTGGTTAGAGAACATGTTGTGTCCACAGCCACAAGCTTCTCTCATGAGTATTTATAGTCACTGGCTGAGATGGCATGCATTCAGCTAGCATCTCAGTGATAATCTTGTGCAGAATCATCTCCACTGTCAGCAGGCAGCTGGTGTTGAGCAGTGAGCTGTGGACTCAGATGCCTAGCCTGAGCCTTCTCCTGTGACGTTTTAAGGGTGCTGGTGACCCTGGGGAAATGGGGGTAGGTGTCTGGCCTTCAACTGCTGGGTCAGAGCTGGAGAGCAGAGGTGGTTCTGCACCAACTCTCACCTGTAAGTCAGGGAATGCCTGAACCTCATTCCTTTGCTGATTAGCTCCTGTTGACTGTGGGCTGGCTACCCTGGGCCCCTCCTCCTCTGAGGAGTCCTCACTGTCACTGAGCTCTGGCTGGTCCATGACAGCTGATGATGCTTTCAGCTGTCATCCTCAGTACAGGGTTCCTGGACAGTGGCAAAGCTGACACATACCAATAGCCCACTAACTCTGTCTTCTTACTTCCTCCAATAGTCCAAGACAAATTATCTAGGGAGCCACAATAGGAATTATTGCCATGAACAGACTGAATGCCATCGGTAACATCAGTAGTCCCTCACTGGTGAGAGTCTACCATGTGACCAATTCAGGAAGCATGATTCTCATTCTAAATCAGTTTCAAGTGTCCTCATGGACATCAGCGGGTAGTCAAATCCAGGTATCTTTATGTGTATGTGATGGTACTCACCAGTGCCATAACCTGGATGGCCCAGGCTTGCCTGATCTCATCAAATCTCAAAAACTAAGCAGGGTTGGTTCTTTTTAGTACTTGGACAGAAGACCACCAAGGAAGCCCAGGGTTGCAACGCAGAGGCAGGCAATGGCCAACGACCTCTAAATGTCTCTTGCCTTGAAAACCCTCTGGGGTCACCATAAGTCAGATGTAACTCAATGGCACTTTACACACACACACTCATCAATATTGAATACTGGTGCCTTTGGGAGGCTCTCTAAAGTTCTGAGGGGAGAATCTATAGCAATAGATAAACAATTGGATAAACATATGGAGCAGAGGTCCATCAGTGGTTATTCGCCACAAGGTATAGATGGAACACTATGACTGGGGCAGGGATATTCTGTCTTCTTGGTGCTTGGGGGCAACAGTGGGAGGTCTTCTGGAGTTCTGGCCCCACTAGTGGACCTCCTGATGGCCCCTGGGTTTTGGCCATGATGTGACACAGAGCATTGGACTGGATGGGCCACTGGCCCGATCCAGCATGGCTTCTCTTATGTTGTTATGTCTGGGGCAGGGATAATCTGTCTTCTTGGTGCTTGGGCGGCAACACTGGGAGGGCTTCTGGAGTTCTGGTCCCACTGGTGGACCTCTAGATGGCCCCTGGGTTTTTGACCATGGTGTGACACAGAACGTTAGACTGGATGGGCCATTGGCCTGATCCAGCATGGCTTCTCTTATGTTGTTATGTCTGGGGCAGGGATACTCTGTCTTCTTGTGCTTAGGGGGCAACAGTGAGAGGGGTTCTGTAGTTCTGGCCCCACTGGTGGACCTCCTGATGGCCCCTGGGTTTTGGCCACTGTGTGGCACAGAGAGTTGGACTGGATGAGCCACTGGCCTGTTCCAACATGGCTTCTCTTCTATTCAATACTGGCACTTGTTTTTTTTTTTGAAGCAGTGGCCATACCCAATTGACAAGATCATCTTAACTGCTGTGCATTTAGGATGGGATCACACGATGAATGAGAAAGACACCCTGTGAAAATCAGGGGAACTGAAACTGCAAGAGTCGGGGGAGGCAGAGGTGGTAGGTATGCTTTCAAAACGGTTGAACGTTCTCAATAATTAATTGCGTTTGGGGAAATGCTTCACCCCCTCCAGAAAGCAAAGTAAGCCAATGCTTATTACTTAGAGTGGAAAACATGGAACGTTTTCCATCCGCAAAGGACCACAACACTCACAGTTTTCTAAGCTCTGGCCAGTCCTCCTCCTGTCCAAACAATTTAATTTCTGATTTGGACAAGCGTTTGCCTGCAGTCTCCCGGTTGCTCGCTTGGAACACTCGACACGATTTGGAAAGGCCCTGGCTCCTCCGTGGCCAAAATTCTTAGTGACTAGGATACACATTTAGGTTTCGGCTTTGCCGCCCGTGACAATCTTCCCAGATGTTGTCCAAAGCCACGCAGCTGGAACACGGCTCGGAAAGACATAGGCTGAACCAGCAACTGTTGGCCTTCTGCTGTTCGTATCTCCACATTTCTGTGCCACAGAGGGGGCGAAAGCTTTACTTAGCTTTAAGGAAACGACAAGGAATAGCTCATAAGCTGCTAGAGTTAAGAAAATCGATTTAGGAATGCGTCCTTTTAACCAGAGGTTCCCAGCCTCAGAATTTTTGACCTTAAAATGGATGAACAGATTGTCACAGTGTGGTCCAAAACACATAATGCTAAATAATTTATCACTTAATAGCGCACACATGCCCACGCATAGGTGGTGTCTTATATAAGTGACTTAATGTACAGATAACAGGGTGTTCACACCTTTGAGTTATATTCCTTTTTAAATTCTTTCTTTGGCCTTCGGGCGGCATTGAAATCCGGACTGTGGGAAGTTTCTCTGCGTTGGCCGCTTATCATATGTGCAACTGAGATGACAGAGGCCCTTATCGCACTTCGACCTCACCCTTAATTATTGAGAATCGAGGTTTGCAAGATTATGCACGAGACAGAGCAGGTTGAGAAAGAAGTACTTGTCTCCCTTTCTCACAATACAAGAACTCGTGGGCACTCCATGAAAGTCGGGTTAGAACAGATAAAAGGAGGCAATTCTTCACCCAAAGAGTGATTAACACATGGAATTCACTGCCACAGGAGGTGGTGGCAGCTACAAGCATGGATGGCTTCAAGAGGGAATTGGAGAAACATATGGAGCAGAGGTCCATCAGTGGCTATTAGCCACAAGGTATAGGTAGGAACTCTCAGTCTGGGGCAGGTGATGCACTCTATTCTTGGTGCTGGAGGGAGCAGCAGTGGGAGGGCTTCTGGTGTCCTGGCCCCACTGCTGGACCTCCTGATGGCACCTGGTATTTTTGGCCACTGTGTGACAGAGTGTTGGACTAGATGGGCCATTGGCCTGATTCAACATTGGCTTCTCTTATGTTCTTATGTGAATGGTCAACTGTTTTGAAAGCATGCTTACCGTCTTTGCCTCCCCCGACTCTTGCTGTTTCAGTTCCCCTGATTTTCTCAGGGTATCTTGCTCATTCATCGAGCGATCCCATCCTCAATGCACAGCAGTTAAGATGATCTTGCCAATCGGATATGGCCACTGCTTCACACACACACAAAAAGGTGCCAGTATTGAACAGAAGAGAAGCCATGTTGGATCAGGCCAGTGGCTCATCCAGTCCAACACTCTGTGGTCCATGTTTGACTCGCAGCCATTTACCTTGCTGTTATCTCTCTTTATTTGTTGTTTTCTGCACTAATTATGTCCCACTCCAATTTGCTTGCCTGCCCCGGTAGGTTTGCCAAGTCCCCCCGGGGAGCGGGGAAACCCCCACTCGATTGGTCCATTCCCCACCGGCCCGGATTGGGCCACCATGGGGAAACCCACCCCCAAATTGCAGGGCTGCAGAGATGTGCCCAGCATGGTGATGTCACCTGGAGATGACATAATCATGTTGGGCACTTTTTTGGGGGGGCGCTCTGTCATTCAAGGGAAAACTCAATGGTTTTTCCTCAAATGATAGAAGTCCCCCTGCCCAACGTGCCCAACGCGATTGTATCACTTCTGGGTGATGTCAGTGTGGTGCACACACTTTGCATGTGCACCAAGGAACTCCCAGTGATATCCAGAACTCGCCCGCTCCAGCCTCAGGTAGGACTTGGCAACCCTATGCCCCGGGTTATAAATTATGCATGGTGAACAGTAAACCCGGGTTTAATGTCCTAGGTATGGCGGGAAAGGGGCAGGGAGGATTGAAACTGAGTTAAAAATTCTACACTTAAATCTGCACCGGGGCCAGTCCGGATCGAGGGAAAGCCCGTAGGAAAACAGGATCCGTAAATCCCGGGGCAATGGTGTTCTGAACCTTGGGTGACCACCATGTAATGCAGAATTGACCAAAAAAAAGGGGGATAAAAAGAACTCAGGTGTGGTGCAGAACAGCTAGTGGGAGACAGCGTTGAACCAGGATTAAAGGTCTAGTGCAGAAAGGGCCAGAGTGTTTTCACTTGACTCCAAGCGTTTACCTCTCGGCTATGTGTGTCTATTTTCCATATTTGTATCCTGCATTTCTCCCCAGTGGGAAGCCAAGGTGGCTTACAATGTTCTCGTCTCCTTCATTTTATCCTCACAACCACCCCATGAGGTAGGCTAGGCTGAGAGATGGTGACTGGCCCAAACTCATCCCGTGAGCTTCCCTGGCACGAGTCAGAATTTGAACCCAGGTCTCCTGAATAACGGTCCAACACTCCTAACCACTACACCACACTGACTCTCGATTCTCTCTGCCTTTGGGCATGGGGTCTTCACCCCTTCACCCCACTGGCCTGTGTTTCTCAGGTTGCCGGGCAACTGGCAGGAAGGTTGTGGGGAAGTCCATCGCGTGTGGCGCTACATCACTTCTGATTTTTTTAAAAAAAACCCTCACAAGTGACAAATAGCAGCTCTAGGAATTGGCAACAAACTCTATGATGAAACTTCTGGGACTGTGGGGATTTATTTATTTATTTTAATTCTCACGATGCCTCCTGGAGTGGTGGCAGGCTTGGTACCCCTACTTCTTCCAGATGTCTCTGGTCAGACCTCATTCAGAGGCAGATGTGCATTTAAGAAGCCCTAGGCCATTTTTAAACATAGACTGACATTAAATAACATGTTAATCCCATCTACGGCTTTCACATTCATAATCAGAGTAATGATTTGAATCCAATGGTTATTTCTTACCGAAAGTGTGTGTGTGTACATATATATGTATGTTTGGCGTAGTGAGCCAGTTTGGTGTAGTGCTTAGGAGAGCGGTCCCTAATCTGAGAGAACAGGGTTGGATTCCCCGCTCCTCCACTTGCAGCTGCTGGTGTGGGCTTGGGTCAGTGACAAGTTCTCTCAGAGCTGTTCTCTCAAGAGCAGTCCTCGAAAGAGCTCTCTCAGCCCCAAGTACCTCACGGGGTGTCTGTTATGGGGAGGTGAAGGGAAAGGATATCGTAGGCCACTCTGCGACTCCGAGTGAAGGCTGGGTTATAAATCCAATCTCCTCCTCCTCCTCCTCTTCTTCTTGTATGCATGTATATACATTTTTTAAAAATGATATTGGATGTTTATCATACATACCTCTGGGACTGTCCGCTTCCAGAAGTCCAGGCTACAGAGAAAATGGCTGCTTTGAAGGGTGGAGAGTATGACATCACATTCCCGCTGAGCACCCTCTCCAAACCCCACACCCTCCCCTGGCTATACCCACAATGCTCCAGGAATTTCCCATCCAGGAGCAGGCAGCCCTGCATATTCCTGTTTACTGGCCCTTGGCCAATACACCCTTCTTCAAACTATGTCTTTATTCTGCCCACCAGTTGTTGACATTTCTGCCATTCTCGGATGCTTCTCGCCCCTGGGTCCCGGCAGAGCTCTGTTGATCTTCGTTATACGATTTCTAATCTTCCAAAGGCCATATTAGTCTATTATTCCTTTGTCCCTCGTTGCTTCTAAGGACGTTCATCTCTGGACTCCCTGTTTGGCATGTCTTGGTGTTGAGGGACCAGGCCAACTCTGATTCTGGCCTGGGGAGGCGTCCTCTGTGATTGTTAGTCAAGACCAGCAACTGTTCCCCCGTAGTCCTGGCTATATCCACAATACCCTGCACCTGGCTGCTGCTTCGCCTGAGATCGGTGCCTTCCAAGAGCTTGAAACTCTTGGCCTCACTCGGCATTGGCTGTCTCAGTGACACCTTCAACTAACAGTGCTTCACCAGACCCCGAACCAGGCCCAACAAAGCTTGGCACGTCAACCACATATTTAGAGAGCAGGTGACAATTCAACATCTAAGGCTACTTAACATTTAGAAGCCCTTTTATTAAACACCATCTGCCTTCAGCGCTAAAAACGGATATTTTTTTGGAGACCACAAAAAGAGTCCTGTTAGTTTATGTAATTCAAAATGTTAAGAATATAAGAGAAGCCAATGTTGGATTGGGCCTATGGCCCATCCTGTCCAACACTCTGTCACACAGTGGCCAAAAATACCAGGGGCCATCAGGAGGTCCAGCAGTGGGGCCAGGACACTAGAAGCCCTCCCACTGTTGCCCCCCCACCCCAAGCACCAAGAATACAGAGCCTCACTTGCCCCAGCATGAGAGTTCCTACTTATAACTTGTGGCTAATAGCCACTGATGGACCTCTGCTCCATATGTTTATCCAGTTCCCTCTTGGAGCCGTCCATGCTTATAGTCACCACCACCACCTGTGGCACTGAATTCCATGTGTTAATCACTCTTTGGATGAAGAAGGACTTCCTTTTATCCATTCTAATCCAACTGCTAAGCAATTTCCTTGAGTGCCCACAAGTTCTTGTCTTGTGAGAAAGGGAGAAAAGGACTTCTTTCTCAACCTGCTCTATCCCATGCATAATCTTGTAAACCTCAATCATGTCATCCCTCAGTCGTCATTTCTCCAAGCTAAAGAGCCCCAAGCGTTTTAGCCTTTCTTCATAGGGAAGGTGTTCCAACCCTTTTATCATTCTAGTTGCCCTTCTCTGCACTTTTTCCAATGCTATAATATCCTTTCTGAGGTGTGGTGACCAGAACTGTACACAGTATTCCAAATGAGGTCGCACCATTGATTTATACAAGGGCATTATGATAGTGGCTGATTCGTTTTCAATTCCCTTCCTAATAATCTCCAAAATAGTGTTGGCCTTTTTGATTGCAGTCACACACTATCTCAACATTTTCAGTGAGTTGTCTACTATGACTCCAAGATCTGTCTCTTGGTCAGTCTCTGCCAGTTCGAACCCCATCAATGTGTATTTATAGTGGAGATTTTTGGCCCCAATGTGCACCACTTTGCACTTGGCCACACTGAACCCCATTTGCCACGTTGACGCCTACTCGCCCATCCTTGACAGATCCCTTTGGAGTGCCTCACAATCTTCCCTGGTTTTCGCCACCCTGAACAATCTTGTGTCATCCGCAAATTTAGCCACTTCACTGCTTACTCCCAACTCCAAATCATTAATGTCCTGCGATGATGAAAAACCATGGTTCTTTAGGATTGCCACCCTCCAGATGGGGCCTGATGTTCTGCCAGAAGTACAATGGATCTGCAGACCATAGAAATCAGTCCTCCTGAAGTAAAGGGTAGCTTTGGAGGGTGGATTCGATGACAACACCTCCTTCCCTGTTCAGCTTCCTCCCCAAACTCCACCCACCAAAGGTTCGGCTCCGAAATCTCCCACAATTACCCACACCAGACTTGGCAGTCCTAAGTGTCATACCGTTGTTAGGTTGTTGGACTAGGTTGTCGAGCAGTCTGGATATCACAATGTCCAAACATGTGTGGATGCAGCCTAGCTGCTCCAGAAGACAGTGGATTAGGTTCTATTTTTTCTTAGTCATTTATTTTATTGTCATTTTTTTTCTTGCCCCCAAATCACAGCTGACTTATGGGGACCCCAGAGGGTTTTCGAGGCAAGAGATGGATAGAAGTGGTTTGCCGTTGCCTGCTTCTGCATAGCAGACCTGGAATTCCTTGGTCTCCCATCCAAGTACTACACAAAACTGACCTCAGATACGTAGGCAGGATTTTGTGGTTTGTGGGGTAATATATTTTTTTTCTGGTGGGGCTGAAGTTCTCAATGCAGGAAGAAAAGCCGTTCAACCAATAGAGAGCCGTTACCGGGATAGATCTCTAAACTGCAAGCTGTCGACTACTTGGGATGACAGTCCCCAGCTACTGCAAGTTAATCACTTCTGCCAGCCTAAGCAACAGTTCTGATAACAGGCCAGCAGGTCGGGGAGATTACTTCTATGGTCAAGAAAGCTAAGAAAAGCCAGAAAAACTCTCTTCAAGGAGACCAGTTTCTTGACAGAGACTTAGAAGGGATCCTAGAGGTCACTTACTCCAACCCCCTTGCTCAATGTGGGAATTAGTCAACTGCAGCACACCCCACTCTGCCTAAAGAATTGCACATCTTTAAGAAAATGTTTAAAAATGATTTTTAAAGCATTTACAGGAGAAATTCTTGTGGGGCTGTGCCTTTAAGAAAGCCCCACGGTAGCTACAGGCCTGATCGGCCTTACTTACCTTCTGAGATCTGATGAATTTGGGCTAGCCTGGGCCATCCAGGTCAGGTCAGATGAACAGAGATGGTTTGTCATTGCCTGTCTCTGCATACGAACCCGGGACTTCCTTGGTGGTCTCCCATCCAAGTTCTAACCGGAGCTGACCCTGCTTAGCTTCCAAGATTTGAGGAGACTGGGCAAGTTTGAGCCGTTGGGCTCAGGGCTCATCTGTCAATAGCCAAGTGCAAATCTGTGTGCTGTAAGACTGTTGGCTGCCTCCCACGATCCCATTTTCTGTTCTCTGATCCTGTGGCATAACTTCGTGTCATCCAGTTACAGCTGGCTATTAATTGTTCTTATGTTTCTCCATATCTATGAGCTGGTGACATTTTGCCCAGTTTAACGACTGACGGTAATACAGTACAGAAAACCCAATTCCATTAAACAGTCGAATGCTGAGCCAAAGGCAAAGAAGGAGAAGGAGAAACCGGCCTTGCGAAGGCTTCCTTCAACTCCAAGGCAGCCGTTGCCTGTAATCCCAGCCCTTCTGACTGATGGGTGAACTCATTCCCGAGGGGTACGGCCGTAAAACTAAATGTCCGCAGCCAGATGAAGAGTCTGGAGATGCCCTGAAATCCCATTAATGCCAGAAACAGCATTCACAGCCCATTCAGAGATGCAGCGAACGGCCACTGCAAAATATTATCTGATTTAAATGACTCCTTTTTTATGACCTAAATAAGATGAAGTCACTTTCCGAATCTGTTAGGCTAAACAGGGACTGGTGGGGGAGGACCCAAGAAGTTTGTGGAGTGAAAAATTACAGTTGTTCTCTTTTAAAAAAAAGAAACGAAAGATTTGCAAGGTCGAGAGGGTAAACAGATGGCTGGCTTTGGAATTTACGGCGATTTCTAGCCATGGTTAGAACGCGTCGGGTGAATTCTGGCGGGCTGATGTGATTGTGAAATCCAGTGGTCCTGCATTCAGAATAGGGCGACATTTGTGATGTGGCTTTGTCCGGCACATCGATCAAGGGTTTACTATCTGTCAAATAGATGCAGATGATGGAGTAGGATGAATATGTCACACTGTAATTCTTACCATTACCCCTCACCCCGTGTCTCTTATTTTCCTCGGGGGATATTTAGCCTGTACTTATGCATCCTTTATACAAACAGAGCTGGTGGTGAAGACGGGGAAGTACTTGTTGGGCCAGAAGTGATCACCCCCTGCCGAAACGGCTTGTAGCTCATAAAATTTTACAAGTCGTATAAAGAAGATAGATACTCAGCGCCACTTACTGCCCCCGTGGGCAACCGTGGGCTGCAAACAGCAATGTCCTCCTAATGCAGATCAAGGCCAGAAGAATATGAGGGTGTGTGGGGTTATTTTAGTGACTACAGGGCATCATGGGAATTATTAAGACTATGACCATTACCAAGAAATCAGAAGGAGGTTGAGACTGGGAAGGACAGGCGTGACGGAGCTAGAAAAGACATTTTGAGTCCTAAAGACTGTGGAGCTGTCCGCCAGTCTATATATTTTGTGAACTCTTGCCTCACCTTAAGAGAAACGTCGATATTGTGGATTTGAAATTATGGAGTTTTACTTATAAGGAATGTTGACATCGTTGGCTGAATTATGGAATCTGCTCAGAAGAAGGTTTCTCCTCGAAACGTGGAGATTATCTAGAAAACATATCGGCATTTATAAGGGAAGATTCCTATTTGCTGTTAATGGACTCTGATACTTAATCTGTATGTATATATAAAGAAGATTAGCGGGAAGACCCATTTTTCTTGCTTTTGAGAACATTGTATGTGGGACAAAACTTCTGTTCAAATTCTGTTCAAAGTCTACTGTAATATTTAGATTATCTAAACCATTAGAAATATATGTTGTACATCTTCCCATATCAAAATCCCTAAGTGGGTCTCACCATTAGAGGCCTTTATAAATCCCATGATGTTTATGAAAGATCTATTCTGG
Organism: Gekko gecko; assembly: GCA_029375565.1. Taxonomy (NCBI): domain Eukaryota; kingdom Metazoa; phylum Chordata; class Lepidosauria; order Squamata; family Gekkonidae; genus Gekko; species Gekko gecko. The sequence continues at coordinate 6,500,371 of JAPDNY010000003.1, read as the reverse complement.
ACATGTGAAGATTTGTTAAATAGCCAAAACAAAATATGAGCTTAAGAAAAAGGGTATCTGCCTGATATCTGGTGGGAAAGGGTATCTGGTGGGAAAAAGCACAATCAGATTCCAGATATACTAAAGATCATGCAATTGGTTTTTATGATAGATACACCCCTAGAACTCGACAAAATTCGGTTGGGAACAGAAGGGAAACACGTAAAGCTGATTTATACTTTGCTATTAGATATGAAAATGCGAGATGAAGTCGTAAAGGAATCTATGGTTAAGTGGGCACTAAACATAGGTCATAATATAAAAATGGAGGAATGCTCTAGGGTGTGGAAGGTAAATATGAAATTTACAAAAGCTGTTTCACATAAAGAAAATGTATATAAAATGTTTTAGAGATGGTAGATGACTCCTGAGAATTTAGCCAAAAGGTACCCAAATACGTTGAATTTATGTTGGAAATGTAAAAACAAAATTGGTCCCTTTTATCACATGTGGTGGTCTTGTAAGATAGCAAAAACATATTGGATATGGATACACGAAATATTGCCAAAAATATTAGATGCAAATATACCATTTATTCCTGAATTATTTTTCATTAAATATTACACCGCAAAAATTTTACGAAACAGTATATTTATATGATTGCACATGTCGCAACAACTGCCGAGATACTTTACGCAAAATATTGGAAAAAGGAAGAAATAGCCACGAAAGAGGAAAAACATATACAAATTGCTTGATGCAGCAGAAAGGGGGAAAAGAAGAAACTTTTGAAAATAACTGGTCGAAATTATATAGCTGGATAGAAGACTATATTTGGAAACCGTGAATCAGCATAAAAAGTAGTTGTTATGCATTAAGAATGACTGTATAATCAGGTATAGGTGTACAAGAGAAGATTCAATTCAATTCAATTCAATTCAACTCTTTTAAGTTAATCAGGGACAAAAGTATAGGCTCCACTGTTGTAGTTGTTTTTGTCTGCTTGTTGTTTTTTTTGCGTCTTAATTCTCTGAAAATAATAAAAACTGTATTAAAAAAGAGAAATATATGTTGTGATTGTTAAGAACATAAAAGAAGCCATTGTTGGATTGGGCCAATGGCCCATCCAGTCCAACGCTCTGTGTCACACAGTGGGCCATCAGGAGGTCCACCAGTGGGGCCATGAGGACACTAGTAGCCCTCCCACTGTTGACCAAGCATCAAGAATACAGAGCAGCACTTGCCCCAGAGTCCCTACCTATACCTTGTGCCTAATAACCACTGATGGACCTCTGCTCCATATATTTATCTAATTCCTTCTTGAAACTGTCCATGCTTGTAGCCGCCACCACCTCCTGTGGTAGTGAATTCCATGTGTTAGTGAATTCCATGTGTTAATCACTCTTTAGGTGAAGAAAGACTTCCTTTTATCCGTTCTAACCCAACCGCTCAGCAATTTCATGGAGTGCCACGAGTTCTTGTATTGTGAGAAAGGGAGAAAAGTACCTCCTTCTTGACCTGCTCTATCCCATGCATAATCTTATAAACCTTGATCATGTCACCCCTCAGCCGTCGTTTCTCCAAGCTAAAGGGCCCCAAGTGTTTTGACCTTTCTTCATAGGGAAAGTATTACAACCCTTTTATCATTCTAGTTGCCCTTTACTACACTTTTCACAAAGCTATAATATCCTTTTTAAGGTGTGTGGACCAGAACTGTACACAGTACTCCAAATGAGGTTGCACCATTGATTTATATAAGGGTGAGATTGTTGTTACCTAGCTTTGGTTACTGTGGCTGGTCTAGTTGATATAATTGCTAGAAAAGATCCTTCATGTCACTGGTGACCAAGAGCAAGATAATTCACACTATGTGGGGCCGTGATACTTGCAAAGAGACACACACCCCACTTTCACGTTGGGCCTAGGGTGACTCAGGGGTTCACCAGGGTGTGCAGCTACTGCTGCTGAGCCCAGTTAGACTCCCAGGCTACACTACTGCCATTGGGCCCAGCATGCTTCATGAGTCGCATTGCTGATGGTGGCCCACCAACAAACATGGAGGTAAGTGTGTTCTCTGCAGTTCCATGGAGAATGCTACTTTATTTGGGGGGAATTATAGGGGTTTTTTTTAAGTTTTCAGATTTTTCTGCCAACCTGAAGAGCTCCCCAAGTTGGCTGAAAAATCTGTTTAACATCCATGGATTTAGCTATCCGCAGATGGGGGCCACACATATCAATAGTATTCCCCAATACTATGTATGGGTGTGAAAGCTGGGCGGCGAGGAGGGGGAAAGTGTTGATAGGAAGAAAGTGCATTCTTTTGAAATGTGAATGTAAGAACATAAGAGCATGAGAGAAGCCAATCAGGCCAGTAGCCCATCCAGTCCAACACTCCGTGTCACACAGGGGCCAAAAATACCAGGTGCCACCAGGAGATCCACCAGTGGGGCCAGGACACTAGAAGCCCTCCCACTGTTGCCCCCCCCAGCACCAAGAAGACAGAGCATCACTTGCCCCAGACATAAGAACATAAGAGAAGTTGTGTTGGATCAGGCCAAAGGCCCATCCACTACAACACTCTGTGTCACACAGTGGCCAAAAAAACACCAGGTGCTATCAGGAGGTCCACCAGTAGAGCCAGGACACTAGAAGCCCTCCCACTGTTGCCCCCCACCCCAAGCACCAAGAATATAGACCATCACTTGCTCCAGCCCCACCTACCTCACAGAGTGTCTGTTGGGGGGAAGGGAAGGGAAAGGAGATTGTCAGCCACTCGGAGACTCCTTTGGGTAGTTAAGAGTGGGATATAAATCCAATCTCCTTCTCCTCCTCCACTTCTTCACCACCAATGTAGAGAGAATTTGAAATCAGTGAAGAATCTGCTGTACATCCTTAAGCCTAATCGGGTTGTGGATGTTCAGAAACCCTACAGAAACATTTCTGCCTGAGATGGGCTTGTAAAAAAGAAATATATTCAGTGACTGCTGTTGGCCGGGTAATGGCTGCTTTGCTCTTCGATTTTAATTTGCACACAATTGTTCTTCTGCTCATTTTGTGTACTTCTGGGTTGATTCCGTTCAACGCCGAGAGTTTCCATACCAAAATGAGCAGTTAGTTAAATGCTAATTAAAACGCGGGTGCTAGCTTAGCAGGCACAGCAGGGACCAGAACAAAAGAGCACGCTCCCGAATTAATTTTTCAGTGTTTACCTCTACAGCATCTTGAAAAGTTTTGGAGAGGAAAAGAGGTTTATTCAACTCAATTCACTAAGCCTGCCTGTGTTCAAGTAAGACATTTTGCACTTAGCATGATTCCCTTAATATTGGGAAAGAAGGAAGCTTGTATTCCGAAATTTCTTTGATGCCAATTTCAGTAATGCTTCCCAAGGTTCGTATCTATGGTAGGCCTGTGAACACTGGGTTAGGAAATTCCTTGATATTTTTGGGGGGTGGAGCCTAGGAAGGGTGAGTGCTGGGAAGGGGAGGGACCTCGCATATATTGCAATAGCGTCCCGCCCCCTCCAAAGCAGCCGGAGGAACTTATCTCTGTCATCTAGAAATCAGTTGTAATAGTGGGATACCTCCAGGCCTCCAGGTGATGGGCCACCTTTATTTGTTTATTTGTTTGCATCCAATCATGCTCCACAAGGAGGTCTGCATAAAAACATTAAAACACTTGAACAATTAAAAACAGCCAATCCATATGCAAAAGAACCTCCTCAGGAAGGCTCCTCCATTAGTATGTCACAGCCTGAAGAACTCCTACAAGATCAGGGCTTTTTTGTAGAAAAAGCCCAGCAGGAACTCATTAGCATATTAGGCCACACCCAATAGCAGAAACTCATTAGCATATTAGGCCACACCCCTGAGAGTATAGCTCATTAGCATATTATGCCACACCCCTGTGCCTTCCCTTGACTTGCCTGGGTGCCCCGCAGTTGCGGGGTGCCCAGGCAAGCTGGCCTCCCTGATCCTTCCAGCCCCCCCGGCCCACCTGTCTCGGAGTGGGGTCACTCTCCAGGCCTTCCTTCTGTAGCCGCGCATGCAGAGATTTTGGCTGTAGTGGGCATGACCAACTCTGAAGCCAGCTGGAACTCCGTTCCTGAGTCGATATAAATTACCTGCCTACCGGTTTCTCCTCGCATTGACACAGAGAGTATTCCATCTTTCTGTGTTACACCTCTGAGGATGCCAGTCACAGCTGCTGGCGAAACGTCAGGTCCTACAATGCTAAGACCACAGCCACACAACCCAGAAAATCTACAGCAGCTAATGAACTCTGGCCGTGAAAGCCTTCGACAACAAATTAAAAACAGCATTTATAAATTATAAAATAATTCAATAAAAACACATCAACAATACTAGAACCAGGGAGGAGGGCCAAGAACTGTTACTGGGGATAATCTTCACTTACTGGCAGAAGATCCCAATAGAGTGAGACCCAAGGATCTCCCTGGGGAAGAAATTCGAAAATTTTGGTGCCACGACTGAGAAGACCCTTTCTGTCTAGCCTTAGATAGCAGGGGTAACTGAAGTAGAGCCTCTAAAGATGGCTGGGGTGGACAGGTAACTTTGTAGGGGAGAAAGAGGTCCTTAAGGTATGTTGGCTCCATGCCATAGATGGCTTTAAATCCAGAAGACCAGGGCTCTTTTGTAGCAGGAACTCCTTTGCATATTAGGCGACACACCCCTAATGTAGCCAATCCTCCAAGAGCTTACAGGGCTCTTCTTACAGGGGCTACTGTAAGCTCTTGGAGGATTGGCTACATCAGGGGTGTATTGCCTAATATGCAAAGGAGTTCCTGCTACAAAAAGAGCCCTGCAGAAGACGCCTCATTATTCTAATTATTTCACATGCGCCATATTAATGACATGTGACATGTGTCATATTAATGACCTTTTTGGATTTGGATATCAAATGTCTCTCCATACACATTTCTTTTTGTTTGTTTGCTTGTTTTGAATGCTCCGCATAGGAAATAATATATTCTTATACAGTGTAGTGACATGATATATAAAATCAAGATGCAGGCCCAACATGTCTGGGAAATCATAGATGTTTACATACAAATGTCAGAAGTGTCAGAGGAGAACCTGGGATGCTTAGTGTCAGAGGAGAACATAGGCACTGTGGGCATTTCAGAAATTTGGTGGGATGAGGATGATCAGTGGAATACAGTGATTTCTGGATCTAAATTATATTGGAAGGTTAGGGAGGGAAGGGTCAGATGTGGGGTGGCTGTGTATGTCAGAGAGGGCATACAGTCCAGTAAAATTGAGAACGTAAGAGAAATAGATTCATCTACATAAAGGCTAAGGGTGGAAATAGTGTGTCCAAAAGGAAGCTGAACTCTGGGAATGTGTTATCACCCACCAGATCAAAGGTTAGAGGATGATTTTAAAATTGCCAAAGAATTAAGGACAGTAGCTAGACAAAATAGTTGTGATATGATAGGTGATTTTAACTACCCACACATTGATTGGGTTCAAGCCAGGAGAAACAGATTGGGTTTCTAGATACCCTCAATGACTGTGCCATGGAGCAGATGGTCACTGCACCTACAAGGGGAAGGTGATCCTGGAATTGGTCCTAAGTAATGCCCATGACTTGGTGAGAGATGTAAATGTGATAGCACCAGTTAGGAACAGTGACCATAATGCTATTAAGTTGAAAAATTATGTAAATAGGGAGTTGGGGCTTGCGAAGAAGAAATTGAAAGGAAAGGTAAAGAGGGTCAAATCCCTTCAGGAAGCTTGGAGACGATTAAAAAGTATAATCCTAGAAGCTCAGATAAAATGAATACCACAGGTTAGGAAAGGTACAAATAGATATATAAAAGGCCTGCATGGTTAGGGAACAAAGTAATGGAAGCAGTAAAAGGTAAGAAGGATTCCTTTAAGCAATGGAAGGCTAGTCTAAGTGAGGTAAATAAAAGGGAGCAGACAGGAGGCATTTGTGAATTTCCTGCATTGTGTAGGGGGTTGGACTAGAAGACCCTGGAAGTCCCTTCCAACTCTATGATTCTATGAAAAGGGAGTATGAGGAACATACTGCAAAAAACTTAAAGACTAATAATCATAAAAATTTCTTCAGATACATTAGTAGCAGGAAACCAGAGAGACACTGGGACCCTTGGATGACCCAGGGTTGGACAGATTAGGGAAGAAGGACAGCAAAATGGCAGAGAAGCTGAATGCTTTTTTTGCCTCTGCCTTCACTGTCGGAGACGGGAGGTGTTTGCCCACTCCAGAACTGCCGATTTTGGGAAAGGTATTGAAAGGCCAGAGCTGGACTGAGGTGACAAGAGAGGAGATCCTACGATTGATGGACAAATTAAAAACTGACAGATCACCAGATGGCATAAATCCAACACTTTTGGAAGAACTCAAATGTGAACTCGTGGGTCTCCTGACAAAAATGTGCAATTTGTCACTAAAATCTACCTCCATTCCTGAGGACATGAAGGTAGTTCATACAACACCCATCTTTTTAAAAAAAAAAAAAAGTTCCAGAGGAGATTCAGGAAATTGCAGGCCAGTATGTCTAAAGTTGATACCGGATAAGTTGGTGGAATCCAGGCCTGTAGCTACTGCGGGTCATTTCGGGGCCTGGCCCCCTGACTTCCTGCCAAGGCCCCCTGACTTCCATGCAGCACCCAAGGCCCCCAATTCTCTGGGCCCCCTGGAGGATTCCCCGCCACCGCCCTTTCCCCAAGCGCAGCTTGCTTCCCCACATAGGCAAGGAGACTGCGAATGCTGCAAAAGTGAGTTTTTAAAATTTTATTATTTTGTGACATCAGTGCCCCTAACTTATTTAAAGGCCCCCTGAATTGCAAAATCCTGGCTACGGCCCTGGTGGAATCTATTGTTAAAGATAGAATTAGTAGGCACATTGACAAACAAAAGCTATTGAGGAAGAACCAGGATGGATTCTGTAAGGGACGATCCTGTCTCACTAATCTTTTAGAGTTCTTTGAGAGGGTGAACAAGCATGTGGACAAGGATGACCCAACAGATGTTGTTTACCTAGAATCCCAGAGAGCTTCTTTATATATATATATATATATATATATATATATATATATATATATATATATATATTTATTTTATATTTATATATATATACACCAGCTTGGCGTAGTGGTTAAGTGCGCAGAGTCTTATCTGGGAGAACCGGGTTTGATTCCCCACTCCTCCACTTGCACCTGCTGATGTGACCTTGGGTCAGTCACAAGCTCTGGCACAGCTGTTCTCTCAAGGACAGTTTCTGTCAGAAGTTCTCTCAGCCCCACCTGCCTCACAGGGTGTCTGTTGTGGGGAGGGGAAGGGAAAGGAGTTTGTAAGCCGCTCTGAGACGCCTTTGGGAAGTGAAGGGCGGGGTATAAATCCAAACTCCTCTTCTCCTTCTTCTCCTTCTCCTCCTCCTCCTTCTCCTTCTTCTTCTTCTTCTTCTTCTTCTTCTTCTTCTTCTTCTTCTTCTTCTTCTTCTTCTTCTTCTTCTTCTTCTTCTTTATATTCTCAGAAAAAATGTGGGATACAGAACTGAAAAAGGAGTGAGGGAAAATACAAATTCATCAGGTTTATCAAATAATATGAGTTGTTACATACAAGTAAGATCAGATATATTACCAAATATATTACATATTTCAAATATAGAAAAAGACATTAAAACATCAATATCACAGAGGTAGATTCTCTCCTTAAAGAGTAAACAAGAACTTTCCTAAGGTTAGCTATAATCTGTTAACGATAAAAGAAATTTCATCTTTAACAACTGAACAAACTTCCATGCTAAAATTGGATCACAGTGAAAGCCTTAATTTTGTCTTAATTGTTCAAAATCTCCTAAATAAACTCAGCAGTCATGGGGCAAGAGGACACGTCCTCTTGTGGATTAAAAACTGGTTAATTAACAGGGAACAGAGAGTGAGTATAAATGGCAGCTTTCACAGTGGAAGGTGGTAAGCCGTGGGGTACCACAGGGTTTGGTACTCGGTCCGGTGCTTTTTAACTTGTTTATTAATGATTTGGAGTCAGGAGTAAGCAGTGAAGAGGCTAAGTTTGCAGATGACACGAAGTTGTTCAGGGTGGTGGAAACCAGGGAGGACTGTGAGTTTCTCCAGAGGGATCTGTCAAGGCCGAATGAGTGGGCATCAACATGGCAAATGAGATTCAACATGGGCAAGTGCAAAGGAATGCACATGGGAGCCAAAAATCCAAACTATAAATGCATGTTGATGGGGTCTGAATTGATGGTAACTGACTAGGATCTCAAACTGGTCGCCACACCTCAAAAAGGCTATTATAGCATTGGAAAAAGTGCAGAGAAGGGCAACTAGAATGATAAAAGGCTTGGAACACCTTCTCTATGAAGAAAGGTTAAAACGCTTGGGGCTCTTTAGCTTGGAGAAATGACGGCTGAGGGGTGACATGATTGAGGTTTATAAGATTATGCATGGGATAGAACAGGTTGAGAAAGAAGTACTTTTCTTCCTTTCTCACAAGACAAGAACTCGTGGATACTCAATGCAATTGCTGAGCAGTCGGGTTAGAATGGATAAAAGGAAGTACTTCTTCACCCAAAGGGTGATTAACACATGGCATTCACTGCCACAGGAGGTGGTGGTGGCTACAAGCATGGACAGTTTCAAGAGGGAATTAGATAAACATATGGAGCAGAAGTCCATCAGTGGCTATTAGCCACAAAGTATAGATAGGAACTCTCAGTCTGGGGCAGGTGATGCACTCTGTTCTTGGTGCTGGGGGGGGCAGCAGTGAGAGGGCTTCTAGTGTCCTGGCCCCACTGCTGGACCTCCTGATGGCCCCTGGTATTTTTGGCCACTGTGTGACAGAGTGTTGGACTAGATGGGCCATTGGCCTGATTCAACACTGGCTTCTCTTATGTTCTTATGTAACTTGGAGTCATGGTTAGATAACTCTCTTGAGATGTTGATTCAGTGTGCAACTGCCATAAAAAGGGCAAATGGTTTTCTGCCATTATCGTAATTCCCTTGTATTAATCTAAAGTGTGGTCTCATTTTGGAATATTGTGTACTGTAGCTTGGAGAAACGATAACTGCCGGGGTGACACAACAGAGGTTTACAAAACTATGCATGGGATAGAGAAGTTTGAAAAAGAACTCCTTTTCTCCCTTTCTCACAATACAAAAACTGGTGGACACAGAAGAAAATTGATTAGCAGTCGGTCTGGAGCAGATCAAAGGAAGTCCTTCCTCACCCAAGGAGTAATTAACATGTGGAACTCACTGTCACAGGAATTGGTAGCAGCCACAAGGACAGACAACATTAAGAGGGGGCTGGGTAAGCATGTGGAGCAGAGGTCCATCAGTGGCTATTAGCCACAAAGTATAGCTGGAACACTCTGTCTGGGGCAGTGATGCTTTGTCTTCCTGGTGCTTGGGGGACAACAGGGGGAGGGCTTCTGGAGTTCTGGTGCCACTGGTGGACCTCCTGATGGTATCTGGGTTTTGGCCACTGTGTGACACAGAGTGTTGGACTGGATGGGCCACTGGCCTGATCCAACATGGTTTCTCCTATGTTCTTATGTCGGGGCAGTGATGCTCTGTATTCTTAGTGCTTGGGGGGGGACAACAGTGGGAGAGCCTATGGAGTTCTGGTCCTGCTGGTCGACCTGCTGATGACCACGGGATTTTGGCCACTGTGTGACACAGAGTGTTGGAGGGGATGGGCTACTGGCCTGATGCAACATGGCTTCTCTCATGTTCTTACGTTCTTAAGTTAGCCATTTGTAACCATCCGAGAACATATTTGAATGGATTATTCATTCAATCCTAAACAGAGTTAGGCCCTTCTAAGCCCAGTGACTTTAGCGGATTCAGAAAGACGTTACTCTGCTTAGGTTTGCCCTGTGGGTCAACTACTAACTGGTAGCCAGCTACTGGTGATGGAGCTATTGTATACGACATATTACAGCTCAAACACACAAAAAAAATTGCGTTCCAGGCAGGACAACTCCTGGCATAACTCCTCCTGAACTTTCTGTGATATATTTAATCATCAACCCAGTTTAAAAACATCTAAGCAGACCTAGCAGGAAACCGACGGACAACCCAACGGACTCCGGTAATGATCTCCATTCATCATTATCCAGCAGTTCTGCAGAATTCGTACTTCTCTAGAACCCGTCGGGTTGGATGATTCCGCAGAATTCGCTTGGCCAGGGTTTATCTATTTCTAATCACACCTCAAGGCTCTGGATCAAGATGAAAACATTCACCGGGCCATCGGGATCAGGTGTCCATCCTAGCCGTTCTTCTGTCAAAGAAGTAACACAGGTCCAGCGCTACCAATTAAAAAGGGATTTTGCATCTGTCCAGAGATCCTCTCTTTCGATCAAGAGCAGCAATCAATATGTATTACATCAGCGGAGATTTAAAAAAAAAAATTTGACTCCGCTAACGGCACAGCAATGCTTAGGATGAAACATTTCTTTCCGACCCATTGAAAGCACTCGGATGCCACGAAACATGAGTTCTGATTAACCTCATCATTACCCGAACTCAGAAGCTACAGCCCGTGCTAATGACCTTAAAATTATCTGGCTTTCTAATTTCCAACTCCAACTGCAGTGTATGTTTAAATGCCAGATCTTCCAGGACGGAATTCTGCAGACCGAATGAAAGCAGTAGTTCTCTCTTTTAGCTCCAAGGTTTGTATTAAGTCTCTGACAGCTTTTTTTTTCAGGCTGGAAAACATGAATCGGCTCATTTTCACACCAATTCATCACTTACCAGGCTTCCTTAAATGTATTTTTTTTAAAAAAAAAATCTGATTTTATATAAATTATAGCTTTATTGTAACTGGACTCGTTGGGTCAAATGTTATCTGTCTTCCTCTTAATGTTGACTTATTAGTACATGTCACCAGCAATTATTCTCGACATATTTTTTTTATGTTGAACTCTGTTATTTCATTCAGTTCAGTATCTGCTTGTCAGAAGCAAATAGCTGGTTAGCATGATCATTACTGGTTAACCGGTGGGTCTGCAGAATGATGTGCATGACACAATATTTAGGTTTAAGTGCACAAAGAGTGCCCTGAGATGGATGATCCAGGCTAGCCTGATGTCATTAGATCTTGGAACCTAAACACTGTTGGCCTTGGTTAGTACGTGGAAGGGAGACCACCAAGGAAGTCTAGGGCTGCTACACAAACACAGGTGATGGGAAACCACCTAAGTTCATATCTTGCCTTGGAAATCCCATGGAGTTGTCACAACAAGAAGAAGTGATTGGATTGATAGCCCCACCCTTCACTACCCAAAGGAGTCTCAGAGCGGCTTACAATCCCTTTCCTGTCCCTTCCCCTCCCCACAGACAGACACCCTGTGAGGTAGGTGGAGCTGAGAGAGCACTCTCAAGGACTGCCCATGAGAGAACAGCTCTGAAAGAATGTGTGACTGACCCAAGGTCACACCAGCAGCTGCCTGTGGAGGAGTGGGGAATCAAGCCCAATTCTCCCCAATTTGAGTCCATGCTCTCTCTGACTCCTCTTTACGTTATGTGTGATTGGCTCCACCTCTTCCGGCGACCATTTTGTGGCCCACCTCCCACAGTGGCCATTTTGTGGCTAGGCCCTCCACCTTGTGTCAGGATTCTAAAGATGCCCTCAGTATTAAAAAAGGTCAGGGAAATTCAGGGGAAATTCAGTGGCATGCGTCCGCGGTTCTAATGCAGCAAGAAGTTTGGACGATCAGAAGTTTGGGAAACTGCTCCTACTAGTTCCCGAGTTAAAGCATAATCTCTTTTGCTGAAGTTGGTTCTTCTTCTTCTGGTAAATAACTTCACGAGACTCGCCTGCACAATTCATGTTGATTGGCCCTACGTTGACGATGGAATTTGACAAATTAAGCAATTTTTAAATTAATTAGAGAACCTTTCTTTATGCAATCACTTATGATAATCGGGGTGAGATGTAAGTTAATTAAAGTCTGCTGCGCCCAGCAGCTTTGCGCGTTTATTTTGTTTTTAGTTTCTCTTTTCTGGAGATAACGGAGGACTGTGAATACCAAGGAAGATGTCTCACAGGTGGGGCTGCCGACTTCCAGGTGAGTGCTGGAGATCTTCTAGGATTACAATTGCTCTCCAAATGATGGAGATCAGTTTCCCTGGAAAAAACTGGTGCCTTGGTGGGTGGAATCTATAGCATTATATGAAGAAGAGGAGGAGGAAGAGGAAGAAGAGATTAGGTTTATATCCTGCTCTTCACCCAGAGTCTCAGAGCGGCTTACAAACTCCCATCCCTTCCCCTCCCCACAACAGATACCCTGTGGGGTAGGCGGGGCTGAGAGAGCTCTGACAGAAACTGCTCTTCTTCAAGAACAGGTGTGCCAGAACTAGGAAGAAGAAGAGAAGAAGATATTGGATTTATATCCTGCCCTTCACTACCCAAAGGAGTCTCAGAGTGGCTTACAAACTCCCATCCCTTCCCCTCCCCACAACAGACACTCTGTGAGATGTCTGTCAGAGCCATTCTCTCAAGTACAGTCCTGGAAAGAGCTCTCTCAGCCCCACCTTCCTCACAGGGGCCGAGTTCAGACTGGCAGTTTGAAGCGGGAGCCAGTTGTGGCAAAAAAGCCCCAGAACAAACTGTTCCGGGTTTTCCTGGTCACACTGTGTCGACTGATGCGGAAGCATACCGGGAAGGAGGCGCGAGGGAGCATTCACACTGTTGGGCCAAAGGTGTGGCTGTAAGGCTTTCTGTTTCACTAATCTGGAGATATGCCCTTATGAGCACGAGCACTCATGCACATGAGCACACAATCAAAATTGTGGATTTTAGCATTCACACTGTGTTGGTGCAGGATATATGTGGGATAGACCATTTTGAACAGGTATCTTTTTAACTCGGGAACGAAGTGTCACAAGACGGGTTGAGTACAACTGGTGAACGCCAGAGAGATGTGCCTGCATGAACACCCCCTTTAATCCACTTATGAAATGTTGCTGAAACACTCCTCTCTCAGGGCAAACTGCCAGTCTGAACTTGGCCAGGGTGTCTGTTGTGGGGAGGGGGAGAAAAAGGAATTTGTAAGCCGCTCTGAGATTCCCTTGGGTAGTGAAGGGTGGGGTATAAATCCAATCTCCTCCTCCTCTTCTTCTTCTAAATGGTTGGTAAGTTTCAGAAGTTTCCCTCCCAGATTGGTGGGTGACTGAGAGTGTATGGGTGGAGCTAAGAAGAAGAAGAAGAGATTGGATTTATACCCCGCCCTTCACTTGGAGTCTCAGTGGCTTACAAACTCCTTTCCCTTCCCCTCCCCACAACAGACACCCTGTGAGGTCAGTGGGGCTGAGAGAGCTCTGACAGAAACGGCTCTTTTCAGGAACAGCTGTGCCAGAGCTTGTGACTGACCCAAGGTCACATCAGCAGGTGCAAGTGGAGGAGTGGGGGGAATCAAACCCGGTTCTCCCAGATCAGAGTCCGCACACTTAACCACTACGCCAAACTGACTCTCAGAAGTGTGTGTGTGGAGAGAGAGAAGGCAGCATGTTCAGTCTGCAGTCAGCAGCCGTCTTCTAATCAGAATCCTGTATTAGTGCTGTGAAAGGCATTAAGATTCTTAAGGAGAAAGTAAAATACTTTAGGGGGCATATTGGCGACTAGAGAGAGTCGAGATCTAATATGGTCAGAGTGTGAGAGGAAAAAGCTGACAGAAACCGGAGTTAAGAAGAGAAAGATTTAACTGAGCGACATACAATAAAGACTGGAGAAGGTACACTCTGAAGAAAGGGAAAAATCTGAGAAAGAGGAATGATTTGAGAGTGAGAGAGTGTGATATCTCAGTGGGAAGTTATTACCTCACACTGTTTTATTTACTGAAGAGACAAGTCACAGAACAGCTTGCAACCAATACACTTCTTGTGCAAATAAAGTTTTATCTTAGTTTATTGTTAACCCAGAGTCATATGCTGTTCAAAATATAAGAGTCTCGTCCTCAGGACCACATAGTCCAATGAGGAGCCTTAGAGTTTGGACACAATACTGTGGGAAAGGTTAATGAATAAGACTGGAATTAAATGCCTGGTGGCAGCGCTGCATACCTTGAGAGAGAGAGAAAGGGTTTCGGTTTCGGCGTCGCGAATGGCGGCCGCTTCTCGGGACACTCCCAGAGGCGGTTAGCCCACGCGCAATTAGGGGGGTCTTCGCACGTGCGAAAGACCCTAGTGAGCCTTAGGCAAAGGCTCCGAACCAGGGGCGCTTGGGGAGTAGCTTCTTTGCCGGCAGACAGCTGGGAAATTGAGGCTTTCTCCCCGCCCCAATCGGCCCCGCTGCGGCGCGCCCGTAATGGGACTTAGCGGCGCCACCGATTTCCAGGAGTGAAGACAGCGCTATGTTTTAACATAAAAAGAAGAAGTAGCATCGAATCGTGAGTTGAAGATCTATTTTGAAGCGTAAATCGGAGCCCCCCGTATGCGTATAAGCATTGGGAGGAGGGAGGAGTCCCCACCCCTTTTGAGAAGCAAGATCTACAAAGGGAGCGCGAAGGGGGGCAGAGAGAAAAAAGTGTTGGTGAAAGTACCGTTGGGGTTGCATGGAAGATTACGATCCTTTTAGCTTCCTGGGGGATGAGGCACGAACTTTTTAAAAGTAAATAAAAAAACAAAATGTCGATAATGGGAAAAGTCCTGCAGACACCGGAAGAGAAGAGAGGAGGGACTTCCGGTCCAGGCAGCCCCCCCCCAAAGAGCTTGCTGTCAATCAACAGGAAAAGGAGATACTGTGCCCCCTGCTGGAACAATTGCAGAAAATCAACGAAACTTTGTGCAAAGTGGAAAGTGTTCTCGTCAGTCGACAGAAACAGATATCGGAAACAACTAGAAAGATGATGGAGATTGAACAGAAATCGAATCTGATTCTAGGTTTCCAGGGCGTTAAAGAAGAAGAGAAAGAAGATCTTGGATTTACCTTGACGAATGTCTTGGCACCCCTAACTGGCAGTGAAGCGAAAAAGTTAAAAGAAGAGACGGATAAGGCTTCCAAAGCCTATTCCGCTTTTATAAAAGGAAATATTCTGCCAGTAGAAGGGGATGTCGAGCATAGCAGGCAACATACTGGACATCTAATTTCATCTGCAGAGTTTATGGAGCCCTGGAAACTTGAAGGCCAGAAGTCCAAGGAAAAAGAGAAAAGAAAGAAGATTGATTTCATCTTTAAAATACAGAAATTTCTGAAGAGACACGCCAGCAGGGAGGAAGATGCAGCACTCAAAACTGGGACAAGTGAATAAGACAGCAGCTCAAGGGAAGGTGGTGATGGAACGGAAGACTTCAAAGTTAAAATGGACTCAATCCATAATTGGAAGAGATTTAAAAAGAAGATACTTTGAGGACTGTTCATGTAACATCTGGAAGGAGCTGTTTAATTACTAACCCCAATGGACTTTACTAACGGTATTAATAGAGTGATTTTGGACTTTGCAATAGCTAAAAAGAAGATCTTCTAACCATGATGGATGCCAAAATGGTATTGGTTATTAACCTAAACTAACCCTTACTAACAGAAAAAATTTCACTCCATCTTTTTCTTTCTCCATCTGTCTACCCTCCCCTTTTCTTATAAAAAGAATAAAATTCTCTCTTTTTTAAGAGAGTTTTACCAAAAAAAAAAAAAAAGAGAGAGAGAGAGAAAGAAGCAACCAGAAATTTCAAACCACATCATACCGAGGCACGCAAATTAAAAGAGAGGTAGAGTGACAATGGGGGTACCATGAAATACGAGGCTGGAATAGGATCCCCGAGTAACGATTTTGGGAGACCCGTTGGATTGGTCTCCTTTCTATTATCCAGTAAGGTAAAGGTAAAGGTTCCCTTGCTTGAAAGCCAGTCGAAACCGACTCTAGAGTTGCGGTGCTCATCTCCGTTTCAAAGCCGAAGAGCCAGCGCTGTCCGAAGACGTTTCTGTGGTCATGTGGCCGGCATGACTAAACACCAAGGCGCACAGAACGCTGTTACCTTCCCACCGATGTGGTACCTATTTATCTACTTGCAGTTTCTTGCTTTCGAACTGCTAGGTTGGCAGGAGCTGGAACTAGAGACAGGAGCTCACCCCGTCTTGCGGCACCCGGGTCTTGAACTGCTGAACTACTGACCTTCCACAGCCTGCAGTTCAGCGTCTTAACCACTTGAGCCACCGCAGCTCCTACTATTATCCAGTACCTTATGCTAAAAGGTAAAGTAAAGGTTCCCTTGCTCGAAAGCCAGTCGAAACCGACTCTAGGGTTGCGGTGCTCATCTCCATTCCAAAGCTGAAGAGCCAGCGCTGTCCGAAGACTTTTTCTGTGGTCATGTGGCCGGCATGACTAAACACCAAGGCGCACGGAACGCTGTTACCTTTCCGCCAAAGTGGTACCTATTTATCTACTTGCAATTTCTTGCTTTCGAACTGCTAGGTTGGCCACCTTATGCTATAACAGGATTAATGCATTCAATGAAGATTCAACGCCAAACAAGAGGCCCTGGATATATTAAAAATGCACCTAGAATGTACCTCTTTAACACTTCTTTCTTCTTCTTTTGTGCATGTGTACTTGTGATCATTGTTTCTGCAGGCCAAATACAAAGTCAGGATGCAAATATAAGCAACCACTTTGACGGAAACCCTCAGGAGGGAACGGGACAGAAATTAACTTACTAGAAACCAAATAACACCCATTGCCGACAGGTTCATCGGAAAGCCCCGACAGGAGAACTTCACTTCCCCGGGCTTTTTTTTTTTTCTTTTTGGCTTCTCTGTCACAGCTGGAAGAACCTTGACGTATTTATTCAATATATCAGTCAGAGCCTCTCCTCACGGGGGTTGTGTTTAGGCTGGAGCGTATTTAGTTTGAAAGGAAATGAAGTTCAGCGTGACTCTGTTTTCCTCCCCCCCCTCCAAGGAAGGGAAGATTAACACGTTGTCCCCTTCCGTGTTTATCCAATGGAAAGTGAGAACTCAGGGAGAGACCTGCTGGATCTGAGGGTTCCCTGTGCAGGACTCTTGTTGTAGCAGGAACTCCTTTGCATATTAGGCCACACACCCCTGATGTAGCCAATCCTCCAAGAGCTTACAGTAGACCCTGTAAAAAGAGCTCTGTAAGCTCTTGGAGGATTGGCTACAGTAGGAGTAGGTCGCTTAATATGCAAAGGAGTTCCTGCTACAAAAAGAGCCCTGCCTGGAAGCAACCGTTGGAGGACACTGATGTCTTCAGCACTCGTTCTTCTCTGCAGGCGACGCACGGATGAGTGCAGGCTAAGCTCGCTCGGTGCTGTGTGTTGGGTACACTTTCCAAATGGAATTTTTTGGGGTTTTGGCAGCTGCGCCATTCAAAATGGAATTGCACGCATTCTACTTCTGCGCTTATAGGCTGAACCAGGAGCATGAAAACTATGGCCTATGGGATACTGTGGATCCACAGACCCTTTCAATCTGGCACATGAGAAGGTAATAATAATAAAAAAGTAACACAACCAAATCTGGGGCTGCACCTCCAGAAGCATGCCCAGAAGTAAAACTCTGTGCACCTGTAATGATGTGGAGCTAGTACTATGCACGCCCAAGATGTGATCCTGATCCTGATCCAAAAATCTGGGCCCTATGTGACCCTTTGGCTGAATTGGAAACACACAGTCGGAGTCCAACGAGTTAGGTGAATATCTGTTTAATGCATTGGAAACAGGGCATACAGGGCTGAATGCCTTGGCACCTCAGCACCAAAGGAGGAGGAGGAGGAAGAACAAGAAGGAGAAGAGGAGGAGGAAGAAAAAGGAGAAGAAAAGGAGGAGGAAGAGGAGGAAGAACAAGAAGGAGAAGGAGAAGAGGAGAAGGAATTAGAAGAGGAGGATGAGGAGGAAGAACAAGAAGAGGAGGAGGAGGAAGTAGAAGAGGAGGAGGAGGAAGAACAAGAAGAAGAAGAGGAGGAGGAGGAAGTAAAAGGAGAAGAAGAGGAGGAGGAGGAAGTAGAAGAGGAGGATGAGGAGGAAGAACAAGGAGAAGAAGAGGAGGATGAGGAGGAAGAACAAGAAAAAAGAGGAGGAGGAGGAAGAAAAAGGAGAAGAAGAGGAGGAGGAGGAAGAAAAAGGAGAAGAAGAGGAGGAGGAAGAAGACAATTTGCGGGTCATCGTCAGTGTTCCCTCTAAGTTGAGTTAGTGTGAGCTAGTTCACAGTTTTTTAGCCTCCGGCTCACACATTTTTGCCTTAGCTCCAGAGCAAACTAATTTATGCAGCAGCCAAATCACTTGCTCACAACTTTGATGCCTGTAGCTCACAAAGTGGAATTTTTGCTCACAAGACTCCATAGCTTAGAGGGAACATCACCGTACCTAAAAGGTTGAGAACTGCTGATCTACTGTGTAATACTAAAAACACTTTCCTGACAATAAGACCCACTGAGTACTCCTGAGTAGACCTGCTTCGATAGGATGGCACTTGTAATGGTCTTGGGCCCTGGATGGATTCAACCCCTTGTCGAGCGCCCTCCGTCCCCTCCTCAAAGTGGTCATCCCGCCAAACTTATCACTGCCCACAGTATGTTTACTATAAAAGGGAAAACGTCCGTGACAATAAACGTTCTTTACGAAGCACTCGCTTTAGCAATTCGATCTCAGATGTATGCGAAAGCAGATGCTATATTCGCTGAGAATCTTCAGCACCAGCAGAACCTGAATTAAAACTCATTTGTCCTCTGGGGCTTCGGGGAAAGCAGGTGTTCAAACTGGGGAGAACTTGCATGGCCTCAAGCATTTCTTGGAAGTTTCTACTAGGACTGCAGGAACTTCTGAAAAGCCAAGCTGCTTTCCAGCTTCAGCTTCAGCTGGAAAAGAGACTTGCTTCTACTACAGGTAGGGGACTTCCAAAGAGTATCTGACGCACTGGCATTTCTCCTGGCTATTTACACCATGCTCTGACCACGATGGCCCAGGGTAGCCCAAGCTCATCAGATATTGGAAGCTAAGCAGGGTCAGCCATGGTTAGCATTTGAATGGGAGACCACCAAGGAAGTCCAGGGTTGTGAGGCAGAGGCTGCCAATGGTAGACCACCTCTGAACATCTTTGCCTTGAAGACCCTTTGGGATCAGCTTAAATCAGCTGCAATTTGACTGCACTTTCCACCACGTTTCATTTAGGATTTGGGGAACCACTTAAACATGCAGCAGATCTCCGTGTTACTCACTGATTAAGAACCACTGGGGTTGCCTGACTACTTTGGAAAGCCAAAATTATCATTCCTTGACAACAAGAAAACAGTTGCTGACCTAAGAGTAGCCGTTCTCTCACGAGGGGATTTCAAAGGAAGATTAGAAAGAGAGACGATGAAGCTCAAGAGAATGCATCCTCCTGGACTGAACCAAGACCTAGGTTTCCTGTCACATTAACAATGCTGATTTCCCCATGACACCTAATCCAATCACGCCTGCTACTGTCGTTCACCTGCTATTGTCATTTGGCATCTGAAATCACTCCACTAGCCAAGAGATGAGGACGGATGGCCTCGTATTCTAGCTGTATCTAGATGTAAGCAGTGACTCATGAAAGCTCATCTGCTGCCATACATTTTCTTAGTCTTTAAGGTGCTACTGGACTCTTGTTCTTTTCTGCTGCTACAGACGTGCTGACACGGCTGCCCATCTTGATCTATCTGCAAGAAAACCCATCAAGCACAGTGGGGTTTACAAGGGAATTTCAAAGGAAGATTAGAAAGAGAGATGATGACGCTCAAGAGAATGCATCCTCCTGGACTGAATCAAGACCTAGGTTTCTTGTCACATTAACGATGCTGATTTCCCCGTGCCTACTACCCCTCTGCATATCACACCTAATCCAATCACACCTGCTATTGTCGTTCACCTGCTATTGTCATTCGGCATCTGAAATTGCTCCACTATCCGAGAGATAAGGACGGATGGCCTCATATTCTAGCTGTATCTAGATGTAAGCAGTGACTCACGAAAGCTCATCCCCTACCACACATTTTCTTAGTCTTTAAGACTAAGACTCCTGGACTCTTGCTCTTTTCTGCTGCTACCGACATGCTGATATGGCTGCCCATCTTGATCTATCTGCAAGAAAACCCATCAAGCACAGTGGGGTTAGAGATACACGACAGCCATTTCCAGAAGTCAATGGAACTACTTGGATCTCTTTAGTCAGGATAGGAACATTACCCCCATATCTGCATTACAATAATATCACGCATCTTACAGTCTCAAAGTAATTTAAACCCCAGCACCTACTCTTAACTTAGAGATTTCATTTTAAATTACCATTCAAATATCTGATTATCATGTAATTTTCTCCTAAAGTCCCCTATCGGGAAGAAGTCTAGTTTCACCATTTTCTCTGTGGATTTGTAATCCCCCCCCTTTTTAACCTATTCACCTGAACTGGCATGAAAGGTTTTCAACATAATTGAACAAGAAATAAATTGGGCTCATTTGTATCCATTTTGCCGAGTGCTTCCCTTCAGAAGAGAATTAGGGATAGCATCTTGGGTATTCACAGCAGATGATATTGTTGCTCGGTTAGAAAGCTGTGCCTGGCCTGCAGGCCCTTTGGAAGCTTCAGATCCTGTGACTGGATCATGCCACGAGCCAGTTCGGTGTGGTGGTTAGGAGCACGGCCTCCAATCTGGGAGAACCGGGTTTGATTCCCCACTCCTCCACATGCAGCTGCTGGAGTGACCTTGGGCCAGTCACAAGTTCTCTCAGAGCTGTTCTCTCATGAGCAGTCCTCAAAAGAGCTCTCTCAGCCCCGCCTGCCTCACAGGGTGTCTGTTGTGGGAAGGAGAAGGGAAAGGAGATTGTAGGCTGCTCTGAGACTCCAAGTGAAGGGCAGGGTATAAATCCAATCTCTTCTTCTCTTCTCTGCTTCTCTTCAACACCACAGGTTGTGACCAACCGGGGACTGGAGGTTAGCCTTACTATCCACTGTTGGGCACTAGACCACTTTGGCAAAAAGGACTGAGGCAGGCGGTTACTCAAAGAGGGGTCACCTGGGAATGAATGTGAGGCAGTCTGGCCTGTATGATTTCCACGTAGACGGGACAGTTTGGTGTAGTGGTTAAGTGCGCGGACTCTTATCTGGGAGAACCGGGTTTGATTCCCCACTCCTCCACTTGCACCTGCTGATGTGACCTTGGGTCAGTCACAAGCTCTGGCACAGCTGTTCTCTCAAGGACAGTTTGTGTTAGAGTTCTCTTAGTCCCACCTACCTCACAGGGTGTCTGTTGTGGGGAGAGGAAGGGAAAAGAGTTTGTAAGCCGCTCTGAGACGCCTTTGGGCAGTGAAGGGCGGGGTATAAATCCAAACTCTTCTTCTTCTTCTATTGGGTTAAATGTTAAAAAAAAAATTATTTGGAAGCACAGCAGCTTTTCACAGTATCCCTGATCCTCCATGTCTCCCAGTTGAGGGGAAAATGCCGTTCAAATCAATTACAAAGGTGACCTGACTCCAGTGGTAACAAGAGAAAGAAATTTTACTTGCAAAAACAAAAGCACATCTCACACAACATGTTCATGTAGGCCCATTTAACATTGTGTGAACTTCAGAAAGGTTAACTTGCTACAGCTCCAAGCCCAGGTAAGAGAGAGAAAAGAGAGAAGAGAGGTCCTATGTATAAGGCGAAACAGAAAAACAAGCAAGGGCCAAAGAGGTGTCGGATCTGCATTTGCATTTTCAAATCAGCTTCGTGCTGCTGTGACGCCCTCAAGCACAGAGGAAGACAGCATCGCAACAGCATGAAACTGATTTAAAAATGCAAATGCAGATTCGACCTCGGTATCTGACCAATGAGAGGAGGGTGGGGCCAACTGCCAAGTGCGACGGAGTGAGAGAATTCTCTTAACCCTTTCCCTCCCAGATCCTCTTGCATGCCAAATTGACAGTCTTCCTCAGTTGCAGGCAGCCTGGTAACAGAAGCATACACAGACATCTGGGAAGCAGAGATTCAATAACCCTTTCTAAACTAATGGCTGTGTCTGGTAGCCCTGCCATGGAATTCTACTCCTTCTCTGGAATGTGCTTTTATGGGCAGCTGTTTCACTTTCTCAGTGTGCCTTGCCACTGGCCTTGAATGCTTCACTCCTTTGGCGTGAAGCCTCTATTGTCTCCCGCTCACCCCTGAGCCGTTAGACAGTTCCCCGCGCTAGATAATGAATGCTTATTGGCCCTTAGGTGTCAGGGGGTATTGTATGAACACACTATAATTGCTACGGCCATTTTGTATGATTTATTCCTGACTCAAACGTCCATGATGACTTCATCTCTCTGATCAATAAAGCTGAATCTGTTTAGGAGCCTGCTGTCGATACTGAGTAACTGGAGTACCTGACAGCCAGCACAGTGTTCACTAGTTGTACAGTGCTGAAGAGATTGCTCCGTTGTTCACATGTTTTTTTTGTGGTTGTCAAGACCTGGGCTGTGCAAGTAAAGGCCTAGCAGGCCCAGGGAGCCTGAGCAGCAGTGGGAGGAGGCCAGGCCTACAACTCCCAGAAGCCCCTGAGAGGTTTTGGTGCCAATTTTAGCCAATCACAGAGAAAGGAGCTGCGGTGGCTCAAGTGGTTAAGACACTGAACTGCAGGCTGTGGAAGGTCAGTAGTTCAGCAGTTCAAGACCCATGAGTGCCGCATGATGGGGTGAGCTCCCGTCTCTAGTTCCAGCTCCTGCCAACCTAGCAGTTCGAAAGCAAGAAATTGCAAGTAGATAAATAGGTACCACTTCGGTGGGAAGGTAACAGCGTTCCGTGCGCCTTGGTGTTTAGTCATGCCGGTCACATGACCACGGAAATGTCTTCAGACAGCGCTGGCTCTTCGGCTTTGAAACGGAGATGAGCACCACAACCCTAGAGTCGGATTCGACTGGCTTTCGAGCAAGGGAACCTTTACCTTTACCTTACACAGAGAAAAGGGACTTATAACAAAAGAGCTGGTACAGAGGAAGAGCTGTTCTTTCTTCCAAGAGGGCAGGGCCAGAGGGAAGGCTGTTGCTGGGAGAGACCCTCACCCTGAGAGGAAGGGTGAGTAAACTCAGGCCCAACTGAGAGAGTGGACTAGGGGCTGTGAGTCTAGTTGTGTTTCTCTTCACCCTTTTATTGCTCTTGTTCTTGCACCTTGTTTGTTTCACATATTTGACTGACCTCCTATAAAAATAAACCTCTCTTTTTGTTGTTTACTCTGCCTGGTCATCACGTCTATTGTTCAGCCAAATAAGAAAGGTCTCAAGGTCCTGGAAGGGTGCTCTGGGCCTTCTCAAGGGAACCTAAAACCAGAGTGGTGGCAGCGTCAGGTGACACCCCACCTGAGCCATGACAGTGGGTACATATGTGCTTGCTGTGATCAGAGGGCCTGACAGTGGGGATCTCCCATCACTTGGGCAGGGTTAAAGACACCCATGCCGGGGGTGAGTGGCCACTGCTGGAGGCGAGGGGGCAGGCTTCGAACAGGCGGCCAGGACCTTTAAAAAGGGCTGACCATACTCATTGGGGGAGGCAGCAGGCAGAGCGGATCAGGAAGCAGGAAGGAGGAAGAACAGGGAGGCAGCAGAGAAGAGCCTTGTAGTAGCATAGACAGAGGTGGTGGCATCCAGAAGACAGGGCGTGCCAACAGCAAAGACAGTCTGTGCTGCCACCAAGAGGAAAAGGTATGCAGCAGAAATGAGGGCAGCTGCAGTGAGGAAGGAAAATAATGTCCAGGTAGTCAGGAAAAGGAGCAAGGAGAGTAGCTGCGAGCCGACAATTGGGGTGCAGGGGAGGATCCTCGATGCTCACAGTAAGGATTCTGGGATAGTCAGGGTATCTGTGCCTAAAGGTTTGGACTCAGGGCAGGATGTATTATCAAGTGCCCAACAGAATCCAGTGCTATTGTGGCAATGCCAGCTCAACAGGATTGATGTGAAGTACAGAATCACAGTCCAAGCAAGGGGTTATTTTTGTGAGCCCAGCAAACCAGTTCAGTGTACAGAATGCCCGTCAGAACCCAGTGCCACTGTAACAATGTAAGTAAAAGAGGACGAATGGCAAACCAGAGAAACCCTGCAGTACAAACTGAAGGGGGGCATTTTTTCCCCAAGCCCAGCACAATCAGTTCAGTGTACAGAATGCTGAGCAGAACCCAGTGACACTGTGGCTTAAAAAGACTGATCTCAAAGCAGAGTCTCGAGAAATCCAAGAAAGGGGAGGAGATTTTGCAAGCCCAACACAACCAGCTACAATGTGCAGAATGCCCAGCAGAAACCAGTGCTATTGGCATTGCAAGTCTAAAGGACTGATCTCAAAGCTTAGAGTCACAAATCGAAGCAAGGGCGTTTGAGATTTTGCAAGCTCAGTGCAAGAAAATGAGCAAGTGAACACAAAAGAATGCTGGCGGGGGGGGGTACCCTCTTGAAACTCACATGTCTAGTTTGAAACTGACAAGAGTGTTTCCAAGGCTGGAGGATTCCACCCCGTCCCCCAATTGCTTTGAAGTTTGGGTAACATTGTGTTTGAGCAGAGACAGTCTTTCTGGAAATGTATCCATTCACACACCGGCACGAACCTCCACAAACTGCTTGAAAGTTCGTGGACAGTTCGTGCTGCTTGACCTGCCGAAAACTTCAGTTCATGAATCATGAACCAGCCAAAATTCGCCATGTACTTTGAGTTCCAGAGCCACTTCATGTCCATCCCAGCTGAAGATATTGTCTGTAAAGTATGGATCTCCTCTTCAGAATTTGTCCAAGAATTTGAAGTTCTGAGTTACGAGATGTTATTTTCATAGTGGAGCTAATGCATCAGGGGGTTGAAAATTTTGGAAAGCCATTGCTGGGTGGGGCAGACGGTTTGGCTTAATTCTCAGTTAGCTTCATAATGTTCAATGACCAAATCTGTTATGTGACTTAATCACTCTATGTTATAATCTGAAATGCTCTGAAAGTAGGTTTCCCCTTCAATACTGGCCAGCCCTTCAGTTACAGTCTTCTTCATCACAACCCCTTTTTTGTGTTCCACCGTCCACAGTGGGGAGTCAGGTAGCCACCAGGGACAGAGCCTTTTCAGTACTGGCACCTCACATGTGGAATGCCCTCCCCCTTGAGGCCTGCCTGGCACCTACTCCAGTTTGGTGTAGAGGTTAAGTGTGCAGACTCTAATCTGGGATAACCATGTTTGATTCCCCACTCCTCCACTTGCACCTGGCTGGATGACCTTGGGCAAGCGATAGTTCTGATAAGAGCTGTTCTTAAAAAAGAGCAGTTTCTGTCAAGAGCTCTCTCAGCCCCACCTACCTCACAGGGTGTCTGTTGTGGGGAGGGGAAGGGAGTTTGTAAGCCGCTCTGAGACTCCTTTGGGTAGTGAAGGGTGGGGTATAAATCCAATCTCCTCTTCCTCCTCTTCTTCTTCTTCTTCTTCTTCTTCTTCTTCTTCTTCTTCTTCTTCTTCTTCTTCTTCTTCTTCTTCTTCTTCTTCTTCTTCCCTACTCTCTTTTAGGCACCAGACTAAGGCTGCAGTCCTAAGAACACTTTTCTGGGAGTCCATTCTATTGAATAAAAGGGACTTACTTCTGAGTAGACTTGCTTTAGATTGCCGTCTGTTTCCTTGAGGCCATGGTTTCAACAGTCTGCTCCTAGCCTGAGAAGCATTTCAAGACTCATTTCACAGTGCTATACATTCTTGGTCAGGTCTTCTGCTTTTCTCCCTTTCTCACAAGGCAAGAACTCATGGGCACTCAATGAAATTGCTGAGCAGTCGGGTTAGAACAGATAAAAGGAAGTCCTTCTTCACCCAAAGAGTGATTCACACATGGAATTCACTGCCACAGGGGGTGGCGGCAGCTACAAGCATGGACAGCTTTAAAAGGGAACTGGATAAACATCTGGAGCAGAGGTCCATCAGTGGCTATTAGCCACAAGGTATAGATATAAACTCTCAGTCTGGGGCAGGTGATGCTCTGTATTCTTGGTGCTTGGAGGGGGCAACAGTGGGAGGGCTTCTGGTGTCCTGGCCCCACTGCTGGGCTTCCTGAAAGCACCTGGTATTTTTGGCCACCGTGTGACACAGAGTGTTGGCCTGGATGGGCCACAGGCCTGATCCAACATTGGCTTCTCTTATGTTTTTTTATTCTTGCAAACTGGGGCCTGTGGCTTCCTCGATTGAGTCAATCCATCTTGGGTCTTCTTCTTTTCCTGCTGCTTTCCACTTTTCCTAACACGATTGTCTTTTCCAGTGACTCTGGCTGTCTCATAATGTGACCAACGTATGATAGCCTCAGTCTGGTCATTTTAGCTTCTAGAGAAACGCCAGGCTTGATTTGATCTAGAACCCACTTCCTTGTCTCTTTGGTGGTCGACGGTATCCGTTAAACTCTCCTCCAACAGCACATTTCAAAGGAATCAGTTTTCTTCGTGTCCACCTTCTTCAACGTCCAACTTTCACACCCGTAGACAGTAATGGGGAATACCGTGACATGAATTAACTTGAACTTGGTCGCCAGTGATACACGCTAACTCCTGTCTTTTGTGTCAGCATCGATTAAACTTACCACTGGGAAGCCGTTTGGGCTTATTTCCCTATGTTGTAAAGGTCTAGAATGAGATATTCTGTCGTATAGGTGTTGTGTTTCTTCACCGGTTTATAAAATTTCACTTACATTTTTCATAAAATACTTGAGTCTTTGTTAAGGCTTTATTATTTGAGTCTTTATTAAGACTTTATTTTTTAAAAAAGATTATTGCTAATTAGATATTGGACACCTCTTATTCACGGCGTACCTTTCCAGTTGTTGGCACAATCAAAGAAAAAAACATTCCTTACGCTACAACTCGAGGAACAATAACAAAACAAAGCTCTGAACGAACTACGTGCTACGGGGTAACGTATAAGTGCAGAGGCGACCGTCTCAAATTATTATTTCGATCAAAGCCCTAAACGGCTGGAAAAAATATGGCCAATCCATTAAATGCAAAAGTTAATAAGGAGACAGAACTATCTCACACTTCATAAAATAGTACAGCAACATGTAATTTTTCAAGTCTGTGCAATTACGTTGCCTATCACACCATTACTGATATAATGGGAAGCTAATAAGGCAAGTAATTAGATGCACTCGGTCAGAGTTTTCACCTTAGTGTTTGAAGGGTACCTGGGGAGGCCGTGGCTTGCGACAGTTGACGTATGCCCCAAATAATAACAAGAGGATGGAAGAGGAAGACAGCTGGTTACGTGAGGAATATGTTTGCAGCTTCGTAGCATGTGGACTACAGAACCACAAGCCTAATCTGTTGGATTTGACCTGACGGCAGTCCCCCACCTTCACCAGGTTTACTCCTCCACCTGGATAAGCAGAAAAAGAGTTCATAGGAGATGTGGTAGAAAGTGCTGTCTAGTTGCAGCCCCATTTATGGGGGGGGTATGGTTTTCAAACCAACAGAGGCGATTTGCCATTGCCTGCCTGTGAACATAAGAACATAAGAGAAGCCAATGTTGGATCAGGCCAATGGCCCATCTAGTCCAACACCCTGTCACACAGTGGGCAAAAATACCAGGGGCCATCAGGAGGTCCAGCAGTGGGGCCAGGACACTAGAAGCCCTCCCACTGTTGCCCCCTTCAAGCACCAAGAATACAGTGCATCTCTTGCCCCAGCCTGAGAGTTCCTATCTATACCTTGTGGCTAATAGCCACTGATGGACTTCTGTTCCATATGCTTATCTAATTCCCCCTTGAGGCTGTCCATGCTTGTAACTGCCACCACCTCCTTTGGCAGTGAATTCCATGTGTTAATCAATCTTTGGTCCAATCTGCAACTGGAATTCACTCCACATTTTCTCCGCACTCAATCTGGTTCCCCCTTGCCTCAGAATATCTGTTTTCATTCCATCAGGTATGCAGATTTTCCTGTGTCAGCGCTTGCCTCAGTGGTCATTAGCCATCTGATCCAAGTAATTCACGGTGAGGTGATAAATACAGTGGGGGAAATAGGGGTAGGGGACCTGATGGAGATCAATGAAGCCATGTCAAGTTGCCTGCTTATTGTTCCCTTCAAATTGGGAGGAAAGAAAAGGTGCCGCTCAAAACCACATTCAGATACTCCAGGGCAATGCCATACTGAATGCGGAGGCACCCACCCTGACCGGCCATAAAACCCGATGAACAAAGAAAGTGAAAGCAGCATGCAGTGTAGAGGGAGATTAACCTCCCGATGTGGCTGTAGAAAAACTGCGAGGAAAAAGATGGGTACATAATCAGCTAGGGTTGCAATGTCCCTACCTGGCATCCAGCATGGGGGGGGGGCGCGGGGGAGCCAGAGTGTCTGGGAGCTTCACACATGCGTGTAGGATGCACCCACCATGATGACATCACCCGGAAGTGACTTCATCACACCAGGCATGTTGGTGTATGGAGTTTAAAGCCCGCATGCTAGAGCGTCCCTTAACGTCATCGCGCCAGGGACGTTGGCACGATTCAGGAACTTTGGGGGGCGGAGTTCCCACTGGTGGCCAGATCTGGGCCGGTGGGTTGGGAGCCCTTAGAACTGGCAAACCCCCAAACCCCGGGGGGACATGGCAGCCCTAGAATCAGCCTATGTGTGGTGACAGAGCTGATCTATTCTCTCCTGCTCCAGATTGCAAGACTAGATCTAATGGGTGGAAATTACAAGGGACTCATTACCAACTAGATATCAGGAGAAACTTCCTGCCTGTCAGAGTGGTTGAGCAGTGGAACAGTCTGCCTCGGGAGGTGGTGGATGCTCCTTCGCTGGATGTTTTCGAGCAGAGGCTGGACGACCGTCTTTTGGGTATGTTGTAGGTATGTAGGGCTATCTTTTGGCTATGCTCCTGCAGAGTGCAGGGGGTTGGACTAGATGACCTGCAAGGTCCCTTCCCACTCTAGCATTCTATGATTCTATGACTCCGGGTCTCCTCGGTGGTCTCCCATGCAAGGACTAACCAGGGCCGACCCTGCTGAGCTTCAGAGATCTGCTGAGATCAGTCTTGCCTGCCCCATCCAGATCGGAGCTCCAA
The DNA here is from genome assembly GCA_029375565.1 of Gekko gecko. Classification (NCBI taxonomy): domain Eukaryota; kingdom Metazoa; phylum Chordata; class Lepidosauria; order Squamata; family Gekkonidae; genus Gekko; species Gekko gecko. The sequence goes on along the minus strand of JAPDNY010000003.1, from coordinate 6,471,389 downwards.
GGAGATCACAGCAGTCATGTAGACCCCGTCTGATTCAAGAACCCCATTGTTTTCCCTAGCAGTGGTTGAGCCATCAAGCCATCCAAATTCACACTACCTTTGGAGTGGAGTAAGGAACAGAGAGTCCCACATTTGCATCGTAAGAACATCAGAAGAGCTCTGCTGGATCAGACCAGTGAAGGCCCATCTAGTCCAGCATCCTGCCTCACACAGAGGCCAACCAGTTCCCCTGGAGGGCCAACAACAGGGCAGAGAGGCCAAGGCCTTCCTAAGAACATCAGAAGGGCCCTGCTGGATCATACCAATGGTTCATCTAGTCCAGCATCGTGTCTCACACAGTGGCCAACCAGTTCCTCTGTAGGGCCAACAATAGGGCATAGAGGCTGAGGCCTTCCTAAGACCATCAGAAGAGGCCTGCTGGATCAGACCAGTGGTCCACCTAGTCCAGCCTCCTATCTCACACAGTGGCCAACCAGTTCTTCTGCAGGGCCAACAACAGGGCATAGAGGCCAAGGCCTTCCCCTGCTGTTACCTCCTGGCTCTGGGATTCAGAGATTTAGTGCCTCTGAATGTGGAGGTTCCCCTCAGCTTCCGGGGCTAGTAGCCATCAATATTCTCCTCCTCCATGAATCTATCTAATCCCCTTTAAAAGCTGTGCATTCCTGTGGCTGTCACTACATCCTCTCAGTAAATCCCACATTTTAATCACTCTTTGTGTAAAGTGGTATTTCCTTTCATCTGTCCTGAACCTACCGCCCATCACTTATTGTCCATCCTGAACCTACTGTCTATCACCTTCAACCAACGATGAGGGCAGAGACCACCAAGGGAGCTAGCTCCATCTCCTCCTGCTGGTTTTGTTCCTCAAAGTTATGAGACTATTGCCGTTATTTGAACTCTGCTTTTACTGCTTGGGGAGCAAGCTCATAAAGGAAAATTAAACACCAATTTCAAAGCTGAGGAGGCTGGCCAGAAGAAAGCCAGAGGCAGGGAACATCAAAAGAGCTGGTGACCAGCAGTCTCAAAGAAGTGCTCGCTGTACGGGATTTTATTTTTGAAAGTACAGGTGAGCATCTGAAATCTTAAGTTCCTTTCAAGGGGGAAAAGAGGTAGCCAGCCCAAACAGAACTGTACGGGGCCGTGGCTCAGTGGCAGAGCACCTGCTTGGCATGCAGAATGTCCCAAGTTCAATTCTTGAGTCCCGACATCTCCAGTTAAAGCAGGGGTGTCAAATTCATTTGTTACGAGGGCCGGATCTGACATAAACGAGACCTTGTCGGGCCGGGCCGGGCATGTCATAAAATGTAATGCCAGCTAGCGGAGATATAAACTCGATAAAGGACACAAACACAAAGGGTGTCTTTCACTTAAGATGAAAACATGCTTCAAACACTAGGACTCTTGCAAGGTTTCGTTTATTTAACAGGGTCTGATGACTGACACCTCTTGCTCTGAATGATGGCATCAAAACGTCTGTGCTGTTGCAATCTTGAGTATGCTGTTCAGGTGTGTTATCTGCAAGCTGCAAACCTATGATGACGCAGCAGCAGGAGCAGAACTGGAAGAAGAAGCAGAAGACAGCCCGTTCCACTGTGGGCCTGATAGAAGCCCTCCGGGGACCTAATCCAGCCCCTGGGCCACATGTTTGACACCCCTGAGTTAAAGGGCCTGGCAGGAGGTGACCTGAAAAGACCTCTCTGTCTGAGACTCTGCAAATCCTCTGCCAGTCAGAGTAGACGATGCTGTTGGAAGTTCCAGAGGTGATCTCCCCTGTGTCTCAGACCTCCAGACTGAGTGGCAGGAGAGACTAGATGCTAATGTTTTAAGTCTGTTTTTATTTTAGGTTAAAAAAAAACCCCAAACCTTTGTGCTTGTGTCCTTTATAAAGTTTATATCTCCGCTACCTGGCATTACATTTTATGACACAGATGGCCCGGCCCAACAAGGTCTAATTTATGTTAGAACCAGCCCTCATAACAAATTAGTTCGACACCCCCGCTTTAGACAATAGCCATCAAGAAAGTCACCAGCCCCTTCTGGCTCTCCTGGTGGGTACAGTACAGACCAGAGAGGCGGGACATCAAAAAGATTGAGGGACAGCAGAGGTTTGGCTTCAGGGACACGGTATTGTGAGTTCAAAGACGGGCGGGATGGGGATAATATGGAGATCTGGGTTCGAGTCTCGTAGCACCTTAGACACCAATGAGATTTTGGGGAGGTATGAGCTTTCGAGAATCAAAGAACATAAGAACATAAGAGAAGCCAATGTTGAATCAGGCCAATGGCCCATCTAGTCCAACACTCTGTCACACAGCGGCCAAAATATACCAGGTGCCCTCAGGAGGTCCAGCAGTGGGGCCAGGACACTAGAAGCCCTCCCACTGCTGCCCCCTCCAGCACCAAGAATAGAGTGCATCACCTGCCCCAGACTGAGAGTTCCCATCTATACCCTGTGGCTAATAGCCACTGATGGACCTCTGCTCCAGATGTTTATCTAATTCCCTCTTGAAACTGTCCATGCTTGTAGCTGCCACCACCTCCTGTGGCAGTGGAAGCTTTCATCACTGGATACTTTGGCTCTCAAAAGCTCATGTCTCAAAAGGTCTTGTCAGTCTTTAAGGTGTTACCGGACTCAGATTGAACCGTTCGATTGCTGAGCAGCACGGCTGCCCCCTGAAAGGATGGAAAGGTTCCATCTATACGTTGTGGCTAATAGCCAATGATGGACCTCCACTCCATATGTTTACAGAACACTTTGTCTGGGGAGTTGATGCTTTGTATCCTTGGTGCTTGGGAGGCCACGGTGGGAGGGCTTCTGGAGTTCTGGCCCTGCTGGTGGACCTCCTGATGGCCTCTGGGTTTTGGCCACTGTGTGACACAGAATGTTGGACTGGATGGGTCGTTGGTCTGATCCAACATTGGCTTCTCTTATGCTCTACCTAACTACATATCTATCTATGTCTGGGGCAGTGATGCTCTGTACTCTTGGTGCTTGGGGGGCAAGAATGGGAGGGCTTCTGGAGATCTGGCCCTGCTGGTGGACCTCCTGGTGGCACCTGGTTTTGGCCACTGTGTGACACAGAGTGTTGGACTGGATGGGCCACAGGCCTGACCCAACATGGCTTCTCTCATGTTCTTATGTCTGGGGCAAGTGACGCTCTGCATTCTTGGTGCTGGGGGGGGCAACAGTGGGAGGGCTTCTGGAATTCTAGCCCCACTGGTGGACCTCCTGAGGGCACCTGGGTTTTGGCCCCTGTGTGACACGGATTGTTGGACTGGATGGGCCACTGGCCTGATCCAACATGGCTTCTCTCATGTTCCCATGCTCTTCATGGAGTTTCCCAGTGAGGAAAGGCAGCATTTCCCCCTTCCTACTGTAACAAGTAGTGCCCGTGGGACAGCAATGAGGTGTAAAACACTGAGCATCCTTTAAAAAGCACTTTCACATTTCGATTTTCAATCCCCACCAAAGTGACCACTGGGCCTTGCCGAGAATCTCATCCTTCTTTTACTCAGATCTCTTAAGCGACCTCAGCTGAGCTCCTTACTGGCCTCCGCAATCCAGGGCCGCGCACCCTCGATCCTTCATGCTACGAAGACGGAACGCAAGGTGATCTCTCAGAAGCCGTTGGCTTTCCGACGGGACAGGTTATCGAAGCCAGCCATGTCTGTTCCTTGACAGCCGCAGCGATCGGTCAGCAGGCAGCCGAGATGAGTTTCCAGCTTGTAGAAACGGGAATCAATATTAATGTATAGTTTTATGTTTTAATTGAGTCTCGTTGCTTTGTTGGTTTTATCGGGTTGTATTTTTAATAGGCTGTTGTCAGCCAGAGGCTACGGGAGTGGGTACATTTTTTAAAAAAATGAAGCACCATGAATCAATAATTTATCCGTCTTATTTTTATCTCACCCCTGCTCCAAGGTGCTTAGGCTTATGTATTTAAAATATTTAACATTTCTCTATACTAGATTTCTTGGACAGCTTAATAAATCTAGAGCATTAACAATATTCTAATCCGTGAACACCATTGTGACACCAAAGGGGAGATGACAATGCCCCTGTATAAATCGATGGTGCGACCTCATTTGGGGTACGGTGTACAGTTCTGGTCACCACACCTCGAAAAGAATATTAAAGAATTGGAAAAAAGTGCAGAGAAGGGCAACTAGAATGATCAAAGAGTTGGAACACTTTCCCTATGAAGAAAGGTTAAAGCACTTGGGGCTCTTTAGCTTGGAGAAACAACGGCTGAGGGGTGACACGATCGAGGTTTATACAATTATGTATGGGATAGAGCAGGTCGAGAAAGAGGTACTTTTCTCCCTTTCTCGCAATACAAGAACTCGTGGGCACTCCATGGAATTGATGAGTAGTTGGGTTAGAATGGACAAAAGGAGGTCCTTCTTCACCCAAAGAGTGATTCACACATGGAATTCACTGCCACAGGAGGTGGTGGCAGCTACAAGCATGGACGGCTTCAAGAGGGAACTGGATCAACATATGGAGCAGAGGTCCATCAGTGGCTATAATCAGGGAGAACTGGGGTTGATTCCCCACTCCTCCACATGAAGCCAGCTGGGTGACCTTGGGTCAGTCCCAGTTCTCTCAGAGCTCTCTCAGCCTCACCTACCTCACAGGCCCCACCTACCTCCTCCTCCTCCTCCTCATGAAGGGCAAGGTGTCATAATCTGGGCTGTGCAAGCAAAGGCCTAGCAGGCCCAGGAAGCCTGACTAGCAGTGGGAGGAGACCAGGCCTACAACTCCCAGAAGCCCCTGAGAGGTTTTGGCCTATCCCAGGGAAAGGGGACTTACAACAAAAGAGCTGGTACAGAAGGGGAGCTGTTCTTTCTTCCAAGGGAGCAGAGCCAGAAGGAAGGCTGCTGCGGGGAAGAGACCCTCATCCAGAGAGTAAGGGTAAGCAGACTGAGACCCACTTGAGACAGTGAGCTAGGAGCAGCAAGTTTAGATGTGTTAGGGCATTTGGTTTCTTTTCTTTTCACCCATGTACTGATATTGTTCTTGCACCTTGTTTGTTTCCCATATTGGATTGACCTCCTGTAAAAATAAACCTTTTCCTTGTTGTTTACTCTGCCTGGTCCTCACGCTTATTTCGGCCAAACAAGGGCGGTCTGAAGGTCTTGGGAGGGTGCTCTGGGCCTTCTCAAGGGGTCCTAAAACCAGAGTGGTGGCAGTGTCAGGTGGCACCCCACCTGAGCCGTGACACAAGGTATAAATCCAATCTTTTCTCCTCCTCCTCCTCCTCCTCCTTCTCCACGTTGAGCACCTTTGCAGTATGTAAACATTTGGCTCCTGATGCTGATAGACTGAAAGAGCCCCTGAATACTTGTTGATATTGTGGGTGTTATTCCAAAACCTCCAATCAGCTGTCATCGAGAGTGAAGAATGGATCCGGCTTTGTCCAAAGCTTAAAAAAAACCCCTGATCTTAAGATGCAGGCTGTCCCTGTTCTTTTCTTTTTTCTAATCTTTCATGGATAGATACAATTTTTTTATTTCCCCCCCAACGCTGTCACTCCATTAAAGAATTCTTACTCCATCATTTGACTTTTGCTCCATTAGCAGTTCAATGCTCTGATTAAATCTGCATACATTTGCATCGGAATAGAACTCTCCTTTCAGAGGAAGACGATCCGGTTTCTTTGCTTTCTTAAAAGACGACAGTCGCTATCTTTGACATCAGAGATTCTTTCTATTATTATTATTTTTAAAAAGAAAAAGAAGACGCCCCGGCTGCCTGATTAATCAGAAGTGCTTTGCTTCCCAGTGGATGGGACTTTTTAAAAAATAAATTAATCTGACAGGATAAATGCCGGGATGCTAATTATTTCTGCGGCTGCCGCTCCGTGAATTGCATTCTTCCTTCATTCTTCTCTTCTGCAGCTGAGAAGTGTGTGTTGACCCCTACAGCTATAGACAGAAGACCCTTGCGCTAGGTGAAGTAGGTGGAAGTCTGAGTTACACTCCTGGCCATTGCAAACAATATAGAAAGTCGACGTGTGGGGCAAGCATGGGATTGTTCAATATATAGAGTCGCAGAATCACAGAGTTGGGAGGGGCCAGTCAGAGCATACAGATCATACAATCAGAGCATCATAGAGTGAGAAGGGACCCTACAGGCCATCTAGTCCAACCCCTTGCTCAATGCAGGATCAGCCTAGAGCATTCCTGACAAGCGTTTGTCCAGCTGCTGCTTGAAGACTGCCAGGGAGGAGGAGCTCACCACCTCCCCAGGCAGCGGATTCCACAGTTGCACAACTCTTACCGTAAAAAAAGTTTTTCTTAATATCCAGCCAGAACCCTCCCGCCCGTAATTAAAATCCATTATTGTGAGTCCTCTCCTCTGCTGCCGAGAGGAACAGCTCCCTGCTCTCCTCTAAGTGACACAGCCCTTCAGATACTTCAAGAGAGTCATCGTGTCCCCCGCTCAGCCTCCTCTTCTCCAGACTGAACATCCCCAAGTCCCTCAGCCTTTCTTCATAGGCAGGGCTTTTTGGTAGAAAAAGCCCAGCAGGAACTCATTAGCATATTAGGCCACACCCATCATCAGGAACTCATTAGCCTATTAGGCCACACCCATGACAGCACATCTCATTTGCATATTAGGCCACACCCCCATCTTACCAGAAGTGTGGTCATCCGGCCACGCCCACCTTTTGCTTCTTATTCTGTTTATCTGGTTTGTTGTCAAAACCCAGGGCTTTTTTAAAGCAGGAACTCCTTTGCATGTTAGGCCACGCACCCCTAATGTAGCCAATCCTCATGAGTTTCTGCTGTTGGGTCCGGCCTATTATGCTAATGAGTTCTTGCTGGGCATGGCCAACTTGGGAGCCAGCCGGAACTCCGTTCCGGTACGTTCCTGCCCCAAAATAGCCCTGCTCATAGGGCTTCTTGGTCTCCAGGCCCCCCGATCATCCTCATCGCTCTCCTCTGCACTCGCTCCATTCCGTCCACCTCTTTTTGGAAGGGAGGCCTCCAGAACTGCACACAAGACTCCAGGTGCAGCCTGACCAATGCAGTGTACAGCAGGACTAGCACATCTTGTGATTTGGATGTTATGCCTCTGTTGATGCACTCCAAGATCGCATTAGCCTTTTTTTGTCGCCACATCACACTGGCTGCTCATATTTAACTTATGGTCCACCCATACCCCAAGATCTTGTTCACACACACTGCTACCCAGAAGTGAATCCCCATCCAGTATGCACGTTCCTAATTTTTGTTACCCAGATGTAGAACTTGGCACTTACCCTGGTGAGAGTCAGTTTGGTGTAGTGGTTAAGTGTGCGGACTCTACTCTGGGAGAACCGGGTTTGATTCCCCACTCCTCCCCTTGCACCTGGCTGGATGACCTTGGACAAGCCGCAGTTCTGATAAGAGCTGTTCTTGAAAAAAGAGCAGTTTCTGTCAAGAGCTCTCTCAGCCCCACCTACCTCACAGGGTGTCCATTGTGAGGAGGGGAAGGGAAAGGAGTTTGTAAGCTGCTCTGAGACTCCCTTGGGTAAGGAAGCATGGGGTATAAATTCAATCTCTTCTTCTTCTTCTTCTTCTTCTATTGCACCTTGTTCACATCTGCCTACTTTTCCAACATGTTCAGACCTCGTTGAATTCCATCTTCTGATGTGTTCACTGCTCCTCCCAATTTGGTCTCATCTGCAAATTTAATGAGCAGCCCCTCCACACCCTCATCCAGATCATTTATAAAAATATTGAAAAGTACCGGGCCGAGAACCAAGCCCTGTGGCACCCCACTTGCCATTGACAACTACTCTCTGAGTTTCTCCAACCGGTTCCCTAGCCAGCTAACTATCCTACAGTCCAGTCCACAGTCCTCTAGTTTACCTATTAGAACATCATGGGGAGCCCCGTCAAAAGCTTTTCTGAAATCCAGGTAAACAACATCAACAGCATTCCCTCGATCCCTCATCACTCGATCAAAGAAGGAAATGAGGTTGGTCTGGCAGGACCTGTTGGGGACAAATCTGTGCTGACTCCCCCAAGATCACCAAGTTGTCCTTTAGATGCTCACAGATCGATCCCTTTAAAATCTGCTCCCAGGTCTTCCCTGGGACAGAGGTCAGACTGACTGGCCTATAGTTTCCCGGGTCATCCCTCCTCCCCTTTTTTGAAAATTGGGATGTCATCTGCCTTCCTCCAGTCTTGTGGCACGTCTCCCATCCTCCAAGAGAACTGGAAGATGACGGACAAAGGCTCTGCAAGTTCTCTAGGAAGTTCTTGGAGCACTCTTGGATGCACGCCATCTGGCCCAGGGGATTTGTACTCATTCAGCGCAGCCAGGTGCTTCTCAGCTACCTCTCTGCCCATGTCAACCAGCAGCCCAGACGCCATGCCTTAACTGCTACATGTCCAAGTCTGCAACTAAGTTAAGAACAAGACTAGAGCCCAGTAGCACCTTGAAGATCAACAGGTTCTTCAAGGTATAAGGTGGTTTCTATGCTTCCATCATTGTCACAGAGCTGTCTAGGAAATGCCCTTCTTCTGTGGACTGATTCATGGTCAGGTTGATGGTGGGACAGAAGTTGCTGAAGGTCTGGTGAAATTTCTCTAGCGCTTCTTTCCTGGGTGCCCAAATGATGAAAAGGCCATCAATCAGTCTCAAGCACGAGAGGGGTATTGACAGGCAGGAGTTGAGAAAGTGCCGCTCCAAGTCATCTATGAAAATGTTGGCATGTAGTGGTGCTGTACGGGTGCCTGGGGCTGTGCCATTGAACTGAAGGAATAAATCATCTCCACATCTGAAGAAGACATGGGTGAGTACAAGATGGCAGAGCTTAAGGTCAGCTGTGGTTTTGTCAGAGACGGTGCTCATAATGGCTTTACATCTCTTTTGGGGGGTATTTTTGCATCTGTGTGTGTATGTTTGTGTGGCCATGCCTGAAAGTCATGGCAGCCTCTGGTGACTCCTACTGGGGCACGGAGGATGTTCAGAGAAGTGGCTTGATAGCCTGCCTCTGGCCTCCCGGCCCTGGTATCCTTTGGAGGTCTCCCATCCAAATACTTGCCAGGGTCAGCCCTGCTTAGCTTCCAAGATCTGACAAGATTGGCTTGCCTGGGCGATCCAGGTCAGGTCACTTGCAGTACATCTTTGTGGGGGGTGTTAGTGTATCAAGACTTGATATCCATAGTGGCCGAAATAGTGTTACTTTGAAAATTGTCGACATATTGCATTTTTCTCAGAAAGTTTGTGGTGTTACTGGACTCCAATCTTGCTGTTCTACTGCAAGGGAACATGGCTACCCATCTGAAACCAAGTGCTCTTCCATATTCTCATTTCCATCACTTGTGTAATCTTCTTTCTTCATGTTTCCCTCCCCCCTTTTCTGCATGTGTTTTGCTCTCTCTAGTGGTCAATTTGATATTACATCACTGTATGCCCAGCACAAAAACATGCCGTTCGAATCTGCAGGAAGATAAGCTGGATATACAGAGGTGTAATATTGAATTGACCACTAGAGGAAGCCAAACACATGTGGAAAAGAAAAGAAAAAAGCAACAAAGCAGTAGGGACACACTAGCGACAAAAATGGAGAAGAAATCCAAGTTAAGAGTTACCCAGTATGAAGTAGGGTAGTGGTCAATGTTCCCTCTAAACTGAGTTAGTGTGAACTAGCTCACAGTTCCTTAACCTCCGGCTCACCCATTTTTGTCTTAGCTCAGGAAGGACGGCTCCAGAGCAACCAACTGAGAGCCAGTTTGGTGTCATGGTTAAGTGTGTGGACTCTAATCTGGGAGCACCAGGTTTGATTCCCCACTCCTCCACTTGCACCTGGCTGGATGACCTTGGGCAAGCCATAGTTCTGATAAGAGCTGTTCTTGGAAAAAGAGCAGTTTCTGTCAAGAGCTCTCTCAGCCCCACCTACCTCACAGGGTGCCTGTTGTGGGGAGGGGAAGGGAAAGAGGTTTGTAAGCCGCTCTGAGACACCTTTGGGTAGTGAAAGGTGGGGTATAAATCCAATCTCTTCTTCTTCTTCTAATTTATGCAGCAGCCAAATCGCTCGCTCACAACTGTAATGCCGGTAGCTCACAAGGTAGAATTTTTGCTTACAAGACTCAACGGCTTAGAGGGAGCATTGGTAGTGGTGAACAGGAAACAGATTATTGTCTTCTGGTGGACTTCTGGTCAATTTCTGGTGGACCATATGTAGTATTTGCTAAGGATGCAAGCCTAAAGGGGATCTTCATCCTCTAAGAGAAGGAGAAGGAGAAGGAGGAGGAGGAGGAGTTTGCATTTATACCCCACCCTTCACTAGCTGAAGGGATCTCAGAGCGGCTTACAATCTCCTTTCCCTTCCCCTCCCCTCAACAGACACTCTGTGAGGTAGGTGGGGCTGAGAGGGCTCTGACAGAAACTGCTCATGAGATAACTTGTGACTGACCCAAAGTCACACAGCTGGATGGATGTGGAGGAGTGGGGACTCAAACCCAGTTCTCCCCGATTGTGCTCCTAGCCACTACATCAAACTGGATCCTTCATCCAAAAAAACTTTGGTCCCCTTGGGCTGTTCTTTCCTATTACTTTTTTAAAAAAGAACCCAGGCTTCTTTCTACAGGAATGAAAGAGCCACATTAATTGCTACAATAAATCTATATGGCCTTGTGATTCATGAAGCAATGAAAGGAACGCATTAGATATTCCCATTGAAGTTTGAAAGATGCCATCGTGACGACTCGATAAATGAGAAACGCAATTGATCTAATGGCTTCAGATTCCAGAATAGGATTTTTTTTTTTTCCCTATTTGCCATTCCTAGAATTGTTAGGAGATCAAAAGATAATAATCTATTCATATGGCTTTACCTGCATTCAGCATTACCCGCATTCGCATCCGAACGGCAATTAACTCCATATGTGTTTATTTCTACCAGATTTGTGTCTGGAAAGCAGCGACAACCTAATGAAGAGCCTTCTCCATTAGACTGTTCAGGAAGTTAAACTTAGCCAATTCTAAAATCACACGCAGAAATTATCATTAGAAGAATCCTCGCCAGAGCCTCAGAGTTTTCCGTTCATAAATATGCACTTTGATGGAAGAGACGCAGAATCTCTTTTATGTAGTTTGAATGTCATCACGGAGGTATTCTTATGCTAATTATTATAGACAATTTCCGACAGAACAGCTCGCGGATAATAAAAGGAATAAGCCGGGCTTATTTTCACAGGGCTATATTTTCCCAAAGTTGTGTTAACTAGATTTTCCACTAGCTTTCGCCATTAGGAGACGACCAAGAGGCAACTTCAGAGAGACGGAGTGTTTAATTTTAAGTATCTGCAAATGACTTATTAAACATGCAATTGCTTTTAAAAAGAAAGAGCGAGGTACACGATTAAAACTTGTATAATACCGCAAAAACTAATCTCGGCATATGATGAGTTCCATCTAAGTATTACTGCCGCGGCTACGGGCATCCTTCGTCCTCAATTAATTTGCAGTTTTCTGTTTCTCTAGCTAGTATCACAAAGATGTGTTAGATTGTGAAGCTTTGCAGCTGCCGATGGGAGGCGGGGGAAAACTTTTGCCAAAGGTTTGCTGTGACTTCTTCAAACACTTTGCAGAGTTTGGCCTTGAGGTAATTGTGGGTACACATCAGTGTTCCCTCTAAGCTGAGTTAGTGTGAGTTAGCTCACAGTTAAATTAGCCTCTGGCTCAGACTTTTTTGTCTTAGCTCGGGAAGGATAGACCTTAAATCCTGGTTCAGCCCTGTCCCCAAACTTACATTCTACACTACATGCGAGTTCATCCCTGTAATTATCTTGGGGCATTTTTACATTCTACATTACACGTGAATTCACCTCTGTAATTTTCTCGGGGTATTTTTACATTCTACTGTCAGGTAGTCCTGTCATGTGTATGGTATGCAGAAGGAGTGCTCCGGTTCTCCATTCTTTGTACTTTCATTCACTGTCTCTTATCAGGTCTCCGACCTTGCCTCTCCAGCTGCTGAAGTTTCAGCTGGGAACCAAATGGTTTCTAGATTGTTTTGATTGCTTGCCCGCTGCTTTTGCCTGTGCACACGAATATTATCCATTGGCTTCTGCTAAATGGGGAGGATGCTTGAATGTATATCTTGGCAGGCCCTATTGTATGTGGCCATTACAGACACAAGCTGTACAAGTGTCTTTAGTTCTGATTCACCAATAATCATTGTCTTCTGAAGAAGCCCTGTGTTGCGTGAACTGACTGAGGAACCTGACATCTACACTTGTCAAGTTCTCCAGATAGTCAGTCAAACACCAGGCTTCATAAGAAGATAGTATTTATTAAAGACCAGTCATAGAGCTGCAGGAACCAGTTCTTTGTCAGTGATGCCAGATAGTACAAAGCAATAGCAGATATAGCCCATTCAAACTACCCCCCATCTATAAGCCAATGAATACACTTCGCACGCGTGCTAAGCCATGAAAGAGAATGCCTCAAACCAGTACGTTCCTCATGCCAGGGTAGCATGAGACCCAAGGTTAGGCGAATTGATAAGAAGAAGTGCAGACACTCTAAATCAGTGAGACGGGAGACTCAGAGATCCTCCCACATTCCGGAACAGTGAAAGATGTCTCCCCCCACCCCCACTCACAGCAATGGCAGGGTTACCTGACAACACTACACTCGAGTTCATTCCTGTAATTATCTCGGGGTATTTTTACATTCTACACTACACTCAAGTTCACCCCTGTAATGATTGCAGGGTATTTTTTGTTTCCACATTACATTGAGGTCACCCCAGTTTCGCTCCACACTTGTCCTGGAATAAACAGATGCTGTTATAGCCAGGGATAAATGCAAGGTATCCCGAGTTGAACCCATAAAACCAGGAATGAGATCCTCTGCGGGGTACAATGTTCCAGCGTCCACCCTCCAAAGCATCCCTTTTCTCCAGGGGAACTGTGACTCTGGGGGATCTCCAGGTCCCACCTGGAGGATGGCATCCCTAGCTAGAGTCAGGAGACCAGAGCCACTAACAGGATTTTGTGAAGCCTCGCTTTGTCTGTGAAGTGCATGGAACTAGACAGGAGGAGATCCGGATGAGCAATTTCTTTAAAGCCCCAAGAAGGAAACGCGTTTCCTGTCTTCTCTGCTGCTTGAGAGATGACATAATGGCTGCCTGATTGCTCACCGTGGCCCACGCGGCACTTAAACATCTGCCTGACACGGGGTCTTGTTGATCTTTCCAGCAGCACCAGGTGTTGCGTTCTGACACCTGACCTCTTGTTTCTCCCTGAATTTTTCGCAATGCATTAGGCACAGTGAGGTTTTTCTGCTCGGCAGACCTGGACGCGTGAGACGCATGCAGGATGCATCGGGAAGCGGCGATCAAACGGAGATGAAGGAAAGGAAGGGTCTGTCAAACACCTGGCAGGTCAAAGTACATGAGCGATGGGTTGCATTGGAATTTGTGTTGCCAGGGGATGGGGGGAGACACCAGGAACGGGGAGGAGGGGAGGAGGAGAAGGAGATTGGATTTATACCCTGTCCTTCACTACCCAAAGGAATCTTAGAGGAATGCCATAAATTAACATAACGTGCCTACATCGTCCAGCACATTGGAGGGTGACGCTTGGTTTTTGGGGCAAAACTCTATGGTAGAAGCTAATTCTATCATAGAGTTTTGCCCAAAAACCAGAGTGTCACCCCTGAGGTCACCAAAGTGCCTACGTCACTTCTGGGTCATGTAGGCATGTCACATTAATTTCTGGCATTCCGCCCTTTTGGTGGGGGGGGGTACTTCCCTCCAGCTGGTTAGTGGCAGAGAGGTGAGGGCTGAAAACAGGAGACCCCCCACCCCACCCCCACCAGGGTGTCTGACATCCCTCATTGGAATGTTCTTAAAAGGGAAGGTGGTATCAAATGTTTTGGAGGCCCAGTTAGAAAAGGTTGTACTCTCCGGTCAGTTGGCAGGTCTGCATCCATTCACCGCCTCTAATATTACATTTCCCCTTGAGATCATTACAAACGGGTCAGACTAAAAGGGAACGGAGAAAAATGTTCACATCTTACTATAAGGGGGGGAACCATTTGCTTAGTATCTCTCAGGAGGTTATTACCAAGGCATAGATTTGTCAGGCTGCACCCTGGCAATCCCCTTTGCCCGCCACCACTCCAAGTGGCATCAGGAGAAAAATAAAATAGCGAACAGTGATATCACTGACGTCACTACATCATTTCTGGATAAAGCTCAGAAGTGATGTATGTTAACTTTAGGAATTGCCAGAAATTCTATGGTACCATAGAGTTTCCAGCAATTCCTAGAGCTATCTTCAGGATTTTACCCAGAAATGATGTAGTCACATCAGTGACGTATGTTAGCTCTAGCTCTAGGAATTGCCAGATACTCAATAGTACCATAGAGTTTCTGACAATTCCTAGAGCTATCTTCTGGATTTTACCCAGAAGTGATGTAGTCACATTAGTGACGTATATTAGCTCTAGCTCTAGGAATTGCCAGACACTCAATGATACCATAGAATTTCCGGCAATTGCTAGAGCTACGTTCTGCATTTTACCCAGAAGTGATGTAGTGGCATCAGTGACATATGTTAGCTCTAGCTCTACGAATTGCCAGACACTCAATGATACCATAGAGTTTCCGGCAATTGCTAGAGCTACGTTCTGCATTTTACCCAGAAGTGATGTAGTGGCATCAGTGACATATGTTAGCTCTAGCTCTAGGACTTGCCAGACACTCATCTAGTCCAACCATCTGCACAATGCAGGAAATTCACAAATACCTTCCCCCCACACCCCCAGTGACCCCCTGCTCCATGCCCAGAAGATGACAAAATACCTCCAGGATCTCCAGCCAAATTGGCCTGGAGAAAAAATTCTTCCTGACCCCAAAGTGGCAATCAGCATTTCCTTGGGCATGTAAGAAAAGGCCACAACAACTAAGCACTGATGCAAACCTTCCTGCCCACCCCCCAGTGTTCCCTCTAGGCTGAGTTAGTGTGAGCTAGCTCACAGTTTTTCAGCCTCTGGCTCACACATTTTCGTCTTAGCTCAGAAAAGAGGGCTCCAGTAGCCAAATCAGCAACTCACAACTTTAATGCCGGTAGCTCAGAAAGTAGAATTTTTGCTCACAGGACTCCACAGCATAGAGGGATCCTTGCTTCCCTCTCATGATCTGCCCGAGTTCACAGAATCACCATTGCTGTCCGATAGCCATCGAGCCTCTGTTTGAAAACCTCCAGAGAAGGAGAGCCCACCACCTCTCCAGTTTGGTGTAGTGATTAAGTGCGCGGACTCTAATCTGGGAGAACCAGGTTTGATTCCCCACTCCTCCCCTTGCACCTGCTGGATGACCTCAGGCAAGGCATAGTTCTGATAAGAGCTGTTCTTGAAAAAAGAGCAGTTTCTGTCAGAGCTCTCTCAGCCTCACCGACCTCACAGGATGTCTGTTGTGGGGAGGGGAAGGGAAAGGAGTTTGTAAGCCGCTCTGAGACTCCTTTGGGGAGTGAAGGGCAGGGTATAAATCCAACCTCTTCTTCTTCTTCTTCTTCTACCTCACAGGGTGTCTGTTGTGGGGAGGGGAGGGGAAAGGAGTTTGTAAGCCGCTCTGAGACACCTTTGGGGAGTGAAGGGCGGGGTATAAATCCAATCTCTTCTTCTTCTTCTACCTCACAGGGTGTCTGTTGTGGGGAGGGGAAGGGAAAGGAGTTTGTAAGCCGCTCTGAGACACCTCTGGGGAGTGAAGGGCAGGGTATAAATCCAACCTCTTCTTCTTCTTCTTCTTCTTCTTCTACCTCACAGGGTGTCTGTTGTGGGGAGGGGAAGGGAAAGGAGTTTGTAAGCCGCTCTGAGACTCCTTTGGGGAGTGAAGGGCAGGGTATAAATCCAATCTCTTCTTCTTCTCTTCACCTCCTGAGGAAGCCTATTCCCCCGAGGAACCACTCTGAGTGTCAGAAAGTTCTTCCTAATTTGTAGCCGAAAACTCTTCTGATTTAATTTCAACCTGTTCATTCTGGTCCGACCTTCTGGGGCGACAGAAAACAACTCCGTGCCACCCAAGTACTGACCGCCCAGCTTCAAAGATCTAATGGGCTTGAGGTATACCACGCTGACTTTCTTCTGGTTTCAATATAAGGCGGGATCATGTCCTTCACCTACACTTTTCCTTTTCAGTTTTTTTTTTTTAATGAGTTTATTGCTCCTAGAGCTTATGCCACAATTTTATCCTTTGAATCATTCGACGTTATCCTCCTTCAGAAGCAGAGTGTAATAATAATAAAAAAGAGAGAGCCTCGCTTCGTATTCCTTGCCTACCTTAGCAATTTGAAAGTGCAGTCTTCAGCAGAACCGTGATGGAATATTCTCCAACGAGTTGGAAGGTCTCCAGTTGGCACCCTCCCGCCAATCCACCAGGTGTTTAGTGACATGAGCGGTGGGGAACTGCAGCAGTTCCCGAGAAAAATACGGGGGCAGCGTTGCGGATGCTGCCCAGACTGTCGTTCAAGCAAAACAAGGGGGGGGAACCCCACAAACGTCTCTGGAACTTCCCTTATTGCAGTTGCAAGGATGTGGGGGTGATTTGATGCAGAAGGTTTTAAATTTAAGACTGGTGGCAGTGGGGGGGGGAGTGTTTCACCATCTTCCTTGCCTACTTCAAAGTGTCTTTCCCTCAGTAATGTATTATTTAAAAGCACTGAGCAGGAACTACGGTCACCCTGATGGCTTTGAGTCCTTGAATTGGTTTTTGGTTTGGTTTTCTCCCCCCCCCACTTTGGGAAATGTAGGTCCTGTTTGTGTCCGGACCTTTGCTCTGCCCATTCTGTGTGAAAATCTCCGATAGGAGCTCAAAGTCCAGAACAGTAAAAGTCAAGTTTACAGGTCACTGGGCCTGTACAAAATAAACACCAGGGGCGGAGGAATCACCTTTGTCTGAGAAAGGGCAACAGAAATAATTGACAAGGGGAACCTATACAAGAGCTGCTTCGGTTAATTGTGACTGCACGGCCTAGAGTATCACTAGGGTCCTGCAATACTTCCTTTTTTACTGGCTCTTGGGCCTAAATCTGCCCATTCGCTCCAAGGGACCCTTAGGCCTTAAAGGTAGTTCTCCCTTTAAGAGGCCGTTAGGCCCTAAAGGTAGTTTAAAGGTAGTTCTCCCTTTAAGAGGCCGTTAGGCCTTAAAGGTAGTTTAAAGGTAGTTCTCCCTTTAAGAGTCCCTTAGGCCTGAAAGGTAGTTTAAAGGTAGTTCTCCCTTTAAGAGGCCCTTAGGCCTGAAAGGTAGTTTAAAGGTAGTTCTCCCTTCAGAGGCCCTTAGGCCTTAAAAGTAGTTTAAAGGTAGTTCTCCCTTTAAGAGGCCCTTAGGCCTGAAAGGTAGTTTAAAGGTAGTTCTCCCTTTAAGAGGCCCTTAGGCCTTAAAAGTAGTTTAAAGGTAGTTCTCCCTTCAGAGGCCCTTAGGCCTTAAAAGTAGTTTAAAAGTAGTTCTCCCTTTAAGAGGCCCTTAGGCCTTAAAGGTAGTTTAAAGGTAGTTCTCCCTTTAAGAGGCCCTTAGGCCTTAAAGGTAGTTTAAAGGTAGTTCTCCCTTCAGAGGCCCTTAGGCCTTAAAGGTAGTTCTCCCATTATATTCCGCATCCACAGTGGGGAGATTTCCATGATACAGGAAACTCCTGAAGGTCTGGGGCCTGCCTACCTGAAGGACCGCCTTTCCCCACATGTTCCCCAGAGAGCACTGAGGTCAGGGTCGTAGTAACCGTTTCCAGGGCTCTTTTAGTAGCAGGAACTCCTTAGCATATTAGGCGACACACCTCTAATGTAGCCAATCCTCCAAGAGCTTATAGAGCTCTTCTTACAGGGGCTACTGTAAGCTCTTGAAGGATTGGCTACATTAGGGGTGTGTGGCCTAATATGCTAAGGAGTTCCTGCTACAAAAAGAGCCCTGCGTTTGGCCCTCCCTGAACTGAAAGGCACCAGACTGGCCTCTATCAGGGCTAGGGCCTTTTCAGTGGTGGCTCCACACTGGTGGAATAAGCTCCCAGAAGACATTTTACAGTTCTGTAGGGCCTGTAAAATGGAGCTCTTCCACCAGGCCCTCGATTAGGAGCCGCCACGAACAACATCAACAACACTAACAATGTCAACTGAATTGTTAAGGCCCTTTATGCTAACACCAATAGCCGGCTATGCTGGATACTGATGGGGGCCACTCTCTGGAACATCCTATTATGGCCACCGGGATGCTACCGCCGCCAGCACTTTACTCTATTTTGCACTATGATCTGGTTCCCTTTTTTATTTTATGAGGTTGTACTCAGTGTTCCCTCTAAGCTGAGTTAGTGTGAGCGAACTCACAGTTTTTTTAGTCTCCGGCTCACACATGTTTGTCTTAGCTCAGGAAGGAGGGCTCCAGAGCAAACTAATTTATGCAGCAGCCAAATCGCTCGCTCACAACTTTAATGTCAGTAGCTCACAAAGTAGAATTTTTGCTCACAAGACCCCACAGCTTGGGGGGAGCATTGGTTGTACTGTACAAGCGTTTGTGTTTTAACATATTTTTAACCATTTTAATGTAAGCCACCCTGAGCCTGCCTCGGCAGGGAGGGCAGAGGGTGGGATAAAAACCAAATAAATAAATTTTAAAACATGTTTAATGGGTGATTCAAGGAGGCGTCGCATGTGACTTTTTTAAAAAATGGAGGAGAGAAAACGGCATATTTCCCATGTTGCACCTGGCTAAAAAGGTGCCTGGAAATGGGAAAGGGGGGGGGATCAGCTGATCACAGTTTCCTTCTCCATTGGCTGAACTGCATGGGGGGAGGGGGCTAACTAGCTCGCAGGCTCTCAAAGTCTCATCTCTCACTCAAAATAGGAGCCATCATGAAGCTGCGTCCCGGCTTGATGAGCTGGGTACTGGACCTTTAGCAGGGAGGCCTATTTCAGGCAGGGTCCCCAGGGTCTGGTAATCAGTGGGAGACTGGGGGGGAGGACACAGGGATTGGCCATTGGCTGAAGGCATGACCTCACTTCCAGGAAAGCCCAGAAGTGACATCACACCTCTTTACGTATTCGCTGAAACTCTTAAAGTAATACTGTAGAGTTTTTGGGAATTCCTAGAGAGATCTGACAGCACTTCTGGGGAAACCTGGATTTTGGTGATTTCTAGAGAGAACTGACATCACTTTCAGGTAAAATGATAGAGTTTTTGGCAATTCCTAGAGGAAACTGACAACACTTCTAGGGAAACCTGGACACCTAGATTTTGGTGATTCCTAGAGAGTATGGACATTCCTTCCAGGTAAACCATAGAGTTTTTTGGTAATTCCTAAAGAGGACTTATGTCACTTCCAGGTTTCCCCAGATGTGATGTAATTCCATTCTTCTTATTCTTCCTCCTCATTTTCTTCTTCTTCCAATCATCATCCTCATCCTCATCGTATGGCAGTGTGTGTAGTACACCAAGGAGATCCTAAGATTGTCTGGCAGCCAGAAGTTCTAGCTGTTCTGGCATTATGCACCAACAGGTGGCGAGCAAGACTCATTTTTTAGGGCAAGAGACCTTTCAGAGGTGGTTGGTCATTGCCTGCCTCTGCATCGCACCCCTGGTATTCCTTGGAGGTCGCCCTTCCAAATACTAGCCAAGGCCGACCCTGCTTAGCTTCCAAGATCTGATGAGATCGGGCTCGCCTGGGCTATCCAGGTCAGGGGTTCTGGCTATAGCTGCACTTCAGAGAGAGTTCCAATGTGTGCGACTCGTCACAGAAGCACCGTGAAGGGACAGACGGAGCCTGCTGCAGCATCCAGTCACACAACTTCAGAGGTGCGGAAAGCAGCCTGGCATCAGGAATTGGCAGGCTTCGGCGATTCTCAGAAGCGATGCCAGAGACGCGTAGTTCATAGGTCCCGGGAGTGGGAATTTTCCCAAGATATTTTCAGACGTGAGATTAATTCAGAGGACCGCTGCCAGGTCCTTCCGATACAGCATCAGCATCTTTGGAAAAGGCAGAGTTACTGAGATGCAAAATAGTAAAGGGAGAGGAGGAGGAGGAGGCTGAAATCCCTCCGATAAAATTCTCAGAAATGCTCAGCCTAGGGCTGCCAACCTCCAGGTGAGGCCTGGAGATTTCGCATCATTACAACCAGGGCTCTTTTTTGTCGCAGGAACTCCTTTGCATACGAGGCGATGCACCCCTAAGATAGCCAATCCTCCCAGAGCTTATGGAGCTCTTCTTACAGGGGCTACTGTAAGTTCTGGGAGGATTGGCTACCTTAGGGGTGTGTCGCCTCATATGCAAAGGAGTTCCTGCAACAAAAAGAGCCCTGGTTAGACCACTGTAGATTCTTGGTGTGCTGTGTTTGGCCTGGCGTATCACAGGTTGTGTAGGCCAGAATAAGTACTTTATTGGCATTCCAGTACCCAGCACTATGTATCGGGCAGTTTCCTTCTCTGTTCAGATTATGCCCAGTTTTGGAATGGATGATGCTTCGCTTGCAGGGGTTGCCAGCTCCGGGTTGGGAAATACCCGGACGTTTAGGAGGGGTGGAGTCTGAAGGGGATCTGAAGAGGGAAAGGACTTCAGCACAGGGTTTCCAGCTCCCTCGGAGCAAATGGTGGGGGGTGGGAAGTACACTTACCTGGAGCGGGGAGGAGCGCTGAAATTAACGTGATGTGCTGCCCACGTGACCTGGAAGTGATGTAGGCACATCAGGGGGCAATGGTCTAGTTTTGGGGCAAAACTCTATGGTGGAATTAGCTTATACCATAGAGTCTTGCCCAAAAACCAGAGGGTCGCTCCCCAACATCCCCAGTGTGCCTACATCACTTCCGGGTCCTGTAGGCATGCCATGTCCATTTCCAACATTCCTCCCTTTTTTGGCTGGTGGTGGAAAGGTGGAGGGTTGAGATTTGGGAGGCCCCCGCTCCCACTGGGGATCTGGTATCCCTGCTTCAGTCGGGGACAATGCCATAGACTCCGCCTTCCAAGGCAGCCATTTTCTCCGGGGGAACCGCTCCCTGCCACCTGGAGATCAGTTTTAATCCCAGGAGGGCTCCAGTCACCACCTGGAGACTGGCAACCCTACTTACTTGGGGTGCTCTGACTACTGTTTTCATTTTAGAAAGAAAAAACAGTGAGATCTCTTTGGCCCAGCTAGTTTTTGAAGGTTACGCACGAGCTGGCAGAATACTTCACCATTTACTACCTGTTAGTGAGTTGTCTCGTTCCAATTCTACATCACTGCGTAGCCTATGATTTCCTTTCCGTTATTACCCGCTGCAAGCTTTCCAGTGGGAAGGAAACGCCTAAATAAAGAAAGGACTCTCAGATCTATAACATACTGCCTCGAAGAAGCAGACTCTTCCCAAACCACACAACAAACACAGTTCAGACAGGGAGACATCGGAGTTTGTTTGCTGAACTAATCCCCAGTCATTATAACATCGGTTCTGATTGCTCGGGTCACCCAGAAGTCATCTTCACTGGCCGGGCACCTACCCGCTGTGTTCTCGAAGCTTGCCGTTGCCGTGACAACAGCAAAGACCGTCTTCAACCCTTCTTGTATTTATACACTTTGGATGTTTCTCAGCCCTCCCCAGCAGTAGGTTTTGACACCTTTTGGGGGGAATGTTCCAGATGCCTAGAATGTTTGGAACATTTCTTTCTCATAAATTGCTTCTTCTCTGCCTAAGATATATTCCTGATACCAGACAGCCAAAGTTTGTTACGTGCTGCTCTAATAGAGCAATGCCTCACCCAGAGCATGTTTACTCCAAATTAAGACCCAGGGCATTCAATTGCATGTGTGCGCATGCATGCGTGTGTGTGTGTAAATTGCTATCAAGTCACAACCAACTTACGGTAATCCCAGCGAGTGGCTTTTATGGCAAGTGAGAAGCAGAAGTGGTTAGCCATTGCCTTCCTCTGTAGAGTCTTCCTTGGTAGTCTCTTTTCCAAGAACTGACCCTGATTAGCTTCCAAGATCTGAGAAGCAGAGGTGGTTTGCTATTGCCTTTCTCTCCAGAGACTTTCTTTGTGGTCTCCCATCCAAATAGCAACCCGGCTTAGCTTCTGAGATCTGAGAAGCAGAGGTGGTTTGCCATTGCCTTCCTCTGAGGAGTCTTCCTTGGTGGTCTCCCATTCAAGCACTGACCCTGCTTAGCTTCTGAGATCTGAGAAGCAGAGGTGGTTTGCCTTCCTCTGCAGAGTCTTCCTTGGTGTTCTCCTATCCAAGTACCCATCCTGCTTAGCTTCTGAGATCTGAGGAGCAGAGGTGGTTTGCCATTGCCTTCCTCTGCAGAGTCTTCCTCGGTGGTCTCCCATCCAAGTACCGACCCTGCTTAGCTTCTGAGATCTGAGAAGCAGAGGTGGTTTGCCATTGCCTTCCTCTGCAGAGACTTCCTTGGTGGTCCCCCATCCAAGTACCAACCATGCTTAGTTTCCAAGATCTGGGAAGCAGAGGTGGTTTTCCATTGCCTTCCTCTGCAGAGTCTTCCTCGGTGGTACCTCATCCAAGTAACAACCCATCTTAGCTTCCGAGATCTGAGAAGCAGAAGTGGTAGAAGCCATTGCCTTCCTCCGCAGAGTCTTCTCTGGTGCTCTCCCTTCCAAGTGCTGACCCTTCTTAGCATCTACGTTCTGGGCTATACCATGCCACCACCTTCTCTCCTCAATAGGATCTTACAATCACTGCCTCGTGGCCCCTAAATTGGTGGAAAGGCAGCATAAAAATGTTTTAGATAAACGAATAACATAAAACATTCTGAGATTAAATTTTTAAAATGTACTCCCTTCTTAATTTTTGTCATTCAATCGCAACTTGATTTTATGTGCATCCCTGCCAGACCAAAATGAAATGTTCTCAGCTTTTTTATATTTGGGATGGGGTGCTCAAAGGAGGTAGTACCTGGGGACTCTGGGGACAAAGGTTGGTAGGCAGTGCCTGACAACTGGCAAGAGGGTGGGGTGGCACAGCATCATGAAAGAATTTGTTTTAAAATACAGACTTATGTATCTATGGGAAGTTCATACAGGAAGTGGCAAAGTGTAGCTCTAGGAATCGCCAGAAACTCTGTGGTAAAACTTTAGAGTTTTCTATGATTCCTAGAGCTACCTTTTGTCACTTCCTGTGTGAGCTTCCAGGAAATACATGAGGCTGCTTTTTTTTCTTTATTTTTTCCCCCAACTGCTGCATCGAGTAGTAGCAGGCAATGAGACATGGGGGCAGGGAATCTCCTGCCCTCACCAAGGGCTTGGCAGCCCTACTCTAGACCTCTGAGGGGGCCTGCCTGCACAAGTTTTCCCAGTCCCCACCTTCAAGTTACCTCAGGAAACATAAATTGGTGTAGTGGTTTGGAGCACGGATTCTAATCTGGGAGAACCAGATCTGAGTCCACATTTCTCCACATGCAGCTGCTGGGGTGACCTTGGGTCAGTCATGGCTCTATCAGAGCTGTTCTGTCAAGAGCAGTTTCTATCAGAGCTCTCTCAGCCCCACCTACCTCACAGGGTGTCTGTTGTGGGGAGGGGAAGGGAAAGGAGTTTGTGAGCTGCTCTGAGACTCCTTCAGGTAGAGAAGGGTAGGGTATAAATCCAATCTCCTCCTCCTCCTCCTCCTCCTCCTCTTCTTCTTCTCCTTCTCTGGGACACTTTGTGATTTCTTATATTACCACAGAACATCGTCAGGGGCTATGCAGCCTATTCATACCTTGATGGTTCCAGGCACAGAGTTAACTAAATGAGCCAGTTTAGCCATAACATTTAGATTTTGACCAGTTTAATAACATTGAATTCAGCAGTGGGACAAAATGGGTTTGCGCCCAAAAGCTTTAGTATCACTAAGGTGCTATTTGGCATATGCCGTATGAGGGAGAGACATGTTGTGGTGATGTAAATAAGAACTATTTTTTTAGCTTAATAATAATTTTAAAAATGCCAGGTCAGAAGATCATATTTCTTCCTTGAAGATGAGCTTTGGACTTCCTTTGAACACTGCAGGTAGCTCTCCTTCCCTGTCATCCTGATATGGAAAGGGTAGCAGAATTAAAGTTTTGAATATATTACTTCGGGAATCTTGGTTGAGAAGAAGAAGAAGGAGAAGGAGGAGAAGGAGAAGGAGGAGAAGGAGAAGGAGGAGAAGGAGAAGGAGAAGGAGAAGGAGAAGGAGGAGGAGGAGGAGGAGGAGGAGGAGGAGGAGGAGGAGGAGGAGGAGGAGAAGAAGAAGAAGAAGGAGGAGGAGGAGGAGGAGGAGGAGGAGGAGGAGGAGGAGGAGGAGGAGGAGATTGGATTTTGACCCCACCCTTCACTACCCAAAGGAGTCTCAAAGTGGCTTACAAACTCCTTTACCTTCCCCTCCCCACAACAGACAACCTGTGAGGTAGGTGGGGCTGGGAGAACGCTGACAGAACCTGCTCTTTCTCAAGAGCAGCTCTGACAGAACTATGGCTTGCCCAAGTTCATCCAGCAGGTGCAAGTGGAGGAGTGGGAAATCGAACCCGGTTCTCCCAGATTAGAGTCTGCGCACTTAACCACTGCAACCAAGCCATGAAAGAGAAGGATGCAATAACACTGAAAATAGAACCTCGTGTTATAAATGATGTGTGTCTCAGAAACAGGAAGTCAGTGAGGCAAAAGCTTTCATGCAGGAATGTCAAATCGTTGATCTAAATCGAGAATTTGGCAGGACGGTGATTTGAAAGGAGAATATTTCTTGCTGAAGCAGCAGCGGCTTCTCTAATAAACGGAGGTTACAAAAATCTTGACCTTTGCGTATTTGGACTGACTTCTGCACCTTTCTTATCTTGCAGATAAAACTTGGCAGTGTGTTGTGTAAAGAAAGTGAACAAATCGGTACGGGCGTAGGGGGAGATCCGTGTGTACGTTCCACTGACTCTTTCCTTTATATAACGACAATCTCCATCACAATTGTTGTAGAACATTTCTCAAGTGGCCGTAATAGCCTTGACTAACCCTGTAAAGTACTGGGTTTCGGGCCTCATGACTCGGACGACGACATAAGAGAAGACGCGTTTATTCGTACTTCACATAAGACAAGAACACCCAGTAACGGCCGGAGGTCAACTATATACAGTTAGGGGGGACGGCCCTATATTCCTATTGGCGGGTTTGAATCGCCCGCCAATGCTGCCATTGGTTCACTACTGGCGAGCTCAGGAACCTAGTCCCTATTGTTCTCAGAGAGCGAAGCTTGGCTGTATTTCGCCAGCTCTGCCTTCTGATCCCAGGACACAACAAACCCGAGGCTTGTCAGAGCCTGGAAGCTAAACAGGATTGGCAGTGGAGACCACCAAGGAAGGCCAGGGTTGTTATGCAGAGGAAGGCGATGGCAAACCACCTCCTTCCTTAACCTGAATGGCCCAGGCTAGCCCAGTCTCGTAAGATCTCAGAAGCTAAGCAGGGTTGGTCCTGGTTAGTACTTAACGTAAGAACATAAGAGAAGCCAATGTTGAATCAGGCCAATGGCCCATCTAGTCCAACACTCTGTCACACAGCGGCCAAAATATACCAGGTGCCATCAGGAGGTCCAGCAGTGGGGCCAGGACACTAGAAGCCCTCCCACTGCTGCCCCCCCCAGCATCAAGAATAGAGTGCATCACCTGCCCCAGACTGAGAGTTCCCATCTGCACCCTGTGGCTAATAGCCACTGATGGACCTCTGCTCCAGATGTTTATCTAATTCCCTCTTGAAACTGTCCATGCTTGCAGCTGCCACCACCTCCTGTGGCAGTGAATTCCATATGTTAATCACTCTTTGGGTGAAGAAGTATTTCCTTTTATCTGTTCTAACCCGATTGCTCAGCAATTTCATGGAGCGCTCACAAGTTCTTGTATTGTGAGAAAGGGAGACAAGTACTTCTTTCTCAACCTGCTCAATCCCATTCATAATCTTATAAACCTCGATCATGTCACCCCTCAGCCGTCGTTTCTCCAAGCTAAAGAGCCCCAAGCGTTTTAACCTTTCTTCATAGGGAAGGTGTTCCAACCCTTTTATCATCCTAGTTGCCCTTCTCTTTTCCAGTGCTATAATATCCTTGTTGAGGTGTGGCGACCAGAACTGTACACAGTATCCCAAATGAGGTCGCACCAATGATTTATACAGGGGCACAGCTTTATACTTGGATGGGAGACCACCAAGGAAGACCTTTGGTCAGTCACAAGCTCTGGCACAGCTGTTCCTGAAAGAGCAGTTTCTGTCAGAGCTCTCTCAGCCCCACCTACCTCACAGGGTGTCTGTTTTGGGGAGGGGAAGGGAAAGGAGATTGTGAGACACTCTGGGACTCCAAGTGAAGGGCGGGGTATAAATCCAATCTCTTCTCTTCTTCTTCTTCTGTACAGAGGAAGGCAATGGCAAACTGCTTCTGCTCATCTCTTGCCTCGAAAACCCCATGAAGGGTTGCCAGAGGTCAGTTGTGACTTAACAGAACATTGTTGTTGCTGTTGTTGTTGTCGTTAATCATCGTCATCATCACAAGAATGAAAACTCTTGGATTAAAGAGGGGTTGAAACGCTGGGAAAATATTTGGTTTGCACCAAAATGGAATTAACGGTGAGTTTTCAGTGATTCAAAATACGGAAGGAGGAAACGGAGCATCTACTGTTTGCTGAGGACAGGGCATTCGCTGACTGTGCCTTTGTACAGTTTAGGTACATTTTTTTTCCTCCTGACATCTAGAAGAAGAAGAAGAGAAGAGATTGGATTTATACCCCATCCTTCACTAACCAAAGGAGTCTCAGAGCGGCTGACAAACTCCTTTCCCTTCCACTCCCCACAACAGACACCCTGTAACGTAGGTGGGGCTGAGCGAGTTCTGACAGAAACTGCTCTTTTTCAAGAACAGCTGTGCCAGAGCTTGTGACTGACCCAAGGTCACATCAGCAGGTGCAAGTGGAGGAGTGGGGAATCAAAGCCAGTTCTCCCAGATTAGACTCCGCGCATGTAACCACTGCACCAAACTGGATATAAAGTGTGATGTTGACAATGTGTCATATAGGCACACTTTCAAGAGACATGGGGGATGGCTTAACTCCCTGCTGGGCATAGATTGAGTGGTGATCCTAGGCAAATATACTATCAACTGAGTAAAGCCGATAGTGGCCCACAAGACTCCCTCCAAAATGATGTCAGTATAATTG
Organism: Gekko gecko; assembly: GCA_029375565.1. Taxonomy (NCBI): domain Eukaryota; kingdom Metazoa; phylum Chordata; class Lepidosauria; order Squamata; family Gekkonidae; genus Gekko; species Gekko gecko. Next base: position 6,444,273 of record JAPDNY010000003.1, on the reverse strand, counting down.
CCTGAAATGAAGAAAGGTGAAGCATTTCAGGGTGGAGGAGTTAGAGGAGTCTCGGAGCAGTTTACAACCAATGATCCCTCTAAGCTGTGGAGTCTAGTGAGCAAAAATTCTCCTTTGTGAGCTACTGGCATTAAAATTGTGAATGAGCAATTTGGCTCCTGATAAATTAGTTTGCTCTGGAGCCATCCCTTCCTGAGCTAAGACAAAAATGTGTGAGCTGGAGGCTAAAAAACTGTGAGCTAGCTCACACTGACTCAGCTTAGCGGGAACCCTGTTTACAACCTCCTTCCCTTCATCTCCGCACAACAGACACCCTGTGAGGTAGGTGGGGCTAAGGGAGGTCTGAGGGAACTGTGACTGACCCAAGGTCACCCAGCTCGCTGCATGTGGAGAAGTGGGGAATCAAACCCAATCCTCCAGATTAGAGTCTGTCACTCTTAACTGGTACACTAAATTGGCTCTCAATGGCAGAGCGTGCAGACAATTCTATCTATGTCTTCACCAACTGATGGTAGCAGTGCTGGGAAAGACTTCTACCTAATACCTTAGAGAACCAATGTCAGCGGAAATAGATAATGTTGGGCAGTGGGATGAATCTTGGTATAAAAGAGTTTCATTTGTTTGATATAATAAGGAGGCGAGACTGGCTACCAGAAGTTTCACCGTCGGTCCTGTCTCTCTCAGGAGAAAAGCAGGATATACTCATGGCCTACGTAAGTCATCAATATATCTAATTCTCAACACTGCCACATCTCAGGATGCATAAATCCAGAGACAGGAGCCCTAAACAGACAAGAAGGATCTTTGTACAAACCTGAAAATGTGCCAGGTTTGCAGAAAAATCTGAAACTAAAAAACTATATATCAAGGGTTAAAGAAAACAAAATGATAAATGAAGTACCATGGTTTCAATGGCTGCTGCTAAGCAACCACAACAATTTGACCAACATCTCAGGCTTGGTTTTTGTGAGTTAAAGTCAGGAGGAGGAGCAGGTGGGGGCAGGGGGCCTTTGAGGGAACACTTATCAAGACCAGTCCTGGAAGCAACAACCAGGAGACTAGCTACAATATGACTTGCATGAAAGACCATACCTTGCTGTTTGGTGCTATTCAACAGCAGCCAGCCCACAAAAGCCAGGACAGTGTACTGGTTAAAGCATCAGACCATTTCCACAGTAGAGAAATTCCATGCATTGACGTTTTTAAAACTATGGTTATGTGAAAATTTCCACAGTCGATTTTTCCTCACCAGGCACAGACTTGAAGTTTTCTCCTTCGTACACCACCTCTTCAGAACTCGCTAAAACTGGGGATTCTGAAAACATGGGCTAAAAAGGAGAAACCTTCTGGCCAGTGCCTGATAAGGAAAAACCTACTGCAGAAAGTTTCACATAATGTGAAAAGTCAATGTGGGGAATTTCACTACTGCCAAAAAGGTCTCAGACTAGGATCTGGCTGACCCAAGTTCAGACCTCAACTCTGTTGTGGAAATTTGATGGGTGACCTTGGACCAGTCACACATGAAACTGCCTCATACTGAATCAAACCCTTGGTCCATCAGGGTCAGTGATGCCTGCTTAGACCGGCAGCCACTCTCCAGTGTCCCAGATAAAGGACTTTCACATCACCTACTGCCTGGTCCTTAATTCGAGATGCCGGGGATTGAACCTGGGCCCTTCTGCATACCAAGTAGATGCTCTGCCACTGAGACACAACCCCTCCCCTAGATCCTGGAAAACTAGTGAGATTTCAGGGCGGATCATATGGTACCCTAACAGAGGCCGAGGTCAGACTGGCGAGATAGGCTCATTTCATAAACGTTTCATAAATGGATTAAAGGGACCGGTTCACACAGGCACATCTGTCAGTCGTTCCCCAACCGTACTCAACCCGTCTTGTAATGCTTCCCCCCCCCCCCGAGTTTAAAAAATACCAGGTGAAAGTGGTAGCAAACCCTGGAGAGCACGTTCATCCCACTTCAGGGATGTGTGAACGCAAACAAGCTGATCTGGTAAGGGATGCACTTATGCATATGAGCGCTTATGCGCATGAGTGCATAAGCGCATATAACCGGATCACACCAAAAAAGCCACTTGCAGCCATGCCTCTGCCAGGGGCAGATCAACAGTGCGAACTCTCCCTCGCGCCTCCTCCTGGTATGCTCCCGCAGCAGTCGGTGCAGTGTGACTGGGAAAACCTGGGACACTTTGTTCCAGGTTTTTTCACCACGACTCCCTCGCTCTTCAAACAGCCAGTCTGAACTCAGCCAGTGTCTTCCTGTCTCTCACTCCCATTCTGCTGCACACCCCTTAATCTCTCATGCCTTGGCCTTTGTTAATATCTCCACCTCTGAGCATGCATGCGCTGATGCATCTGACCCCCCACACCACCTTGCGCATTTGTGGAAAACTCACATGATCTCAGCCTGACCTACCTCACAGAGTCGTTGTGAGGCTAAAATGGAAGCAAGGATAATGATGTCAGTTGCTTTGCTCCCCACTTGTCAGGGTCAGGTTGGCTGATCATCTGTAGCTGTTGTATTAGTGCCTCAACTTCCTGATGGCTGTGGCTATACTTATTGTAGTAACCTTATTCCCCCCACACACTGCTTCCCACTATTTCAGTGCCGAAGTTCTTATCATCCACCCTTGCCTGCCACAGCATTCCTAAGGTGAGGGGGGAGTGATTGTATGCATGTAGGAGTAGAACCGCTTGCCTGCGTAACTCTTCTAAGCAACCCTCAAGAGATGTCTTTCACACGGGAAGGTGTCCTTGAGAGAAACGCCTTTGATTAGCTAGGGATGGGCCATATATCTCTCACGCTCTGGATAGTATTGCTGATGTGTAAGAACAGAAGTTGTGATTGTGACTATATGCACCTTTCCCACCTTAATGCTTTAAGTTCTGACAGAGAGATCTTTCCCTGAACATCTCATATCTTCTAATAAAACTTTCAACCAAGGAAGTGTGTGTGAAGAGTAATTTGACTGGGACTCTGAAGTGGCTCAAGTGGTTAAGACGCTGAACTGCAGGTTGGAAGGTCAGTAGTTCAGCAGTTCGAGACCCGCGTGCTGCAAGATGGAGTGACCTCCCGTCTCTGGCCCGAGCTCCTGCCAACCTAGCAGTTCGAAAGCAAGAAACTGCAAGTAGATAAATAGGTACCAACATTGGTGGGAAGGTAGCAGCATTCTGTGCCCCTCAGCATTTAGTCATGCCAGCCACATGACTACGGAAATGTCTTCGGACAGTGCTGGCTCTTTGGCTTGAAAGCGGAGATGAGCACTGCAATCCTAGAGTCGGATTCGACTGGCTTTCGAGCAAGGGAAACCTTTACCTTTACTGACACCACAAGGAAGATAGCGGGCTGTAAATGAAGTAAAGGTAAAGGTAAAGGTTCCCTTGCTCGAAAGCCAGTCGAATCCGACTCTAGGGTTGCGGTGCTCATCTCCGTTTCAAAGCCGAAGAGCCAGCGTTGTCCGAAGATGTTTCCGTGGTCATGTGGCCGGCATGACTAAACACCAAGGTGCACGGAACGCTGTTGAATGAATGTAAACTAACATAACTAAATGAAGTAAACTAACACTAAATTATGCTGAAGACCAGGAAGGGGGAGATAGAAGGTGGGTTAATCAGTAGGCGGTATGGAGAAATGGATGCAAGGAAAGGGGAGAGGATATGGTGGCTGCCAGGAGGAGGGAGGGAATGAGAAAATACGGGGAGGGGGGAATACATGGTAAGTCCTCGTGCGTTCCCACTTGCAAAATAAATAAAAATGAGTTCCCATCTTGCCTGCTGGGGAGATCTGGGTCCTTTACAGCTGCCAAATAACTTTCCGGAAACCAAATATCCCAGGGAACCGTGATAGCATCTGAAGGGCAAATGGAAATCCGAGTTATCTGTAAAACTTAGTACAGTATACATATTTCTTTTTCTCCTCCAACTGTCTGTGCGGGAAGAAGCAGGTGGGCTGTCGTGACACACGGCAGTCCTCTAATTAGAATTCTCTTCGTTGGCACACAGAGCAAAAAAAATTAAAGAGCAGAGAACACGGAAGGGGAGAAGGATAGCTGATTTCTGTTTTGAGGGGGGAATGTTCAAAGCCAAAGGTTTTTTCCACAGAAACTCCTGATAATCTTTTGAAAGTACAAACCGGTTAGTCATTAAGCCTGGCATTTATTTATTTGCCCACAGAGAGAAATCGGAGCCACCGGTGGGGAAGTGGAGGCGGGAGTTCTGAAAAGCATTCCGTCGACTGATCGTGCGGCAGAGGAGAGGGCTCGGAGAAGTAATTAGAAGGGCAAAACTGGTAATAATACCCAGGTGCTTTTCCTCCGGGTGTATTCACCGCTGCCCGCCGCTACAGCTGTGTGTGACCAAGTATGACTTTTGGGTTATTAATTGCGTGCAAAGATGGCACCTCTTGATGAAGATTCATTGCCGCTCCGGCAACACAGTCCAAAGAACGTGGCCAGTCTTTTGTGACCGGCTGGAGTTTGTCTGTGTGTTGAATTTAGTAAGCAAGAAGAAGCATTTTTTTCAGTTATCCTTTTGCAGGCCCCTAGCGAAAGCAAGAAATTGCAAGTAGATAGATAGGCACCACTTCGGTGGGAAGGTAACAGCGTTCCGTGCACCTACACATAGTGTAAGAATACTTCAGTAAGAATGTATAATTGCAGAAATAGAATTTCCCTTTTAAAATGTACTTCAGGGAAATCTAAAACTTTAGTTTCCTAGCAGTTAGCACACACAGCACATCTGTGACACTTAAAGTGTGCTAACTGCTGGGAAACTAAAGTTTTAGATTTCATTCCTCGTGTTCCACCAAGCGAGTAGTATATCTCTGGATTTGCCCCTGTGGGTTAAAATACGTGGGAGAATCTATATGCTCTGCTAAAACACGGGTTTTGGAACACAAATCCAGAATTAAACACTGCTACACAGAAGCACCACTTGTTCAGCACTATATCTCTAGTGGTCACAAATATGATGATTTTAGATTTGCGGTACTTGAAGTATATAAGAATCAGCCATACTCTAGACAGGGTGTTCATAAGATTCTGCTACGCAGAGAGGCTTCCTGGATCCACAGACTAAACACACTTGATCCACACGGCTTAAACGTTAGCCTTGATTTATCGTGTTTTTTGTAATAGCGTGATCCTCCATGTATCCCGTGGCATTTCTTTCCTTTTATTGTGTGTTTGTATTAAAAAGCATTTCAAAATCTTTGTAAGTGTTTTCAAAATACGTGACGTTGTGTTCCTTTTTCTGCATTTAATTTGAACGTTTCAGTACACCTGTTAAGGCCTTCCAAATCTTGTATCCAGCCCTACAGGACGTGTTCATATGAACCTGTAAGCATGTCTAGGTGAGTGTAATTATATTTAATTGTAGGTCCTTGCTAGCAATGTTGTACTTATTTGTGTAATATTTTTGTAGATTCTCTGTAAAGATAAGTTGTGAGCGCTCAGCCTATGTTTCAATCTTCAGATAAGCACCAGTAGGGCTATTTTGGGGCAGGAACTCACAGGAACAGAGTTCCAGCTGACTCCTGAGTTGGCCACGCCCATCAGGAACTCATTAGCATAATAGGCCACACCCAACAGCAGACACTCACGAGGATTGGCGACATTAGGGGTGTGTGGCCTAATATGCAAAGGAGTTCCTGCTACAAAAAAAGCCCTGGGTTTTGACAACAAGCAAGGTAAACAGAATAAGAAGCAAAAGGTGGGTGTGGCTGGATGACCACACTTCTGGTAACGTGAGGGTGTGGCCTAATATGCTAATGAGCTGTGCTGTCAGGGTGTGGCCTAATACACTAATGAGTTTCTGCTGTTGGATGTAGCCTATTGTGCTAATGAGTTCCTGCTGGGCTTTTTCTACAAAAAAAGCCCTGAGCACTGGATTTGGGAAGTCTTTGTATGTAATCATAATTTTTATTTACTGTACAGGGTTAGGGTACATTCTTACCGAAGTATTCTCACACTATATTTAAAAATGCTTTATAAGGTTCATCCCATGTATCCAAACGTTTGTTCAGAAGAAGATGTAGACATCGAAATGATACATTTCATTCCGGGGAGGATCGTCAACCATACTACAAACCAAACTACTATTGACTTTTCAAATTATTGAAACTATTAATTATATCTTTTTTGTAATAATATTTTTGTATATTCATAGAACTTTTCACTATCTCTGCATACTTATAAAATTCCGCACTGTTTATAATAACTTTTGTTTCATAAGATCAATCTAGCATCCTTGTTTACAGTTCTTGCCGCCCTTCTTGAGTTTATGTATATTACTGTAACCCACTCTGGTTGCAATTGTCTACATACACAGTGTTTACCTGTATGCTTGTAAACTGCTTTCCAAACCAGGCATTTACACGGTTTCATAAGCACCAGACTTTTTTCAAGCTGGAGGGGATGGATGAGCACGGAAGATAAAAGGACAAGTGGGAACTAATAGATGTTCTTATTGGGACATTTGGATAATATAGAAGAAGAAGAGATTGGATTTATACCCCGCCCTTCACTGCCCAGAGGCGTCTCAGAGCGGCTTACAAACTCCTTTCCCTTCCCCTCCCCACAACAGACACCCTGGGAGGTACGTGGGGCTGAGAGAACTCTAACACAAACTGCTCTTTCAGGAACAGCTGTGCCAGAGCTTGTGACTGACCCAAGGTCACATCAGCAGGTGCAAGTGGAGGAGTGGGGGAATCAAACCTGGTTCTCCCAGATAAGAGTCCGCACACTTAACCACTACACCAAACTGGATTAAGCAGAGTTTGTTTAATCATAGAAGTGTGATAGTGAGGGCAGTAAATGAATCTCCCAAGAGGTATACAGCAAAAAATGGTAAACTTATATTTATCTGAGTAGATCCAGTTCACCTGCAGGTTGCATTCAAAAGAAGAGAAAGACGCCTGATCTAAAAAGTACTTTCCCTATCACAAATGGCCAGCTAATCTGGCATCACGTGTGTGAGAATATGAGGGCATTGTCTCTAGAGGAGAGACCTGCAGAGACGTGTGTCTCCATGGAAGGCCATGTGCAGAGTGTGAGAAGACGGACCTGCAGAGATGTGTGTCTCAATGGAAGGCCACGTGAAGAGCGTGAGAGGATGGACCTGCAGAGATGTGTGTCTTCATGGAAGGCCATGTGCAGAGTGTGAGAAGACAGAGAGAGGCATTGTCTCTACAGGAGAGACCTGTGGAGAAATGCCTCAGTGGAAGGCCATGTGCAGAGAGGGAGAGGACAAAGTGAGAAAGGAGGGGGTCAGAAGGCTGTTGCTATGTTAAGACAAAGACAGGAATCCCATTCAAGGAGATAAAACCTATACCCACTTAGAGTGATGTAGCGCCTCCACCCCCCCAACGTCCAGGCACGCTGAGTCACTCATTCCAACAGTTCTTGGACTTCATTTCGGCTGGGTACAAAGACTCCAATGTTAAATGAAAAGCTTGGGAGGGGGGAACATATCAATGTTTTGTAACCCACTTCGAGTCCCCATGAGAAAGACAAGTCACCAACGAACGCCTACAAATGAAAATGTCGCTTTTGGGTTCCCAATTGGACCCTACCCGGTTGACTTGTTCTTCACTTTGTTCTAATAACACGGCTCTTGGCTCTGAAGGCAAACACAGAGCAAAATCTGCTGCACGCGCAGAGAAGGGAATGTGATTAAAGCTGCGGGAACTCAAACAGTGAATAGGTTTGCCGCAGCTTAAGGGATTACCTCCAGCTACGGTGGCTCTTCTTTTGGAAACGGCAGACAGAGAACCCAGGCAAGAGTTTCCGGCTCCATTCCAAGAAAGAGACAGTGCTGGGATGGAGGGGGGATTTTAACAGCCAGATGCTTTTGTTTGACTTTCCTCCAGATGAATTTGTCCGTACTTTTCATTGGCGTAGGCATCTTGGCACCAATCTCAGAGGCCTACTTGAACTGAGAAGACGGAGGAATATTAACGGCTGATTCTCTTCCAGTTTGCTAGTGCGGCCCTTTAAAGAACCAGGCCTTTATTCAGGGTTACGAGTTTGGGTGGTTGTTGTTGTTTTCTCTATGTTCCTCTCTTAACTGTGTAACGTAGGGTTGCCAAGCTCCAGGTAGGGCCTGGAGATCCCCTACTATTACAATCGATCCCTTTTTCTACTGCCTTCAACTTCCATTGCTTCTACTGCCTTCAGCTTCAATTGATCAACTACAATTGATCTCTTTTTCTACTGCCTTCAGCCAGTTTGGTGCAGCGATTAAGTGCGCGGACTCTAATCTGGGAGGACCAAGTTTGATTCCCCACTCCTCCACTCGCAGTTGCTGAATGACCTTGGGCAAGCCATAGTCCTGGCACAGCTATCCTTGAAAGGGGAGTTTCTGTCCTCCACATGCAGCTGCTGGGGTGACCTTGGGTCAGTCACAAGTTCTCTCAGAGCTGTTCTGTCAAGAGCAGTTTCTGTCAGAGCTCTCTCAGTCCCACCTACCTCACAGGGTGTCTGTTGTGGGGAGGGGAAGGGAAAGGAGTTTGTAAGCTGCTCTGAGGCTCTGAGTGAAAGGTGGGGTATACATCCAGGGCTCATTTCCTGCAGGAGCGCACAGGAGCAAAGCTCCGGCAGTAAGGAGCCCAGGAGGCGGGCACATGCAGCAAGCCCTGCCCCCTGCTTCTCAGAAAACAGACCTTCCTGTGCCTCTGCCCTGCCACCACCCTGGCCCCCTATCTGCTCGGGGCCATGCGCGTCCTCCACACTGCCCTCCTCAACCCATGAGCAGCCACGCACTTTCCTGCCATCCAAAAGAGTCCAGTGGCAGCTTTAAGACCAGGGTTTATTCAGGTACAAGCTTTCCATCCTCTGTGAGGGCAGATCTGCATGCTTCCCCCCCCCATAGCTAGCAATCCAATACAATCCAGTGGAGCCTGAGTAATGGGTATTTCCTTCTGACACACTTCCGGTGATGTCAGGGGGTGTGCCATATGCAAATAAGTTATGCTAATGAGTTGTGCTAATGAGCTCCTGCACCTCTTTTTCTACAAAATGACCTCTGTATACATCCAATCTCCTCCTCCTCCTCCTCTTCTTCTTCTTCTACTTCTTCTTTGTCTTCTTCTTCTTCTTGTTGTAGCATTATTGTCTTTTACAGTGAATCTTGTTTTCTCATTAAGTGACCAGAGTACAGTAGCCTCATTAGGGAGAGTTCAAGCTTGATTTGATCTAGAAACAATGAATACCACTTATTCAGTCCATGGTATCCGTAAAACTCTCCTTCAACGCCACATTTCAACAGAGTCAATTTTCCTCCTGTCTGGTTTTCTTTGTCGCCCAACTTTCACACCTGTTCACAGTAATGGGGAATGATCTTGATCTTGGTGAAAACCCTATGGGGTCACCATATATCAGCTGTGACTTGACGGCACTGTGCACACACACACACACACACACCCCACAACCACGGAGATGCAGTGTTCCTTCTAGTAAACGTTGGACTCTCAGATCGTAAATTCTTCATGTCCATTGCTTCAGAATATGGCTCTGGAGTGGTTCCTCAGCAACCAAGTTGTGCAGTATCATGTGGTTTTGGACATGCAGTCCTGCCAAGCCATGGCTTGTCCAGATTGAAATCTGTGGGAGTAATGAGCTCGTGTCGCCAGGAATTTCACAGTGCCCCATCCCGGACACCACAGTACTGTCTCTGGTACATGACTTGACAAGTCCTAGCTAGGAACAAGCTCATCAATTTAGCCTTCCTTAATATTGCAAAAAAGGAGGTGATTAATTTCAAGCCTAGCGGAAACCTGACTTGGATGGGTCAAGTCCATCACCACTGTTAAATTATTATTTTTTTTTTAAAAAAAATTATTTATAGAAACTCATTTCTACATAATTGGGGGAAAAGTTAATCACGTCTCATCAAAATTCCACACCTCTTTGTGCCAAATAATCATAAGACTTGATTGGATTTACCACTTTTTATGACTCACAATCATATATTCTGTTCCTTTATGTCAGCTAGTGATGCATGGTTATACATTTTGCACGTATCAAGGCAGCTAGTTAGGGTAGGATAATTGAAATTAAGCATGAACTTGATATTCTGACTTATCCTGAAATGTCATGATAGTTAAGAACATAAGAACATAAGAGAAACCAATGTCGAATCAGGCCAATGGCCCATCTAGTCCAATACTCTGTCACAGAGTGGCCAAAAATACCAGGTGCCATCAGGAGGTCCAGCAGTGGGGCCAGGACACTAGAAGCCCTCCCACTGTTGCACACACCCCCAAGCACCAAGAATAGAGTGCATCACCTGCCCCAGACTGAGAGTTCCTATCTATACCTTGTAGCCACTGATGGACTTCTGCTCCATATGTTTATCCAATTCCCTCTTGAAACTGCCCATGCTTGCAGCTGCCACCACGTCCTGTGGCAGTGAATTCCAGGTGTTAATCACTCTTTGGGTGAAGAAGGACTTCCTTTTATCTGTTCTAAACAACTTATATCCTATCATCAGTCAATACAGAAATATCACCCAGTATAGTATAGTATAGTATAGTGTAGTGTAGTGTAGTGTAGTGTAGTGTAGTGTAGTGTAGTGTAGTGTAGTGTAGTGTAGTGTAGTGTAGTGTAGAACAAGTAGAGTACAAGTATAGTATATTACTATATTGTTATATTATATTGTATAGAACAGGGGTGTCGAACTCATTTGTTACGAGGGCCGGATCTGACATAAAGGAGACTTTGTTGGGCTGGGCAACATGTGTGTCGCAAAATGTAATGCCAGGTAATGGAAATATAAACTTTACAAAGGACACAAACACAAAGGGTGTCTTTTACTTAAAATAAAAAACATGCTTAAAACATTAGCACTCTTGCAATATTTTGTTTATTTAACAGTGTATGATCACTGACACCTCTTGCTCTGAATTATTGCATCAAAATGTCTGTGCTGTTGCAATCCTGAGTATGCCGTTCAGGTTTGTACCTGTAAGCTGCAAACCTACGATGACACAGCAGCAGGAGCAGAACTGGAAGAAGAAGCAGAAGGCAGCCAGTTCCACTGCGGGCCTGAGAGAAGCCCTCCGGGGGCCTGATCCAGCCCCCGGGCCACATGTTTGACACCCCTGGTATAGAACTAGGTTATATTGCTATAACCCTAGGTTATATTGCTATAACCCTGGGATTCAATATAGCTAATAGAACTGGTAATCCAGATAATTTTCTTTGAAATCGGGTTCCATTATTCAGCTGCTTAATCAGAAGAAGAGAAATTGAAACATCCGTATACCTAGGAAAGGCATTCATCCGCAGGAAATTTTTCACTGGTCATCCTCGGCTTTATTTATGACTGCAGGAGGTCTTCGGACACTTCTTTTGCATTTAAGCAAGGAGAATCCACTGGTTGGATTTATGAGCATACTTTGTTATCAGTGCCTGTGACTGCAATTAGGTAAAGGTAAAGGTTCCCTTGCTCGAAAGCCAGTCGAATCCGACTCTAGGGTTGCGGTGCTCATCTCCGTTTCAAAGCCGAAGAGCCAGCGCTGTCCGAAGACGTTTCCGTGGTCATGTGGCCGGCATGACTAAACACCAAGGTGCACAGAACGCTGTTACCTTCCCACCGAAGTGGTCCCTATTTATCTACTTGCAATTTCTTGCTTTCGAACTGCTAGGTTGGCAGGAGCTGGAGCTAGAGACAGGAGCATCATGCGGCATCCGGGTCTCGAACTGCTGAACTACTGACCTTCCACAGCCTGCAGTTCAGCGTCTTAACCACTTGAGCCACCGCAGCTCCTTCTGTGACTGCAATTACTGTTATGTTTATTTGTATCTCTGTGTTGATGTATGATATGCCATGAACACATATGATTATATTTGGGAACATTGTATTTTTGGGGGGCTGTGGACTGCCAACTTATGTTTATTTGTAATTTAAAGACTTACTCAATATAACATATACTCAGACATTTCAAGGTCAAGTTGAAGGCAGCAAGAAAAGACCCAATATGAAAAGCCACGGGGAGCAGAAAGCAGGTTTTAAAACTTTAAATGGATCACAAACTGATATAAACTGGTTCAGATCGCAAACCAATCTCCCAGTTCCTGTCGGTTCACTGTTCAGTTCATGGTTCAGCCATGAACCACAAACCGCACTGAACCGCTAAAGTGTGATTCGTGCCCATCCCTAATTAGGAATGTGCTCCATGATCCCACATGGAAGAAAACCATCTTGCTCTGTGTGGTACGTGAACTTTATAGGAGCTAAATCTTTGAACAGGATGGGTTCATTGTCACAGGTAAACGCTCTCATGGAATGGCATAGCTCTTGGGATATTCGGTTAATATGGCAGAGTTTGCCCCGTCATAGAAGCATGAAATTGCACGCAGGAAAATAAAACTCATAAGAAGTATGTTGCAAAAGTAAAAAAATTACATTTATTCAAGTAGATTCTATTCACATTTAGGCCCCAGTTGAAAAGAAGGGATTTGACTAAGAGGGGGCCATGGCTCAGTGGTAGAGCATCTGCTTGGCATGCCGGTGGTCCCAGGTTCAAGGTATCTCCAGTTAAAAGATCCGTCAGTAGGTGATGTGAAAGACCTCCACCAGGGACCTTGGAAACCCACTGCCAGTCTGAATAGACAATACTGACTTTGATGGACCAAAGATCCGATTCAGTATGGCAGTTTCATGAGAGAGAGAAACCAAATCTAAAGTATATATCACAAGAGGCCAGATAATAAGAACATAAGAACATAAAAGAACATAAGAGAAGCCCATGTTGAATCAGGCCAATGGCCCATCTAGTCCAACACTCTGTCACACAGCGGCCAAAATATACCAGGTGCCATCAGGAGGTCCAGCAGTGGGGCCAGGACACTAGAAGCCCTCCCACTGCTGCCCCCTCCAGCACCAAGAATACAGAGCATCACCTGCCCCAGACTGAGAGTTCCTATCTATACCTTGTGGCTAATAGCCAGTGATGGACCTCTGCTCCATATGTTTATCTAATTCCCTCTTGAAACTGTCCATGCTTGTAGCTGCCACCACCTCCTGTGGCAGTGAATAATCTGGCGTCACGTTTCTTGGGAGTATGAGGACACTGTTTCTACAGGAGAGACCTGTAAAGGTGTGTGACTTCACGAAGAGCCATGTGAAAAATGGGAAGAACAAGGTGCACAGAGAGAGAGAGAGGAGCGCTGAGAGAGCTGCTCCCAGGTTAAGAAGAAAGAGAGGCATCTCCTTCAAGGAGATAACACTTTCCCACACCTAGGCTGCAGTCACACACACTAAGGCTGAGTTCAGACTGGCAGTTTGAAGTGGGAGCAAGTTGTGAAAAAAAGCCCTGGAATGAACTATTCTGGGTTTTCCTGGTCACACTGCGCCGACTGATGTGGGAGCATACCGGGAGGAGGTGTGAGGGAGCGTTCAGACTGCTGGCCCAGGGTGGGACTGTAAATGGCTTCTTCCTGGTAATTTGGCTATGTGTGCGTGTGCACATATGTGCTCATGTGCATAAGCGAATCAGGGCGATTTGGGAGGGGTCCTGTTGCGCCGGCACTGCATTAGGTGGTAGAGCAGAGCACATCCAATCAGATTGCTGCTGCCTCTCCAGGGCAATCAAGTGCACCTTGCACAGAAACACCTGGCGGACATTATTACCGCGGGTTGTTCCCAGCTTTTGGGGTTAGTATTCACATTTCCCGGAAGCGGAATGAAAGCAGGATAAATGCACTCTCCGGGATTTGCTACCACTTTCACCAGGTATTTTTTAAATGTGGGAGCGTCTAGTGTCCTGGCCCCACTGCTGGACCTCCAGATAGCATGTGGGATTTTTGGCCGCTGTGTGACAGAGTGTTGGACTAGATGGGCCATTGGCCTGATTCAACATTGGCTTCTCTTATGTTCTTACGTTCTTATGAGCGAAGCGGTACATGACGGGTTGACTACGTGTGGGGAATGCCAGACAGATGTGCCTGTGTGAACGCCCCCTTTAATCCGGTTGCAGAATGTTGCTGAAATGTGCTTATCTCAGGGCAAACTGCCAGTCTGAACTCAGCCAATATAACCCACTTTCGTTCCACTTTCACTGCACTTTCCAACTGGATTTTACTATAGTTGATTCTGCATTGGCTTTTCCCTCTGTTGTTTTATGAAACCCACATTGGAACAGAAATTTTCCTCTGCATTACATGCCGCTTTCACTTCCTTTGATCATCGGGTTTTATGGTACCCTCCAGACCGCATGCCACTTTCAAGCTCTTTGACTGTCAGATTTTACTGAACCTTCTGCATAGATTTATGGTCATTTTATGGCTGTTCAGGAGTGACTTTGCAGTCAGCATGGCACTTTTTTCTAGGTCTATGCTGCCTAGACAGCATAATAAAAAGTAGAGACATCACCCTCCCAACAAAAGTCCATATGGTCAAAGCAATGGTATTCCCAGTAGTCATGTATGGCTGCGAGAGTTGGATCATAAGCAAGGCTAAGCGCCGAAGAATAGATGCTTTGGAATTATGGTGCTGGAGAAGACTCTTGAGAGTCCCTTGGACTTCAAGGAGATCAAATCAGTCAATCCTCAAAGAAATCAACCCTGACTGTTCCCTGGAAGGCCAGAGACTGAAGCTGAAGCTCAAATCCTTTGGCCACCAAATGGGAAGGGAGCCCTCACTGGAGAAGACCCTGATGCTGGGAAAGACTGAAGGTCAAAGAAGAAGGGGACGGCAAAGGATGAGATGGTTAGACAGTGTTACCGATGCGACAAATATGAAATTGGGCAAACTCTGGAGGACGGCGGAAGACATGAGGGCCTGGCGTGATGTGGTCCATGGGGTCGCGAGGAGACGGACTCGACTGTGCGACTGAACGATGAAGACAGCAATGGCATTGCACTGAGGTGTTTGAATGTGGTTTTGAGTTGCCCTTTTCCCTCCTGGTTGAGAAAATGTGGAGCAAATGCTAGATGCAGAATCGGCCTGTGTGGACTGGCAAAATCCAGTTGGAAAGTGCACTGAAAGTGCATTGAAAGTGTATTATTTCGTTCGTGTGGCCACAGCCCGGGAGTGACGTAGCGCCCCTCAGCCTCCAGGCATGCTGAGCCGCTCACTCCAGCAATAGCAATCCCCTAGCTTAGTCTGACCACATCATTATAGCACATGGTCCCAAATGGCCAGGCCAACCCTCCATGGGAGCATTATCTAACAGCATCCCAGTCGCTGGAAGCATTAGAACAATTGCTCACTTCCACCCGCGCTCTTACCTAGCGAAGCGGAATATCATCAACTCCCCCCACACGACGTTCTTCTATTAGCAAGTCAATCAAACTCCAAGGCGCGTCTGTTCATTAAACATGTGTCACTCAGGCGTGTGTCTGTTCATTAAAGGAAGGGGAAAGTGGTCTAGCACAGGAAACGGGAGCAGCGTGATTTAATCAGAGCACTCCGAACGCCTGTCTTGGCTCTGTTATCTACTCGGGTGGCTTTCACGGGAAAAGACGATGGCTCGTTGTGCTCTCCTTGCCTTTGCAGTCTCAAAAGAGACATCAGGAACTGATCCGGGGAGATATGCGTCGCCGGGGGTTCCCAGCCTTTCTGAGCCAGCGAGCACCTCTGGAATTCTGGCGAGCACCAGTGCTCCCTCTAAGCTGAGTTAGTGTGAGCTAGCGTGCAGATTTTAAGCCTCCGACTCACCCATTTTTGCCTTCGCTCAGGAAGGGATGGCGCCAGAGCAAACTAATTGATGCAGCAACCAAATCGCTCGCTCACAACTTCCGTGCCAGTGGCTCACAAAGAAGGATTCTTGCTCACAAGACTCTACAGCACGGGTGTTAAACATGCGGCCCAGGGGCCAGATTAGGGCCCCACCCGGAGGGCTCCTATCAGGCCCACAGTGGAGCTGGCTGTCTTCTGCTTCTTCTTCTAGTTCTGCTGCTGCTGCGTCATCGTAGGTTTGCAGCTTACAGATACACACCCGAACAGCATATTGCAACAGCACAGACATTTTGATGCAACAATTCAGAGCATAAGAGAAGCCAATGTTGAATCAGGCCAATGGCCCATCTAGTCCAACACTCTGTCATACAGCAGCCAAAAATACCACATGCTATCAGAAGGTCCAGCAGTGGGGCCAGGACACTAGCAGCCCTCCCACTGCTGCCCCCTCCAGCACCAAGAATAGAGTGCATCACCTGCCCCAGACTGAGAATTCCCATCTATACCTTGTGACTAATAGCCACTGATGGACTTCTGCTCCAGATGTTTATCTAACTCCCTCTTGAAACTGTCCATGCTTATAGCCGCCGCCACCTCCTGTGGCAGTGAATTCCATATGTTAATCACTCTTTGGGTGAAGAAGTATTTCCTTTTATCGGTTCTAACCCGACTGCTCAGCAATTTCATGGAGTGCCCACGAGTTCTTGTATTGTGAGAAAGGGAGAAAAGGACTTCTTTCTCAACCTGCTCAATCCCATTCATAATCTTATAAACCTCGATCATGTCACCCCTCAGCCGTCGTTTCTCCAAGCTAAAGAGCCCCAAGCGTTTTAACCTTTCTTCATAGGGAAGGTGTCCCAACCCTTTTATCATTCTAGTTGCCCTTCTCTGCACTTTTCCCAATGCTATAATATCCTTTTTGAGATGTGGTGACCAGAACTGTACACAGTATTCCAAATGCGGTCGCACCAATGATTTATACAGGGGCATGATGATACGGGCTGATCTGTTTTCAATTCCCTTCCTAATAATCCCCAGCATAGCGTTGGCCTTCTTTATTGCAGCTACACACTGTGTAGACATTTTCAGCGAGTTATCCACTACGACTCCAAGAGCAAGAGGTGACAGTTATCAGACACTATTAAATAAACAAAATATTGCAAGAATGCTAATGTTTTAAGCATGTTTTTTTTTAATTTTAAGTTAAAAAAGCAACCTTTTGTGTCCTTTATAAAGTTTATCTCTCCGCTACCTGTCATTCCATTTTATGACACTCGTGGCTAGGCCCAACAAGGTCTCCTTTATGTCAGATCCGGCCTGCATAACAAATGAGTTCGACACCTCTGGTCTACAGCTTAGAGGGAGCCGCCATCCCCGAAATGGCTGCCATGGGAGGCAGAGCTGAATGCAATTAGTCCTTCCTCACTTTGCAGCTGGTGTCCGATTTCTGAATATGCCCACACTCTCGAAAAGGTTTGGGACCCCTGGGATGAATTCATGCTTTAAATATATTGGGTTAAATGTAAGGAAATATATATCATTTCCCTTGGAAGCACAGAAGCTTTACGCAGTATCCCCGATCCTCCCCATTTCCCGGTTAAGGGAGAAATGCCGTTCAAACAAATTACAAAGATGATCTGACTCCGACGGTAGCAAGAGAAAGAGATTTTGCTTCCAAAAATGCAAGCACATCGTACATGACGTATTCGTGTAGGTATAGTTAACTTATCGTGAACAGAATTAACTCCCAAAGGGTTAACTTGCTGCCGCTGTTGGAGATGGTTGCACTCGAGTCAACACGGTTTAGTGGTTCAGAGTGGTGGACTTCGGTTTGGAGAACTGGGTTTGATTCCCCGCTCCTCCTCCACATGAAGCCTGCCGGGTGAACTTGGGCCATCATAGAGAGAGGAAGAGAAGGCAATTGGAGGCTGCTTTGAGACTCCTTAAGGTAGAGGAAAGCGGGATATATTCGATCATGTCCCAAGGTTTTGGTTGGGTGTGTGGTTTTGGTGTAGTGGTTAGGAGTGCATACTCTAATCTGGAAGAATGTCAGGCTCAATAGCAAGTAGGTCCAAGCACTCGTCTGGTAGAGATATGCTTTATTGGAAATACAAGAATGTTGCCCACAGTAACAATGCTATTGTCAGGAATGCCCGTCTAGGCCAGACTAGCTGCAGATATAGTAGTGATGCAAAGCCAAACTAGCAAATGAACTCTTAGCGCACGCGTGGGAAAACTCCCGGCGGGGAATTACTTAATGGCCGGGAGAACTGCCCCCCTTTCACCACCTAGTCATGTAGGACTGGAAAATTCCATTGAGGTGAGAAACAATCCCAGGCCTTTTGCCAAGGCTGTCCTGATAACGGGCAGCGAAAAGCGGTCTCCCACAGTTAAAGCTGGCGAAGCTATGCACAAGCGTCAAAGCTAGAAGCACTACATAGAACAAAATAGACAGTGTACATTGGCAACAAAGTAGATAATGGCAGCTCTCTGACAAAGAACCAGGTTTGATTCCCTACTCCTCCACATGCAGCTGCTGATGTGACCTTGGGTCAGTTACAAGTTCTCTCAGAGCTGTGCTCTCAGGAGAAGTCCTCACAGAGCTCTCTCAACCCCACCTACCTCAAAGGCTGTCTGTTATGGGGAGAGGAAGGGAAAAGAGATTGTAAACTGCTCTGAGACTCCTTTGGGTAGTGAAGGGCGGGGTATAAATCCAAGCTCCTCCTCCTCCTCCTCCTCCTCCTCTTCTTCTTCTTCTACTTCTTCTTTACTTTCTCCAATGTATAGTCAATTTGTGTTCTGACTTTGGGAACACCCAGTAGAAATGCAAATGGCCTCTTTTCTTATTGTCCAGAAAGCGTGTCTGGAAATCTCAGCCGTAACATTTCAAAGACAATTCCCGGTGGGTCCGCTTGTCATCACCTGTTGAACAGTTCTTGGGCATGTGATCACTGAAGCTGTAAGAAGAGGTGGCCCCCCGTGGATTGTATCTGGTGATATTTGAAAGGGGGTGTTGCTTTTGTAGGGGAAAAATATAAAAGGGGAACTGGCAGCATCCTCCGCCAAGGGAACTGCAACACAGAAATATGTTTCTCCGTAGCAATGACTTTAAAATAAATCTCGGGTCGTCTTTCATGCTCCTAGCTGGGGCTGTTTCTCACAAAGCAACTTCTATGAGATGTTTCCCCCTATCTACTAAGCTTGGAACTATCATTTTAGACACGATAAAGCCTAATCCTTTACGGAAATTGCTGAGGAAGGACTGTGGACTGGTACCACAGAAGTCAAGGAAAGCTGCCTAAAGGATGTATTTTATCTGCTTCCACATGTATCCAAACATGTGTCTCGGTTTCACGCTTACAAAAACACGCGTATGCACTTTTCCATCTCTGTGTGTCTGTGTGCATGTGGGTGCATCTGGAAGTCATGGCGACCTCTGGTGACTGACCCCTACTGGGGGCCTGGAGGGTATTCGGAGAGGTGGCTGAATCAAGCCTGCCCCCGCCTCCTGACTGCTGGTATTCCAAGGAGGTCTCCCATCCAAGTACACACCAGAGTCGACCCTGCTTAGCTTCCGAGATCTGATGAGATCGGGCTCACCTGGGCTATCCAGAGCTATCTAGGTCAGGGCAAAAAAACCACATTTATTTTATTTAAAACATTCATTACTCTTTATTTAAAACATTCATTAATCTACACCAGACTGGTGTAGTGGTTAAGTGCACGGACTCTAATCTGGGAGAACCAAGTTTGATTCCCCACTCCTCCGCTTGCACCTGCTGGTGTGACCTTGGGCAAGCCATAGTTCTGATAAGAGCTGTCCATGAAAAAGAGCAGTTTCTGTCCGAGCTCTCTCAGCCCCGCCTACCTCACAGGGTGTCTGTTGTGGGGAGGGGAAGGGAAAGGAGTTTGTAAGCTGCTCTGAGACTCAAAAGTGAAGGGTGGGGTATAAATCCAATCTCTTCTCTCCTTCTTCTGGAAGACTGAAATCGTCTTCTACTGTAGGTGTCCCCAACCTTTTGGGAGCTCGTGGGCACCATTGGAACCCTGATGATGGATGGACGGTGGGCGCAACCACGAAAATGGCTGTGACATGGTGCAGTGCATGAGACCCATGTGCTGCAATGGCAGCTGCTGCCAAAGCAAAGTCTGTGCAGCCAATCAGATCTCCAGTGGCCAATCAGATCTGGCCAATCAGAAGCCCTGCTGGACAAAAGTCCCACTGGGTCCCACCCACTTTCTAAAAATACCTGGTGGGCAACAGCTCCCATGGGCACCATGTTGAATCATAGAATCATAGAATGTTAGAGTTGGAAGGGATCTTGCAGGTCATCTGGTCCAACCCCCTGCACTCTGCAGGAGCAGAGCCGAAAGATAGCCCTACAACATACCTGAAAGATGGTCATCCAGCCTCCGCTTGAAAACGTCCAGGGAAGGAGCATCCACCACCTCCCGAGGCAGGCTGTTCCACTGCTCAGCCACTCTTACAGTTAGGAAATTTCTCCTGATATTTACCCGGTATCGACTCTCTTATAATTTTCACCCATTAGATCTAGTCTTGCAATCCAGAGCAAGAGAGAACAGATCTGCTCCATCTTCTACATGAAAGCCTTTCAAATATTTGAAGACTGCCATCATATCCCCTCTAAGTCTTCTCTTTCCTAGGCTAAAGAGACCCAACTCTTTCAGTCTTTCCTCATAAGACTTGGATTCCAACCCTCTCACCATCCTGGTTGCCCTCCTTTAGACACACTCGAGTTTGTCAGCATCCTTCCTAAAATGTGGTGCCCAAAACTGGACACAGAACTCCAGGTGAGGCCTGATTTTAGCAGAATAGCGCTACTGGGTTCCAGATAGGGTGATATGCAATGTCAGTCTGTCTTCATTAATTCTGTGGCTTAGGATCTCCCTGTTTGTCCAAGTAGAGAGAAGAAGGACAATGTTGACAGACGATGACCCAGGATCCATTTTACTGGAAGATGAGCAAATGGATAAGCCTAAGATGGTGTTGTTGATGTTCTTAGGACCTGTAATAGTATTGCGTGAGACCATATTTATTTATTTATTTATTCATTCATTCATTCATTCATTCATTCATCCATTAGATTTATAGTCCGCCCTCCCCGCAAGCGGGCTCAAGGTGATTAACAAACTGGGCACGTATGCCAAAAATTAAAACAGTTAAAAACAAGATAAAACAATCCATTACCATCATTTCTAACAGTACATAGTGCTCTTGCTATCTCAAGAATGGCATCCTGGTGGTAGTGGTTGTCCCTAATCGATGATATCAGTTTGTCAGGTTCAACAGCAAGCAAGTCCAGACACACTTCACTCAGAAAGTTATGCTTTATTGGAATACCAGCCTGTTGCCCATTATTGCAGAGTCATTGTCAGGAATAATAGATAGGGCATAGGAAGCTGTGTATATACTCTGATGCTTCAGCTAGCTAAGCGAATGAAAACCAAGCATGCACGCGGGAATTCTCCCGGCAGGATATTACATGATGAACTGGAGACAACCCCCTCTGTAGGGGGGGAGGATCGAGACATTCACACTGTCTGAGAATCTAAGCCCTCCCTTCTGTTCAAGGCCAGAGATAGTGGCTGGCAGATGAGTGTTTCCCACAGTTCTATAATCAAAGCAAAGTGTTGCGCATGCGAGAAAGCAAGCAGGGCATGAGATCATACAGAAAACATGGCAGTTATCTGACACAGTTCCAGGCAGCACTGCCGTTCATTTGTCACAGGGCCATCTCGCCTCCCGATGTTACCCAGCTCAGTCAGTGGTGGTGGTACAGTGGCAGCAGCTCCTACTCGAAAGCCTGGCGGAAGAGCTCTGTCTTTCAGGCCCTGCGGAACTGCGCAAGGTCCTGCAGGGCCCGGATCTCCTCAGGGAGCTCATTCCACCAGGTAGGAGCCACCACCGAAAAAGCCCTGGCCCTGACATAACTGTTGCGTGAGACCCCGTTAACACAGTGGTTGCCACCCTCCCTAATGTATTAGTTTACAACCAGCTAGCACTTTATGTTACTGGATTGTTTTTAGACGGTTTTATTTAGGTCACAACTGTTCTTCTGTTTTATCTTTTGTAAGCTGCCCTGAGCCTGCTTTGGCGGGGGGGGGGGGCATAAATAAACAGATGGACACAAAGTGGACATGTAGGGGTTGTTGCTGTTTGCAATGTCTGCTCCCAGGTCCCCTCCCGTGGATGAACATATACAGCAGGGATGTCGAACTCATTTGTTATGAGGGCCAGATCTGACATAAATGAGAACTTGTTGGGCCGGGCAACATGTGCGTCCTAAAAGGTAATGCCAGGTAGCGGAGATATAAACTTGATAAAGGGCATAAACACAAAGGGTGGGTTTGTTTGTTTTTTTTACTTAAAATAAAAACATGCTTAAAACATCAGCACTCTTGCAAGGTTTCGTTTATTTAACAGTGCCTGATCACTGACACCTCTTGCCCCGAATTACTGCGTCAGAATGTCTGTGCTGCTGAGATCTCTTGTGTGCTGTTCGGGAGTGTATCGGTAAGCTGCAAACCTACGACGACGCAGCAGCAGCAGAACTGGAAGAAGAAGAAGAAGACAGCCAGTTCCATTGTGGGCCTGATAGAAGCCCCTCCGGGGGGCTGATCTGGCCCTCTGGCCACGTGTTTGACACCCCTGACCTAAAATCAACTCGCTCTCAAAATATTCCCCTCCAAAGTTGGCTTTGGTGAATAATATTCACCAGATAATCTCTGAATATTTTGTCTGCATTTGTGTTAGACTCCCAAGTACATTTTCTTTCTATGTTTTATATATAACAATGATGCTTGCTTCAAATATCTGATGTTAGACAAACAAAATGGCCCATTTCCCTTCTTCCTTCTTACTGTGGCTCAGTAGTAGAACATCTTCTTGGCGTGCAGAAGGTCCCAGGTTCAATCCCCGGCATCTTCAGTCGAAAGCCCGAGGTAGTAGGTGATGTGAAAGACTTCCGCCTGAGGCCCTGGAGAGCTGCTGCCAGTCTGAGTAGACAATACTGGCGTCGATGGACCAGAGGTCTGATTCAGGACAAGGGAGCTTCATGCATTCATGTGTCTGTGGCCCGTGGTTGTTGGTAAGGAACCATGTTTGAGGGGTTGCCTTCACAACCCCAGTCTCCTTGGACACGGATCTGCCCTTCCACTTCACAAGAGCTGCGTCGCCGCTCACACCGTGTCGC
Source organism: Gekko gecko (assembly GCA_029375565.1). Taxonomy (NCBI): domain Eukaryota; kingdom Metazoa; phylum Chordata; class Lepidosauria; order Squamata; family Gekkonidae; genus Gekko; species Gekko gecko. The sequence continues at coordinate 6,421,360 of JAPDNY010000003.1, read as the reverse complement.
GAAAGGGTGGCATTTATTCTAATTCCTGACTTACCCTCACCCCATTAAGCTCCCATTTTCAATCATCAGCTATTGAAGCACTTCGCCACACCACTAAGCAAGCCGCCGCGGTGTTTCATGCGGCAGCCATGCGCTGGATCCTCCGTTATCAGTTTGCTGATACTTGGCTGATAAAAAAAACTTATCCTCTGCGGAGACTAATGCCAGGGAAAGCTCGCCAAGAATGTCTTTTTTAAAAAAAAATACTCTGAGTTTTAAAGATAGCTTTGTTCGTGGGCCCATGAGCAAATCTTTAATCCAGCAGACAAATGCCATCAGTCTGAGCTCCAGGCTTTAAGGACAATGTCTGGGTTGTGTTTGTTTGGTATTTGAGCGGCACCGTCGAGGAAGATGGAATGGAAGGATACACTCTGTTCAAACGAGAGGGGGGGGAGTATTCTTCTAAAGCAATTGAGATAAACAAACAAAAAATCCTCTACAAGGCACTGCAGAGAAACATGTTTTTGAATGGAGTCTAAGAGAGATATACCCTATTCGGTCGAGCAATCTTGAACATCGAATTTGGGGGGAGGCTCTCTGAACTGCAGCAAAAAGCAAACAGACATATTTCGGACGACGAAATTACAAAATTGTGCATGGGATAGAAAAGGTTAGGGGTTGCTACTCTAAAAGAGCCAGTTTGGTGTAGTGGTTAAGTGCGCGGACTCTTATCTGGGAGAACTGGGTTTGTTTCCCCCACTCCTCCACTTGCACCTGCTGATGTGACCTTGGGTCAGTCACAAGCTCTGGCACAGCTATTCTCTCAAGGACAGTTTGTGTTAGAGTTCTCTCAGCCCCACCTACCTCACAGGGTGTCTGTTGTGGGGAGGGGAAGGGAAAGGAGTTTGTAAGCCGCTCTGAGACGCCTTTGGGCAGTGAAGGGCGGGGTATAAATCCAAACTCTTATTCTTATTCTTATTCTTCGTCGTCGCCAGCAACAATTCAATAGCAAAAGTTACAGGCACTATGTAGGAGACACCTGACTTAAGGACATAAGAAGAGCCCTGCTGGATCAGACCAATAGTCCACCCAGTCCAGCATCCCATCTCACACAGTGGCCAACCAGCTCCTCTGGAGGGCCACCAACAGAGCGTAGAGGCCAAGGCCTTCCCCTGATAGGAACATCAGAAGAGCCCTGCTGGATCAGACCAGTGAGGGTTCATCTAGTCCAGCATCCTGTCTCACGCAGTGGCCAATGATTTCCTCTGGAAGGCCAACAACAGGGCAGAGAGGCCAAGGTTTTCCCCTGATAAGCATATCAGAAGAGCCCTGCTGGATGAAACCAACAGTCCACCTAGTCCATCATCCCGTCTCACACAGTGGCCAACCATTTCCACTGGAGGGCCAACAACAGGGCGTAGACGCCGAGGCCTTCCCCTGATAAGAATATAAGAAGAGTGCTACTGGATCAGACCAATAGTCCACCTAATCCAGTATTCTGTCTCACGCAGTGGCCAACCATTTCCTCTGGAAGGCCAACAACAGGGCATAGAGGCCAAGGCCTTCCCCTGATAAGCACATCATAAGAGCCCTGCTGGATCAAACCAACAGTCCACCCAGTCCAGCATCCCGTCTCACACAGTGGCCAACCATTTCCTCTGGAAGGCCAACAACAGGGCATAGAGGGCAAGGCCTTCCCCTGATGTTGCCTCCTCTGAGGTTCACTACATCCTCTGGCAACGAATTCCACATTTTAATCACTTTCTGTGTAAAAAAGTAACTCTTCCCAGCAAGGAGCGCATAATTATACAGGGGAGATTCAAAGGCATGGCATGTCATCAGACATCAAAGAGAGAAAAACCTATTTTGCATCATTAGACTCACAGTTGTTTGTCATTTTGAATGCACGCAAAAGAGACCGGGGGAGGGGAGCTTGCATCCGATTAGAAGCATTTCTCTCAGATGTCTGTGGTGCATTTCTAAGAAAGCCTAAGTGATGTGCATCCCCTTTGATTGCTTAAATTCATACTGGTGGGATCGGTTACAATATGTAGGAAGGACGAGGCCTGCCTGGCTTCAGCCACAGGAGGTATTAAAGATCAAAGTCACGGAAGTCAAAGGTTTTACCGCAGCTGGACTAAGGTGCTCAGAATTTATGGGATGCCAGCCTCCAGGTGGGACCTGGGGATTCCCCGGAATTACAGCCCATCTCCAGACTACAGGGATCAGTTCGTCTGGAGAAAATGGCTGCTTTGGAGGGTGGCCTCTTTGGCACTGTCCCCCAACTGAGGTCTTTCCTCCCCCCAGGCCTCCATCCCCAAATCTTCGACGGTTTCCCAAACTGAATCTGGCAACCTTCACCCCATCCCCTGCCGATGGGCAAGGTGGACCTGGCAAACCTGCATAGGATAGAGCAGGTTGAGAAAGAAGTCCATTTCTCCCTTTCTCACAATACAAGAACTTGTGGGCACTCCATGAAATTGCTGAGCAGTCAGGTTAGAACAGATAAAAGGAAGTCCTTCTTCACCCAAAGAGTGATTAACACATGGAATTCACTGCCACAGGAGGTGGTGGCAGCTACAAGCATGGACAGTTTCAAGAGGGAATTAGGTAAACATATGGAGCAGAAGTCCATCAGTGGCTATTAGCCACAGGGTATAGAATGAGAACTCTCAGTCTGGGGCAGGTGATGCCCTCTATTCTTGGTGCTGGGGGGGGCAGCAGTGAGAGGGCTTGTAGTGTCCTGGCCCCACTGCTGGACCTCCTGATGGCACCTGGTATATTTTGGCCGCTGTGTGACAGAGTGTTGGACTAGATGGGCCATTGGCCTGATTCAACATTGGTTTCTCTTAGGTTCTTATGTTCTTATGTTAACCTATATCACCGATGTAATGCTGTATGATTTGGACAAAACTGTAGACTTCTCTCTGAATCCTAGAGCATCACGTGCGTGTCATGTCGATGATGTGATGTTACTTCTGGGTATTTGCCAGGAATTTATTTTATTTTGTTTTATTTTTCAGATTTATATTGAGCGGGCTCAGGGCGGATCACGTCATCTCAAATAATACAATCAGGTTTAAAACGCAACAAAACATTACATTACAAACATTTAAAATCAGTCGTTGTAGCTGCTGGTGCAAAGTCCGGCCCTTTAGTACTGACGGGAGTCAGGCTCCTTAGCCAGGTCACCCAACACAGGGCTTCTTCAGAAGACAACATTTAATGGTGAATCAGAACTAAAGACACTCGTATAGCTTGTGTCAGGAATGGCCACATACAATAGGGCCTTCTATGATATACTAAATTCAAGCACCCGCCCCCCCGTTTAGCTGAAGCCAATGGATACTATTCGCGCACATGGGCAAAAGAAGCAGGCAAAGCAAGCATGACAATCTAGAAACCGTGGGTTCCCAACCGGAGTCTCCAGCAGCTGGAGATGCAACGACAGAGAACTGATAACAGACAGTGAATAAGTTCAGAGGATGGAAGACCGAAAGTACTCCCTCTGCATACCATACTTATGACGGGGCTACCTGGCAACAGGTATGGCCGGTTGCTGGCAGATGGATGGCCAGTAGGTAGGAGACAGGAAACTCGGGGAGGCCATACGTGGACGCCCGCTGCCTCAACCAAAAGCCTGGCGGAACAGTTCCATCTTGCAGGTCCTGCGGAACTGAGGCTGAGGACAGACTGGCAATTTGCAGTGGGAGCCAGTCATGGCAAAAAAGCCCCGGAACAAACTGTTCTGGGTTTTCCTGGTCACACAGCTCAGACTGATGTGGGAGCATAGTGGGAAGAGGCACGCGGGAGCGTTCAGACTGCTGGCCTGGAGGCGCGGCTGTAAATGGCCTTTTCCTGGTAAATTGGCTGGATGCCTAGGTGTGTCTGAGTGCCCATACGCACATAGGCATCCAGCCGATTTAGGGAGGATCCCGCTGTACCAGCATCTCATTGGGCAGTAGAGCAGAGCACAGCCAATCATATCGTTGCTCCCTTATGTGCAATGCAGGTTGTTCCTGGCTTTTCCGCATAGTGTTCACACTGCTGAGAAACGGACAAACGTGGCATAAAGGCACTCTTCAGGGATTTGCTACCACTTTTATGAGTTATCTATTAAATGCGGGAGCGAAGCGGAACAGCACGGGTTGCCTACGGGTGGGGAGCACCAGGCAGATGTGCCTGTGTGAACGCCCCCTTTAATCCGCTTGGGAAACGTGGCTGAAACTGGGCTATAGCGGGGCAAATTGCCAATCTGAACTCAGCCTGAGTAAGATCCTGCAAGGCCCTGATTTCGATGGGGAGCATGTTCCACCAGGCGGGGGCCATGGCAGAGAAGGCCCTGGGCCTGGTCGAGGCTAGATGGATGTTTTTTGGGCCAGGGGCCACCAGGAGATATTGATTACTAGAGCACAAAGCTCTTCGAGGCATATACAGGAAGAGGCAGTCCCTTAGATATGTTGGTCCCAGGCCGTATAAGACTTTGAAGGTCATCACCAACACCTTGAAGTGGATCTGGTACTCGACTGGTAACCAGTGCAGCTGGCAAAGCACATGCCAAAAGTGAGCCTGCACAGGCGTTGACGTCAGCAGGTGTGCCGCCACATTTTGTACCAGCTGTAATTTCTGGATCAGTCTCAGGGGCAAGCCTGCATAGAGCAAATTGCAGTAATCAGGCCTGGAGGTGACCATTGTGGGGATCACTGTAGCTAGGTCTTGGGAGAAAAGATACGGCTTCAGTAGGCTGATCTGCCTAAGATGGGAGAATGCAGATCTGGCAACTGCGGCAACCTGGGCCTCCGTGGAGAGAGAGGCATCCAGTGTCACTCCCAGGCTCCTCACTGTTTGGATTGGCACCAAAGGTGCCCCTTCCATTGTGGGAAGCCTGGTGCCCACATCCATGTCCCCTCGACCCAGGTATAGGACCTCCATCTTCGATGGATTTAACTTCAGCCAACTCTGCCGCAACCATCCAGCCATAGCATCCAAGGCCTCACCCAGCGTTTCGGGAACAGAAGACGGATGGCCATCCATTCACAGAGTCCATTAACAGAAATGAAGTTGTGCCATTGGTATCACACTGGTTTTTCAGTGATTTCCCCAGCCCCCACCCCACTGAGTGGCAGCAGGCGACAAAGTGGCAGATGTGGTCTCCCTAGACCCAATGGCAAGCGACTGAATTTGAAAAAGGCCAGTGTGTACCTAGGCCAAATTCCGCGATGCTTGGCTCCGTCATGAAGTCACGACCTGCCAGATTTGCCTTTTTTTGCATGAATGTTACTGATCTGCATAATCAATCGGGGTTACTTTGGCGCCAAATGTTTCAATTCATCTAGCAATATTTGTCGGTAAGTTTTGGTTCGTGCCGAAGAGATACACCTCTATTCTTTTTGCTTCTGTTCACTGACATTGTGAAGAGTTTTGGTTGGCTCCTTTTCACTGTTCACGTTAATGATTTGTTTGTTTCTTGTGTACCTCTTTAAAAGCAACGTTTACAATCTTTAGCAGCCTGAATAGTCAACAGGATCCTACCTTCGTCGCCAGTGTTAAATATTGGGTTCTAGACGCATTGCAGTGATCAGTTCTGGTTTATGCGGTGATTTCAGCAAACTGCAAGCATGCAAAACACCACATCCAACACTCCCCCTCCCAGTGATAGGCTATTTACATTACACTGCTTATCTATAGGTTAGTTCCTGGATCCAGGCGAGCTATTGATCTAGAGAAGCAAGCTCAGCCCGTACTAGGTACAACTAGAGGAAAGGCTTAGGCTCAATACATAATAGTTTGGAAGCTAAGCAGGGCTGTCCATGGTTAGTATTATGATGATGGTGATGATGATGATGATGATGATGAAGAAGAAGAAGAAGAAGAAGAAAAGGAGGAGGAGGAGGAGATTGGGTTTATATCCCACCCTTCACTACCCGAAGGAGTCTCAGAGCAGTTTACAATCTCCTTTCCCTTCCCCTCCCCACAACAGACACCCTGTGAGGTAGATGGGGCTGAGAGAGCGCTTTCAAGACCAGCTCTTTCCAGAACAGCTCTGAGAGAACTGTGACTGACCCAAGGTCATGCCAGCAGCTGCATGTGGAGGAGTGGGGAATCAAACCTAGTTCTCCCAGATCAGAGTCCGCGCTCCTAACCACTACACCAAACTGGCTCTCAATATTGATGGGAGACCACCAAGGAAGACTCGGGTTGCTACGCAGAGAAAGGTAATGGCAAACCAGCTCTGCTCATTTTGTGCAGCATTCCTTATAGCCCAGCCTACCTCGATCTTGCCAAAGATTGGAGACTAAGCAGGGTTGACCATGGACAGTACTTGGTCAGGAGTCCACCGATGATGACTGAGGTTGCTACGTGGAGAAAGGCGCTGGCAAACCAGCTCTGTTCATCTCTTCCCTTGAAAACGCCTCGAGGGACTGCCATACGTCGGCTGTGACTTGACTTGATTGATATAATATTATACAATGTTTATATGCACGGCACACAGGTATTATGTAACGATTGTTAATTGAATCACAAGTAATGTGGCAAAAGCGTGCCTTTAATGGGCCGACTCTGCTTAAGGAAATTGTAAAGCGGCATGAAAACTCTGACTCACAGGTTCGGCTTCCGCAAGGGAGCCGTAAAATCAAAACGGGGAACTTTCAATCGCACCAGGCAGCTTGCAAGATTCAACACTGTCCCAAGTTTCAACTCCTCACGAGATATCTTTTTTGCAGAATGCCGCTACCTTTTTTTTTTTTTTTGGCAATACAGTCCGACGACATTCTGCTGTGCTGCACCTCAAACCTGGAATCTCAATAGCACTGGGGGGATTGAGTTGGGGAAGACTGGGTTTCTCTTGCAAACCTTCACAGAGGTAGCTGGAGCAGCACCTTGCAAACAATGGACTTTTCTGGAACCAGGTTTTTGCTGCATCATCTTTTCCTCCTTCTTTACACACAATATTGTTTGCTGGCCACTGCAGTGTCCGTTCCCCCCTCTTTGTTTGTTTTTTCTGTGCTTTTTCAGACCACCGTGGTATGGGGGGAAGGGACAATGTGAAGAAAAAGACCAGCAAAATGATACACAGGGCTTTCCCACACCCTTCTTTTTGTCGCTTGCGTGCCCATACTGTGTTCAATGCTCCCTCTAAGCTGTAAAGTCTTCTGAGCAAAAATCCTACTTTGTGAGCTGCTGGCATTAAAGTGGTGAGCGAGTGATTTGCCTAGTATGTAAATTAGTTTGCTCTGGAGCCCTTCTTCCTGAGCTGAGACAAAAAAAGTGTGAGCTGGAGACTAAAAAAACTGTGAGCTCACTCACACTAACTCACCTTAGAGGGAACACTGACTGTTTTGTGTTTTTCTTTTCAGCACGTGTTTTGCCCCCTCTAGTGGTCACTTCGATATTCCGTCACTGTTTCTCTGTCTTATTACTTGATGAAATATTGACACGGCCACTAGAGGGAGCAAAACATATGTGGAAAACAAAAATAACAATGCAATATGGGCACAGGAGCAACAATAAAAAAGTGTGTGGAAAAGCATGGGAGGAGCAGTGATGCTGAGAATCCAATGTGGAACAAAAAACCTAGTGCGGAAAAGTCCACCTTCCCCTGAATGCCATCAACAAGTTTGCATCATTTTCCCCCTCCTCCCTTACACATAATACCATTTGCTAGCCACAGTAGTGATCTCCCCCCTCATGTTTTTTTTGTCACTTGCATGCCCACACTGTGTTGTGTTTTCCTTTCTTTTCGACATGTGCTTTGCTCCCTCTAGTGGTCACTCCAGCTTATTAGTCGATGAAATATCAAAGCAGCCATTAGAGCAGTCTCCGGCCTGTTGTTCAATGAAATATTGAAATGACCACTAGAGGGAGCTAAACGTATGTGGAAAACAAAAATAACAATGCAATATGGGCACACGAGCAACAACAAAAAAGTGGTGTGCTTTTTCAGACCACCATGGTTGGGGGGGGGGCAATATGAAGCAAAAAACCAGCAAATGATACACAGAACTTTTCCACATTCTTTTTTTTTTTTTGTCACTTGCATGCCCACACTGTGTTGCATTTTCCTTTCTTTTCGGCATGTGCTTTGCTCCCTCTAGTGGTCACTTTGATATTTCATCACTGTGTCTCCGGCTTATTGTTCGATGAAATATCGAAGCGGCCACTAGAGGGAGTGAAACATATGTGGAAAACAAAAATAACAATGCAATATGGGCACACAAGCAACAACAACAAAAGTGTGCGGAAAACCACGGGGGGGGAGTGATGTTAAGAATCCAATCTGGAACAACAAAACCTAGCGTGGAAAAGTCCACCTTCCCCTGAATGCCATCAACAAGTTTGCAAGTGACACATACTGGCAGTGGGCCGGTAGCCTATGCTAAAGACAGCCTGCATAATCTTCAGCGGACGAGTTCGTCTTAAGCATGCAATCAGCATGGGAAACAGTTTCCACACTGGAGGTTTATGAAGCACCACGCTCTCAATGGTGCTTCATGCGGTGTAGACAAATAGACTGAATTCTATTCTCAGCTAGGCTGCCATAAAACTGAAGTGAGTCATCTGTCTTCGTCGCGGCATTTAAAGCTCGCTGTTCATGAAGGCGTGATCTGATGGCTGCAGCTTTCAACATCTCCGGCGCCTGTCATGAAGAAGAAGAAAAAAAACCCTTCTTTTTATGCTGTTTTCTCCCTGTCTTCAGCATTTCAATCTTTTGTAGATAAGGATGGCGTGAAGGGGCTGCGATGATTGTCAGAGAGCTTCTATTCAAAGAAAGACACTCAGGACAATCATAGGCCTTAAAGACCCAAAGTATCAGTCGCCGAAGAGGACTGGCGCCTAATGAAAAGCGATGTAGAATTTTCCGGCTTTCCTATTTTGAATGGAATTTGGCCATCAGGTGGGATTTGCTTGCCAGGGAAGAAAAGGCCGGAGTTGTGTTGAGTCAAACTGACTTCTGAGAGTTCTCGAACAACACTCACCAGTTGGGACAGCAGAAGGACACACCCAACTACATAAGTTTCAGCCAGTTTAGTAATGCCAACACCCCTCAGGTCAGGGATGGGAGTCGATATGGTAGAGCCCCACTTCGTCAAGAAAAAGAATACTGTAAGACTTTGTAATCAATTTTCCCATTTTTATTTATAGAGCCAGTTTGGTGCAGTGGTTAAGTGCACAGATTCTAATGATTCCCTACTCTTCCACTTGCAGCTGCTGGATGACCTTGAGCAAGCCATAGTTCTATCAGAGCTGTTCTGGAAAAAGAGCGGTTTCTGTCAGAGCTCCATCAGCCCCACCTACTTCACAGGGTGTCTGTTGTAGGGTGGGGAAGGGAAAAGGAGTTTGTAAGCTGTTCTCTGAGTGAAGGGCGGGGTATAAATCCAACCTTTTCTTCTTCTTCTTTAACATGTAATTTAATGTCAAAAATGTAAATCTGAGCCAGTTTGGTGTAGTGGTTAAGTGCGCGGACTCTAATCCGGGAGAACCGGGTTTGATTCCCTACTCCTCCACTTGCACCTGCTGATGTAACCTTGGGTCAGTCACAAGCTCTGGCACAGCTGTCCTTGAAAAAGAGCAGTTTCTGTCAGAGTTCTCTCAGCCCCAACTACCTCCCAGGGTGTCTGTTGTGGGGAGGGGAAGGGAAAGGAGTTTGTAAACCGCTCTGAGACTCCTTCGGGTAGTGAAGGGCGGGGTATAACCAATCTCCTCCTCCTCCTCCTCCTCCTCCTCCTCCTCCTCCTCCTCCTCCTCCTCCTCCTCCTCTTCTTCTTCTTCTTCTTCTTCTTCTTCTTCTTCTTCTTCTTCTTTGCTCCTGCTGGCCTCTCCCCTCAGAGGCTCTGTGTATAGAATATCTAAGGCCCACTTCATAGGAAAATGAATTCACCTAGAATTCATTGGCAAAAGAGCCAGTGGCTTGCATTTGCTCATGCCAGCAGATAACCCCCCACCCTTTGCCCCACCCCACTGCCTTCAAGAAATTGAGGGGGGGGAATGGCCAGAAAATGGCCTCCATAGTGATGCTCTAAGAACTTCCCCATATCTCTATGGTCTTCAGCACAGAGAGTAAGGGAAATTCCTAGACTGGTGCTCAGAAGAGACCTCACTCCCCCCTCAAACTCCACTGTCCCCCATCACTGCCCTCAAAACCTCCCAACAAGCCACGACAGCCTAACTGGCACAAAAGTGATCAAAATGCATACCACAGATCTAACCTTCCTCCCCGGCTTCCCCTTGCACACGTCACCGGCGCCTGCCCCACTCCAACCCCGAGATGAAAAGAAAGCAATGAGAAGCAGACCAGCCCTTCGAAGAATATCAATGAGATGTCTCCTTGCCTTCCACCTTCCTTTGCCTTTGCAAGGCTTCCAAACCATCGCCGGGGCATGTGCATGGAATGTGCAATGCGATCCTCACCTTGATTGAGCGAGGAAGTGACGGCATGTCATTATCCAGCAGGACGAGAAAGGTGCCGCTACATCTTCTGGCAGCACCGTTTTCATTGCAAAGGAGACAATCAAGGAAGGCAGCCTGGACGTGATTCCGAGTGAAATGCCAGGTCTATTAGCCTATCTCCGGGATGCCGTTGAGCTTACTTTTTTTGTTCCCCCTCTTTGCGTTTCTCTGTGCAAGACTGGCTATCTTTGAACACGTTGACATTTCCCCCCCCGTGCTGGTGATAGCTCAGAGCACTTAGGCATTCCGCTTTATAATGCGGGCCACCGTTGGCCTACCTCAGGGTCACAGGGAAGAATAGATTGCTGCGAATTTCACCTCTCGGAGGTCATTTCATTCAGGAACGGGAGAGCGCGGTTACCAAAGGGTAATCCCATCTCATTTGATCCGTCAGCTGGCTGATGAGTTCAAATGGTGACATTAAAAGGGCCCGGACGCTGTAACGCTGGCAGTGTGGGTTTGCTTAAAAGGGGAGCATAGCATTCCAGCTGTCCCACGGAATTGGCTAGATCAACACCGCATTTGCAAAAGAAACCTGATTGATCGCTCTCATCGGACTCAAAGTACGATCTGCGTCATTCTGTCGGGTTGCAATGTAGTTGGGATCCGATTGCATTAGGGTAGAAGCAGACATGGGTAAGAGCGTTTCCTTTGGACCGAGCTGCCTCTTGTGTTTCCGGTTTCCATTTGAAAACGATGCATTCAGGTACGCATATCTGAAAAGTTCCTGTTCACCTTAATTTGTCTATCAGAATGAAATCACCTGTACCATTTAGATTTTGTAAATTACATTGTGTATCAATACGAGTAATGCAACCAACTTGATACAATTCCAGAGATAAACAATACCAAAAATCGTAATATATAACATCCGTGCCTTGTTCACATTGCAATAAAGTCAAATGTTCCATTTTTTTGGAACCACTCCCACCCGCTTTGAGTAATTTAATGCAACAGACCGCACCGGGGGGGAAATGAGGTGAATTAGATTCAAGTTGCTTCACGTTATAAGTAATTCTTTCCATCACAAACATCTCCCATAGATTACGGTGGCATGGTGATAGTGTAGGGGCAATGCGAGCTTTTTCCATGTGGTAGTTAGATCTGATGGCTTCTTAATGAACCATGGTCAGAATAAGCTGAGTTTAAAAAAAAACACTGTGGCTAGCAGGGCCTAAAACTGTTTCAGGAACAGGACTGAGGCTCAAAGAATGCAGGGCTGTGTCCTGGCATTAAAGGAAATGCTTATGCATGAGGTCACTTTATGCCAACACGGGCCATGGTCCATCTTACCCAGAATTATCTCCTCTAATTGGTTAGGGATCTCTAGGGTACTTACCTTTTCCAGCCCAACTATATCAGTTCCTTAACTGAAGAAGCCAAAGGTTGAACCTGGAACCTTATGCACAGGGGTTGTCAATTCTGGACCAGAAAATTCCTGAAGATCTGGGGGGAACCTGGGAAGGCCGGGGTTTAGGGAGGGTGAAAGAGGAGAGTGCAAATGTTGACTTGAAACTCAATGTCAAAAAAACTAAGATCATGGCATCCGGCCCCATCACTCCTTGACGAATAGAAGGGGAAGTTGTGGAAGCAGTGACAGAGTTCACATTCCTGGGATCCAAGATCACTGCAGATGGTGACTGCAGCCATGAAATTAAAAGACGCCTGCTCCTGGGGAGGAAAGTGATGGCAAATCTAGACAGCATAATAAAAAGTAGAGCCATCACCCTGCTAACAAAAGTCCGTATAGTCAAAGCAATGGTATTCCCAGTGGTACTGTATATTTATTTATTTGTTTGATTGTTATCCTGCCCTCCCGTCTAAGCAGCTGCAAGAGTTGGACCATAAGGAAGGCCGAAAGCCGAAGAATAGATGCTTTTGAATTATGGTGCTGGAGAAGACTCTTGGGAGTCCCTTGGACTGCAAGGAGATTGAATCAGTCAATCCTAAAAGAAATCAACCCTGACTGTTCCCTGGAAGGCCAGAGACTGAAGCTGAAGCTCAAAGACTTTGGCCCCCAAATGAGAAGGGAGCATTCCCTGGAGAAGACCCTGAAGCTGGGAAAGAATGAAGGTCAAAGAAGAAGGTGAGATTGTTAGAAAGTGTTACTGATGCAACAAACATGAAATTGAGCAAACTCCAGAGGACGGTGGAAGACAGGAGGGCCTGGCGTGATGTGGTCCACGGAGTCGCAAAGAGTCGGACTCAACTGTGGAACTGAATAACAACAAAGGGAAATCAATGGGGTACAATGTCATACAGTCCACCTCCAAATGAGCCATTTTCTCCACAGGAACTGATCTCTGGAGATCAGTTGTAATTCCGGTAGATCTTCAGGCCCCACATGGCTATTGGCACCCCCGTGCCCATACCCTGCCACTGCTGCTTTCAACTTATTTATTTATTATTCACATTTATAGCCCACCCTTCGGCAAGTGGGCTGAGGGCAGGCAGCAACATCTCACCTATACAAAATATATTAGTTAATGTAATAACACTAAAACATCTTCATAAATCTTAAAATGGTGGCCATAGCTAATAACGAGAATTTTTTTTTTCTGGTTGTGGGACGTTCCCGGCCATAGTCAGCAGTTGTTAACAGAGTGACAAAAACCTCAGGGAGATCATAGGCCTGGCGGAACAGCTCCGTCTTGGAGGCCCTGAGGAATTGGAGTAGATCCTGCGGGGTCCTGATATCCATGGGGAACATGTCCCACCAGGCAGGAGCCAGAGCAGAAAAGGCCCTGGCCCTGATCGAGGCAAGACAGATGTCTTTCGGGCCAGGGACTATCGGGAGGTGTTGATCCATCAAGCACAGTACTCTTAGGGGCATATACAGGAAGAGGCAGTCCTTCAGATAACCTGATCATCTTTTCCAGTGATGCTTGTCTTCTCATAATGTGACCAAGGTACAATAGCCTCCATTTGGTCATTTTTTTGTTTCTAGGGAACGTTCAGGCTTGCAAATGTACTTTAATTTTTTTTTACTATTGTTGAAATGTTTCGATGTTTTCTGCCTTGGGAACCTTGTTTGGGTGGGAAAGCAGCACAGACACATTTTCTTTCCTTTTTTTCAGTATGTATTTTATTTAATACAAACATATACAGGGGAGGGGAGGTTTGGTTTCCAAGCTTTAACAAGCTTATGCTTAATTTATCATGCATTTAAGTAATCCACCTTATATCGTTAAAAGTATCTTCTGTAAATATATAGTTTTAATATTTTAAATGTCCTCAAGAGATTCTCAGTAGACGGTTGTTGTTTACTTAATATAATTTTCGAACCAACTGTGAAATCTTGGCCATGTATTTTCAAATGTATTTTCTGATTCTTCTTTCAAAATTAAAGTTAATTTGTCCATTTCAGCTGTTTCTAAAATTTTGTTTTTAATTTCTTCTCTCAAAGGT